>JAAKBF010000089.1:0-302273 GCA_012656075.1 Phytophthora hibernalis
GTATTGAAAATGAATGTCGACGGGGTCCATATTCACCGTCGTTGTCTGTATTGTGCACAAGATACACAAAAGGCAGAGAATATTGCCACAATTTATCATGAGGATTTGCAGCGGATGTCATGAGCCTTCAAAGCATAAAAATTGGAGACGCCAACACGAAATCTACACCCTAGTCACACCCCTGAAAACCCTGAGAACGGTGACACAACCCTAAGCCGAGCTAGGTGAGACCCTGCCTGATCCTGGGTTTAAGCCCGCGTGCTGCGCACACGGATCTTTAAACCACAGGCGTTGTTTCGGCTTGCCAAGCTCTTTGCGTTCACCCCTCCTCATTTTTGTAGTAGAAAAGGGTCTTGAAATCATCTTTCAGGGCCACATACAAACATCAAGTCAGCACGCCGGCTCTTTTGTTGTGGATTTAGTCACTCACAAAATTGCGGTTATTTTGTCCTCCTCATCGCAGCTACCAGATATCGAATGTAACGCCAGCGTATTTTAAGCGTTGTTTTGTGTTGCCTACACTCTCCGTTCCGACGACAACGACGACAACTAGTCAGCCAGCAAGCTTTTCCACAGGTTGTAAGCACGCCAAGACGGACGCGTATTTGTGCACATCTATGAAAGTATGGTACGCAGAGTTTTTATTTACGCTTTATTCGCTATATCGAAAGTGCTTTAGCAGGTTACGCCACAGTAAAGGATAAAAGTAGATAAAGTGTATCGAATGGATTGAGCTGGTTAACGAACTCTACTCTAGCTGAGTAGAACCTTAAGCACATTGCGAAATCGTAGTAAGTTCGGGTCGTCCGAAATACCTGTAGACTCGAAGAAATAAATCTCTAGGAAAGCAAAAACAAGTACACTGCAGCTAGATCCGTCGAGTTGCTGAAAATATCTGCTCACGTCTTTTTTCCAGCGTTTTTCCAGATGCAAGAGGGGCAAGAAGACTTGCTTGAATACTTCCTCGATGGTACGGATCGTGTCTTTGTCGTTACGAGGATCCATCACTGTGAACACATACGATTTGAAACTAATCGCAAGGCCACACCAGTGGGTTTGGATAACCACAGCGCGCCAGCAATCTTGTCTTCTGCCGTAGTAACAATCGCATGGTCAGCGATCAATGCTACTCTCTCTGCATCAGTGATAATTCCCGTGAGATGTGTTGTGAACGTAGTGGTATGCTGGGCTTGCAGGCGACTGTTAGCATCTGAGCAAATTGCAGATATTGCTGCAGTCATGACGAAATCCGTTGCCTCTTCCTGAAACTAAATCCAGCAGCACCCATTCCCCTTCATCTTTAATGTCCAAATTTGTCACACCAGTGCATACATCCTCCGCGTCAACTAGAGATTCATCTTCAAACAGCGAACCCAGTTGGGCCTCTTTCACGTCAACGCCTCGAATCCAATCAATACAAGCTTCGATCTTGCCGAAGGTGATTTTGAATCCGTGTCGCGTACACATCGTGTAGATAAAATGCCCGGTAACTTTCTGGTAAGGTGTAATGCGACCCTGTTCGAACTTTTACGCAATTTGATCGTTTTCCAGTAGGATCTATTTGCGTTCACGGTATTCTTTCTTGCATTTATGCATCCGCTCGATGCAATGCTCCATCGGGAGGTAGAATTACACAGCAAACGTCCAATGTTTCTTAACAGCATCATGATGTTTGGAATACACTACAACGCAGAGATTTGGGATCTCTTGCACCGACGGAATGTTGAGTAGCCCGGAGAATTTATCCAAATACTTATGGAAATGTCGGTAAGTTACAGCTTACTCGTCGAAGCGGCGTTGAAGCTCAGATAGGTTTGCCTTTTCTCTAGTAGGAGCGTATGTTTTCCTCAGAAGAGCTGCAATCTCCAGGAACTTCTTTATCTCTCGAACTGACGCTGTCGGAGAGTCCGTGCAGGGCGACCGGGTGGTTTCACATTTTCGTTCACCGACCAAATCCGAGATCTCTTTGTCCACAAGAATTCTTCACCTCGTTGTCGCTATCGTCTAGAATCTCGATTGTATTCTGGGAGCATTGCTGTGGTACGTGAAGAACTGTGGTAGCGATCACTAATGGTATTGGTGTGTTCATCATCACGTAGATAATCACCGCATTCTTGGGGGTTGTACAGCAGTATGGTGAGCTTATGTCTGGACTTGTGAAGGTTGTACGTTGCCTCGTGGAGATTGGGCTTGGGCTTGTGGAGATTGTTCTCTGTCTTGTGGAGATGTACGTTGTCTTGTGGAGATTGAACTCCGACGTGGTGTGACCGGGTGGGTCATCTAACCCTGTTTCGTCGAATGTAGCGCAGGCGTGTTTTTATAGAATCGAGGTCTCAACGGGAGAGAGAGGCCGACAAGAGATCAAGAATCTTGAGAGGACGTGTGAACTGCACCGTTCCATATGGGCTCACAGTGTCTGCAAGTCGTTTGCTGCTGCGACTGGCCTCCAAAACCTTCTCGCTCTGGGTCTTCGTTCGTAATTTAGATATGGCTGAAGCCACGATTAAACTCTCTGAAAATATGGTCAGCTCGAAGTCTTTTTCACAAACTGCTGCATCATAGTAGCCGAATTGTAGCATCAGCAATCGGTAATGTACCCGAACGGAATCAACGTCTCGTAGTTTTGCATTCTTCTCAAATACATATCGTGACGGCACGGGAGCCTCCGCGTCCGCCCCAACATACACTGCGACTGCCAGTTAGATCCATCCACCGTGCATGCTGTGTTTTAGCTCGACGGGATAAACGTGCCGTTGACTTCACTTTACACAGTATAAATGGTGTTACGCTCTTAGCAACATCGTATTGTTCCTTTACGATATCGAACGCGTGTCTACTCACAATTTGTACGAGTTTGACCAACACTGGGTTCGTGTGCTGCACGACATCAATAACTTGCCCGACGCGAGAGAGCTCAGTAGTAAATCGTGTTTCCTTGTGAGTAGGCCTCCATATCAAGCTTGTCACTGTTTCATCCAACTCCACTTCTCGGTTCACAATAGTTTTGATCTTTTGCCACGAAGACTCTAAGCGGTTATTCGTTGAGCTGCCAAGGTGCTCCACGTTGTTACGTAAATAGGAACACCACATCTCCTTGCACGCGTGCCAGTTCTTCAGAAAATAATTCCAAAACTCCGGGACCTCAATTTCCCCTTCCTCTACATCGTCATTCTTCACACGCAATTCCAGCTTAATATACTGGAAACTTCTCTGGTACTCTTCTTCAGCCTGAGCTCGCACAATTCGCGATGGGTTTCAGCTAGGCTCTCTGCACTGCGTCCAATCCGTACTCAGTCTTACCGATCCGCTCCTGTATGTACTTAATAGCGTTGAATTGACATAGTAAATGCGAGCTCCGACAACTCGCTGGTGAACACTCCGATCTCTGTGAAGTCTTTGTTGACGACCACATAGCGTACGTCACGCTACGACAGATTGCATAATTTGAACTGTCGGATAGCCAGACGCATAGGCTCGTCGCGTTCATGAGTAAGCAGTGAATGCTTAACCAATAACAAGCAGGATTTAGTTAGACAATTATCCCAATAAAGCACAATATATGACAAACTCTGCCCAATAGCATTCACAAGCTGGTGCATTAATATTGTGCGTACAAGTAAAACTAAAACATGAAAGCGCACAACAAGCAGAGAACCCCAAGAATTCCAGATTCATGCCCTACCTGCACGTGCTGACCATGTCTCAGAGCGTCATGCACCATGAATGAAACCAGCTTGTACCGTGAAGCATACGTGTCATGTATGTCGTCGACAATGAGTGTTTCCGGAAAAGATAAAAAGAGAGATCTTTTATGCGAAGTCTGGATGGTTATACATCGCGCGGCAGCCTCTTAGCAAACAGAAACTAATAAGACTAATACATGCTAACAACAACTCCTTCGTAAGATGCGGATCTTGTCTCCCTTCTAGTCAATATTGACATGCGATTCTGCAAAGTGTCCTTCTCGCAAAAACCGTCGAGTGTTTTCGCAACACGGTCTGATAGTGTCGTCCCCGCGTCGTCCGCGCGCTTAAGCTTGGTAAGCATATTGTGCACATAAATCATGTCCGGCTCGGAGTTGGTGTTGTCCCATTTGTAGCGCAACATTTTTTCGGGAGAGACCGGTTGACCGTGGACATTTCTTTTCAGGCAATTTCAAACGATTCTTTGGCAGGCTCTTGTACGGCTCTTCGCCAACGGGGTAGTTGTGCTTGGTGTCGTGCACAGATATCTTGACATGATACGAATCCTCATCGCGTTGTAGCAGGACGTTAAGCTACAGCAGGACGTTGAGCTGTAGCAATACCAAAGAAGCATTTGTTAGACATAAATACGCATCCTTAAATAGATTCAGCGTTGTACCTTGGCGTTGCACCCGAGTGGGCGAAGGTTTGACGCGGACTTTTTCCTGGCCTCGGCTCCGGTGCTTTTCAGCATGTGTACACAAGTAAGAAACGATGTAGTACGGGAAGGTCTCGTCGAGTAGCTCTCACTGCAGAGCTTCTTCGCCTGTGTCAGTATAGTTATGTTGCGAGCCGTACGACTCATCAATGTTCTTCTACATATAGATCATAAACATCACCTAAGGTCTTGGCGTTCAGCTAAATATACAAGTTCTAACGTACCTGGAAGGTCTCCTCACTGTATGACTTCAGCGCTGCCTCAAACTTGACCCACGTATCGAAGGTGTCGTTTAATAGATTAAGGACGGACACGCTGACTTCTTCGTCTGAGCTTTCCTGCGACGAATCCTCCTGCTCACTAGTGTCAGCGGAACCTTCCGATTCCTGGCGATTCATCGGAGCGCGCCGCTTCCGGGCTCTCATTGCCGCGTGCTGTTTTTGGGATTGAAGGGGATTTCGGAACGAACCACAGTCACGGATTCGCGGATTAAAAAAACTTTTTGAACGGCGTTGCTTTGAGAGCTGGGCACAGGCTATGCACACGCTCATCTCCTGACCATCGAAATGATTGCAAAATTCTGGCTCTCTGTCTTGTGTCAGTAGTCACTCTCTTTTCGAATGTACAAAGACAGGACCACGCGGCCAAGCTGCCCCCTGGACGCGCCTTCGAGCTCCAATAACGTGTACGTCAGGGCGATTCTGAGAACAGAGGCTGCGCCATTTTAATTGTTTAATGAGTGGACGCCTACCGTAAATAGCCTTGACACCTGTCATATCTGTTGCAGATAAGCCAGGCAAAAAGATATACGTTGACAATCAGGTCAAGGCGTCTACCTAAAACATGCCACAAATGCCGTAATTGGACTTGTGTGCCCAACGAAACCTGCCCAGAAATCAGCGAGGACAACCGCGACTGTACATGATCCCGACACTTCAATCCGGACATTGGGGTGGGTTGCGTCCATATTCTCCCCTACCACTCACTTTCGAATTTCCCGCGCTTCTTCAACATGTCCGAGGTCGACGATTCTGGTGTTGTTTTGCTTGACGGCGGTGCTCATGAGGTACAAGAAGGACTTGGACAAGGCTCGCGAGGAGGTCCATCGGCTCATGTTGATCGAGGTGTAGACGGTGGCGATGAGGAGCCGTAATTATCTGACAGCGGAGTGCTTGGACCCTATCAGTACGTCAGCCTGGATGTCCCTATACACGTCGGAAAGCGACAAGAACTTCCTCAACGTTACAAGATTGACGAGGTGGGATAATGATGTTAATCTTTGTTAGCGGCGCCCTGACGCGAAGTTGTATCTACTGCAGGGCCACGTTTCATCAGTTGCTCGGTCGGTTCTCCAACTTCTACTCGTTCCGTCCTACTTCGTCTAGAGGCAGACCACCCAAGCTCCGGTATCTTCACCTAGTCCTTGGCCTGCTACTCTGCTTCTACGTAGGCAACATGGAGAACAGCACGCTGTGCATGGTGTTCGGGTTGTCGCCGGCGACGTTGTCAAGGACGATGCGTAAAGCTGAGACTGCTCTCTCACAAGCGCTGCAAGGCTACGTACATCCCAGGACTTCCGTTCCGTCACCTGCGCAGCAAACCAAGTTGGCGAAGCTGGTCGAATCCAGGGCCACTCCTACACCACACATTCGGGTACATTGACGACAAGAATCTTCGGGTTATAGCTCAAACTGGAGATTGTAAAACCTTTGTTACGTAGCTAACTACTGCGTGAAGGCGATGTAGATGATGCAACCGTCCAACGCGGACCTCCAGAATACGTTGTACAACGGGAGGTTGAACTCCGTCTTCGTGACGGGAACAATTTGCTTCGCGGTGGACGAGTGCATCATTTGGTGGAAGCACAATAGCCCAGGATGATGGAATGACAGCGACACGTCGTTGGGCTTCCTCCTCAAGCTGCAGGACCCGAAGTGCTGCCCCGACCAGAGAATGAACATGGTGTCTGACTATGCGTTTACGTGCTGCACCGCAAGGACGGGCCGAATCCTGACTCCACTCAAAGAAGGCGATCTCAAAATATCCAGCCATCTTTGTGAAGCTATGCGGAGACGCTGCACAACGCGATAACTTCAGTCCGCCCGGACGCTGAGTGGGGCATGAGAAGCATGCAGAAAGTGTACAGCCGGCTTAACCTTCCGCTACTGAACGACCCAAACCTACGCGGCCTCCGGCTGAACAACATCTTCCAGATGGCGAACTTACGTGTGCGGTCGGTCGGTATCTCACAGATCCGCACCACATTCAACAGCGATATGAATTTCGCAGCGACGGTGTGAAGACGCCGTGACTGCCTTTGACAGAGACCAAGTGCTGTGTTCGCGTAGTCTGTACTTACCTAAACAAATTTCCTTTCATCTTGAATCGTTGCTGTGCTTAGAGTGCCCTGGCCGTACTGTGACTATTCAGCGACGTTGGACGTATGCGTGCTGCACATCCGTACCTCCAACGCAAATATAACAGCGTGATGATTTCTCAGCTTGAGAGACGCACACTTGTAATGAATCGCTGTGACCTTTGAGGTTTCGATGGTGCTTAATATTACTAGATAATAGAACGGTACAACATGAAAGTAGCTCACTATTTCTGGGTACTTCGTCATCGGTTGTGTTTCAATACTTACACCTTGGGAGAGGTATTCCAGACCAGTAGATCTTTGACGCCTTACACGCGTCGAGAATGACCGACATTGTGCACACGTCTCGAGTTAGTCCTTCTTCATGACTGGCCCAATCAAGAGTATGAGCTCTTGGGGACGCGCGCGAGCATCATCCTTATCACGGCAAATGCGCTCGTCCATCTCCAGTTTGTCTTGGCGGAAGTGCTCTTCAACTAGCGCTCGCTCTCCTCACGGAAGAGGAGCATAATCTCGCAGGCGCTGTTGCCCAAGTTGCTGCTGGCACTCTCCAGTTCAGTCAGATTTTGCTTCAGCGCGGTAGTGGTCTTCAGGGCACGGATGCGCCTCGCCTTCCCAAAGCTTGACTCAACTTGGTAGTTGTCTTCACTCTCTCTCTCTCGCTACGAGCCGAACCTGTCTCTGAAGTAGTACAGGTTGCTTCCTCCAAGGCGATTCGAAGCACTTATCAACAATTTGTGGAGGTAGGCTTCTTGTTCGTCACGACTGCCGTGTTCGTATCCACGTGCAGTCTGCACTTTAGCAGCCTTCGTAGTGGCCGTTGTCTAGGTGACTTCGGCACGTGGATTGGCGGTCTTCCTAATCTTTTAGGCCCTGCGGAGCGAAGCTGGCGTGTTCTGGCGCAGCAGGAAGAGGCGACGGCTCCGGCGTTGAGGCGAACGCCTCCAGGACCTCGGCGCCAAGTTGCAAGTCGATGACGACCAAGGCCATGTTAGTACTGAGGAGCTCCCAGCAGGCGCAACGGCGGCTCCAGTTGTGTCTTCGGCGCGAATGTCGTCACTTCCGCACTGGATGCTGCTTGCCGAGCCGCTGGTTTGCAGCATCACATCGCCAAGAGAGTCTTGCTCGTCGTAGTAGGGTTCGAAGCTGAAGTCGGGCTCCACGATGAACTCGTATTCTCCTTCATTGTTTTCTTCGTCTTGGTCCTCATCGGCTGCGTTGTTCATCTCGACGGCGTTCTCCTTGTCGTCGATGGTTTATTTCATCCACTTAGTCCTTTCGATGTACGGGGGCATCTCGGCCGTACCTTCATGGCGAGGCGATAGCCTCGATTGCGAGAACGGTCGCAAACAGGGCGCTCACGTTCTCCATCTCGCCTAGATACTTGCCCAGGACCTCACCAGCACCAATGACTTCCACGGCCACCACCCACAGCGACGATGTGCGCATGTTGCGCTTCAAGCATACCTTGGCGGACTCGAAGAGTCCGTTCCCGCACCGTCCGTAGTAGGGGCAGCCGTTTCCGTTGCCGTACATGTCCATGAGAGCGTTGCAGCACGTATCGGTCCGGCACGGCGACGCGCAGGTGCACCGGCCGAAGCGTGCCACGGAAGGGAATGTCGTGTTGGATCACGCTGAAATTCTCACTACCAAATGGTATGAGTCCCACCAACACTCGCTTCCCCTTGTCAGGTAAACGAGCGTTGGATCAAACCTGAAGACCAAGAACGATCCCTTACGCCGGGTTGGATGTGAACCCTCTGTACGCCTAGGATGTATTAGGTCAACCCAATAAC
This sequence comes from Phytophthora hibernalis, assembly GCA_012656075.1. Taxonomy (NCBI): domain Eukaryota; phylum Oomycota; class Peronosporomycetes; order Peronosporales; family Peronosporaceae; genus Phytophthora; species Phytophthora hibernalis. Next base: position 8,575 of record JAAKBF010000089.1, read on the forward strand.
CTGCACCACTAGCCACGAGCGAGGGCTAGTATGCAATATTGCGCTTTCGCGCGAACCCCGCAGTCCCTCAGAAGGAAGGGTACCGGTTGGCAAGCCTAATACGCGTTTGCCGAGGTAAAACCTCGGCGGGTAGTAAAATATGTATGGAACACTCGGTTCCACTATAATATATGGTGAACGACGCTTCTCGTCGCTCCCAACACTAGGCCACTCTAATCTCTTGGACTGACCAGCAACAAACCCTCGGTTCAATGTACCTTAGGCTCGCTGACCAGCATCCCACAAGCCGAGCGTATCCAGACCCTAAGATAAGCTAGCTAGACTTACCGAAGACGGACTTGACCCTTGGTGACTTGGGGGAAGACTGCTGATTTATTTGTGTTCATCTATGGCTCTGAGAGCCTCTGTAGTCAATCCTATAGCTAGTCCTATACGTAAATACAAATATCCAGTGTGAACAGATCCCAGTATGTGATCCTGTACCCGGCTTTACTTTATAAGACCGAGGATACGAAACTGAAATGGGTACAAACAAGGGTTCGTACCCTCGGCCGGGAATTTATTATAGTCGACCGAGGCCTCGGTCACTAAACTGCCCTGGTCACTGTCGTGCGGGGAATGTAACCCGCCAATCAGAACACGCTATTCACTTTCCTTCAGCAAGGGCAACCTTTCTGACTGGCGACCGAGCGCTCAAAACCCAACACCACAACCTCTCCTTCCCCCTTTCTCCCATCCTCGACACACCTGGGCCTTTCATTTCCAAATCAGTGTTCAAGGCCATCATTTGTTCGAATATGGCTGGGACTCCGGCAGCCACAGTGTCCGATGCGAGGTGCCACCGCTGGACAGGCTGGAGCTCAAATTCATCTACAAGGGACCCCGCCAGCTGATACTTATGCTCGACGAGCACACTCTGGAGCGTGCGCTCGGATCAGGAGCCAGTCAAGTCGCGCATGCACAGAGCGAACAACGAGCGTTACTGCGCGGCGGTGGCTCGAAATCGGAGGCTGTCGGGATGCTGACAGACGCGTAAAGCACCTGAATGTAATATTCTTCCTCGACTGTTCGCCATGTCGTTGTTCTAGCTATTGCGGAGCACTACTTCGACACCTGGGATGCGTATTTTGAGTACCTGGAGGTATATCAAGACGAGACTTGCCAAGTCAGAACATGTGTGATTACACTGGGTAAGTAATAGTATTTTTTCAGAGTTTGAACCTAATGCGTGTTTGCTGCAGGGAAACAAGTCACGTTACCCGAAGTACGCATCATTATTTCCAAGCTGAAAGAGGCTCGTCACGGAGCGACAACCGTCGAATCCTGTTCGGAGTGCTCGTTTCGGGAGTTTTGTTCCGAAGGGTAAAACACGGCTACGTGGATGATGATAAAGTGGACCAGTCACAGAGCGGATGCGCCGTTTCCTCGAGGCGTTTCCGCGTATGATGGTAGACGCCACTCACAGCACCAACGACGCACGCTATAAGCTGTTTAGCTTCATGATTCACGTTGTTTTCGCACGTAAGTTTTCCTGTGAGCTATTGTGTGACGTGTGTGTGTCTAATGGTGACTATGTGTGCCTATATGTGTCTTTTTGTGACTCTTTGTGTCTTTTGTGGGCGTTGTGTTAAAGGGCAGGACGGGTAGTATGTACTGATGGAGAATTAGAGTGCGGAGTTCTTGACTGAGGCTGTACCTTCAACAAACGTTGAAACAAATGTATGCATGCTAAACGATCTTGAAGGCGTCATTGCTAAGCAAAATCGATAAGATGGTCGTCAAATACGAGAAAATATGAAACGAACAGACGCATGTACTCGTGTTACACTTTTTCTACTAGTGTATATTGCGCGGAATTGCGTTGCAAGACCATATCCCGTTAGCCCTCGTACGATACATTCGACTGAGGTACTTGATGCAGTATCTGCACGTTTAGGTATGAAACTAGTGACGTAAAGCGATCTGCCGGTTGTGAGATCTCACTGGCTGAGGGAGACATGACGGTCCGAGATCACGACTGATGGATCGCGACCATGAGAGTTTCAGTTGTGTCCGACTATGCCTGGCTATGCTATTTCCTGATGGGATCTGCCTGAGGTACCACCTTCCGGGTACATGTCGACCCGAAACGCAGGATGCAATCATTTTGGCACGCAATCTGGACAGACATCTCGATGCGTGATCTGAGTGGATAAGATCGGGAGCAGAGATTTCGGTACGGGCGTTGTGGGTACAATCTAGCAATTATTTCAGTACAGTATCACGATCTTGGTACCCGAGGTCAAGTTCGAGCTTCCGTGGACAATCGAGAAGCACGCAAGAGGGATAGGACGAGAAATGGATAGGTAGAGATCTTTAGGACCTTTACTTGGGTGTAATAGATTCCGATTTCCCTTGCAAGACGCAAGTGTTTTCTAGACTACCGGGGAAGGAGGTACATTGGCCTACCCGAAGAAGAACTCACTACGTCAACCAAGAACACGATGTACACCTGAATAGCTTGGCCACGGTACGCTCTCATATCAATATCACTACAAGATCCCGCCAAGAGGAGGCGGCAAACAACGGAAAGGGCTACAACAGCACAAGAAAAGGATATACCCCGCGCGATCGGCTTGAACCAAAACTCGATCGCAGCACACCGACGACCGCGTGAAGAATACCCGCGTGGCCGTCACCCACCCAGACGTCGGAAGGAGCAACCAAGTTCCAACCTCCGCCTTGGTCACCACTGAACGTCTTCGCGAACGCCGGAAGAGCGTAACCCGCCCAGCCGTCGGGAACACAAGGTGACTACAAGGTTTCGATCAAGCCAGATCAACGGAGTACCCCATCCGACAGTCGGCAGTCCGGGCGTACCGTGCGCAAGCTTAGACCGCGTCAGCAATTTTCGTGAAGCAGCTTCGCCACACTAGCCTAACCAATAAAGAATCATGAAGGAAGAGTATGCGTGGTAGTACAAGACAGTGAACAGGAGACAATGCAGCCTGGTCAGTTTTGTATCTGTAAGACACCACTCTGTTGTCGCTATCATCGTGCAGTACTTCCCACATAGCACGTAGATCTAGAACACCAATTTGTTGCAGGTAGCAATTAGTTTGGTCAACTCAGTTCTTCCCGGATATCCTAACGTCAGAGGTACATTTGAGCAACCTAAAACGACTTTCAGTCACACATTCGACCAACATTACACTATACACACACAATAGAACCCCCATCGCCGAGTGTCAGTCTCCCAATAGCTCTGAAATTTTGAAATTTATCCGTGTAATTTATTCCGGGCTTGTGTCTTTTGTGACTTTTGTGTCTTTGTCCTAGGCGAACACGACAAGAGTGATACCTTGGGTGACCTTTATACTCGTTTAAGCACGAAGGCACACACCATCTTTGTGCCTCTAACACTGAATTACTAATTGCAGACTCATACGGAAACACTTCAGAAATCACATCCATGTTCCTGCAGCATTTCCATTGTCAAAATGCCTCACCCGCCTGCGGAATAGTTAGTTTCCATAGGGAGACCCCGCATTGCATAATATACTCACTGTACACGACTACGCGTCTGTCGAGAAATACGTCGTGGAAACGGTGGTGTAAGCCCTTAGTACGCTCGTCAGGCGCATGCTCGACGTTCGTGCACCTACATCACTACACGGGCTACACTTCTTGGCGTGACAGGCCAAGCTGCCATCTCTCCTGTTACATATCGTTTAGGATAACAAGCACCTTTTAAAGACGATCGCGCCGTTTAGAAAATGGTGGTAATCAAGAGCACCTTTTAGAGAATGCCCTGAAACTACACCCGAACCTCACCCTTGAAAACCCTGAGAGCGGTGACACAACCCTAAGCCGAGCTAGGTGTGACCCAGCTTGGTTTTGGGTTTAAGCCCGCGTGCTGCGCACACGGACCTTAAAACCGCAGGCGTTGCCGAGCGATCACCCCGATGGGGGTTGTACCGCTAGTAATTGCCAGCTTAATTATAGTGTGTTGCTCGAAGAAAAATCATCCAAAATGTTTCTCGAACGGTCTGAATAAATCATCTGCTGCAGGAAAAATACGATTAAAGGTGATATCATAGCATGAAGGTGTTTGTCCTAATCTTCTGCGGATGGGTCAACCGCCATAAATAAAATAATAATTGATCCGGTTATCAAATATAGCAGGTTTTTCAAAGCTTATGTGCTGAAGTATCCACAGCGTATTACGAAAGGTATTAGAAATGCAAGGATTCAGACCTCGTTGCAATCCCTGGTAGACATTATAGAATTTGCCCCATTTGGCCGCGACCTTATATTATAAAGTAAAGTCGCGGCCAAATGGAGCAAATTGTCGTGGAGATCGGCCTAGACTTACAGCAGTGGCGGACACATAGACACTTAAACATCAGCATTCACTAGCTCATTGTATCTCTATGCTAAGTTTGACTTTAAGTAATGATGATTACGTGTTCGCGTCAACTTACGTGTTATTGGCGAAGACAAGCGAGGGAAAACACCTGCATTTGCGGTTTCGACACACAAAGTCAGTTGGGGCACATACAAATACGATGGTAGCACACAGGATTACGATATCAGCACATAACTTTGTGGTAGGAGCACACAAATCATCGGCAAACCACACAATAGTGAGGTAGCATGACAACCAACCTTTTTCATCCAATCATGTGGTCATACAACATCGAGCCACTGCCCCTAGAGCAACCAAAAGCTCAGTGCATTCATGCAGTCAATAAGAAGGGCGCTCGGCAATAGCTCGGCGATGCGGGCTCATTCAGGAATCGCCTTACATAGTTCGCGAGGGCGTGGCAGGTGCAAAGATGCTGCAGTGATGGCGGTCGCTCTTGTGTTAATAACCGTGGTGCTATCTGCAATTGTGTGGTTACGGGAGGTGCTGCAGGTGGACATTGGACCCAGCTCAGAGTCGACCTGTCTAACGCAAGACTCCGAGGGCAAACGATGTGCGCGCGACTGGTATGGTGCTTATGCAGGAGATGCTGGTTGCGTAAGATGTCTACTGACGATGCTACGTCCATTTCTGCGCATTCCAGGTTGGAGACGGCATACAGCAGGCCACAACATGGCGGAAACAGTTTGGACGCAACGATCTGAGGGAAATTCTGGATCGCGCAACTGGTGCGGTACTTATGCAGGCGGAGAAGGATGTGCGCTATGTCTAACGTAGATGCTACGTCAATTTCCGTGAATTTCAGGCCGTACACAGCATACGCGAGGCCACATCACGGCGGGAAAAGCTCGGACGCAAAGCTCCGAGGGCAAAACTTGTGCGCGTGAGTGGTGCGGTGCTTATGCAGGTGGTACGTGTTGCGAGCGATATCTAACTTTGATGATACGTACATGTACGCGGATTACAGGTTGCTAACGGCATACGAATGGCCACAGCTCGGCGGATACAGCACGTACTCAAGGCTCTGAGGGCAATATTTGTGCGCGTAACTGGTGTGGTTCTTATGCAGGTTGTGGGGGTTGCGAGAGATGTCTAAGTTTGATGCTACGTGTATTTCTGTGGATTCCAGGTCGTATAAGGCACACGCGATGTCGTAGCTCGACGAGGTCAGCTCCGGCGCCAGATATCGAGGCCTACACAAATGCGCGTGCATTAGATTATTAACTACGATGCTATAACAATTTAAAGATATTTCTGGGTTCATTACGGGTAAGATGGCTCGAGGTGTGTGTTGGATGCGAAACTTATGTGAATGAAAATGGCTGTGGCGCAGTGTGGTTTTGCAACGTTATTTTCTCGTCCCATTGAGTCCAGAAGTGCCAAGCACTGTATAGTCAACAGTAAGTGGAAGCAGAGCGGTCACAGCAGGATATTCTCCTGTACGTCTTTTGGTTACATTCACGGTGTAGTGCATGAGCTTCACGAACACGCCGTAAGGATCCAAAACGGTTTGGCGGTTAAGCAACAGAGAGGTAGCAACTCGCACCATATTATCGATAATGGGGACAAAGGGGAAAACCGTGTTACTGACAGGTAAGATGCAACCACCTTGGAGGCCATCACCAGGTTTGAAAGCCTTCTAACGGGCGAACAATGGAGACAGAAGTAGCGCCGCCCAAATAATACACTTCGGCGAAACCACTTGAAGAAACTGTGTTGCAAATGTGCTGGCGACCTGTGGTTTACATGTGCTTGCAAAACACACACCGAAAGAAGCTGAAAAGGAGCGTAGATAGCTGCATAGTTGAGAGCATTGAATTCAAACTCAAATAAAAGTATCTGTAACAACAGTGTATTATTTTCCGTGCGGCCCTTATCGAATTGCGGTCTTTTGAATGTTATCTACCAACTTAACAACGTGAACTCCACACTCTGGCTTAATTCGCAACCTTCAATACTTGCATCATCTCTGCATAAACCCCATGCTGAAGTACTGTCCTTGGATGCTTGCATCGAAGCCCACATCCAAATCAAATATGCCGCCTACGCTCTAAAGTACACGTACATGAATATAGCATCAAACTTAGACATCTCTCGCAACCCCCACAACCTGCATAAGAACCACACCAGTTACGCGCACAAATATTGCCCTCAGAGCCTTGAGTACGTGCTGTATCCGCCGAGCTGTGGCCATTCGTATGCCGTTAGCAACCTGTAATCCGCGTACATGTACGTATCATCAAAGTTAGATATCGCTCGCAACACGTACCACCTGCATAAGCACCGCACCACTCACGCGCACAAGTTTTGCCCTCGGAGCTTTGCGTCCGAGCTTTTCCCGCCGTGATGTGGCCTCGCGTATGCTGTGTACGGCCTGAAATTCACGGAAATTGACGTAGCATCTACGTTAGACATAGCGCACATCCTTCTCCGCCTGCATAAGTACCGCACCAGTTGCGCGATCCAGAATTTCCCTCAGATCGTTGCGTCCAAACTGTTTCCGCCATGTTGTGGCCTGCTGTATGCCGTCTCCAACCTGGAATTCGCGGAAATGGACGTTGCATCGTCAGTAGACATCTTACGCAACCAGCATCTCCTGTATAAGCACCGTACCAGTCGCGCGCGCAAGAATTGCCCGCAGCAGAGCTGTCTCCGCCCAGCTGTGGTCTGCTGTATGTCGTCTGCAACCTAAAATTCACGTACATGGCCGTAGAATCAATGTTAGGAATTTCTCACAACCTATGCCTCCTGCATAAGCACCGCACCAGTCGCGCGGGCAAGTATTGCCCTCGGAGCCTCGTAGGGAAGGTGTCCCTGCCGAGCTGTGGCCTCATCTGTCTGAACGTGCAGTCTTCGTCAGCGTGGGGAGTTCGTTGGGAATGGTCGCTGTTGCAGTATTAGAGTGTAGTTGCAAGTTTGGGGTTCGAGTGGCTGGATGAAGCGTAAGGCCCTGGTTTCTTCGTCGGTGTCTGGGTCTCGGAATAAAAGAAGCGATGCTGATTGGCCGGTGGTTTATTCCCCGACGAGGCTTTTATTCCCAGGTGGGAATATATTGAGGGATTATATTTCGAGATAGATGTAAAGTCGGAGAGGCAGCTGCCAGACCGTCAAATCATGCAAAATCATGATGCACGACCAAAATATGCGATGTTACACCTCTTCAACAACCAACCTCCATCCTTTACGAGACAACACTTTATTCAAGTCACTTTACAAAAACGACGTAGGAATTTTCTAGTACTACCAATCACATTTTATTTAGCATGATTCTGACTAGTTTATGCTGCGTAGGTGCCCTGATCCTGCTTATCTGTAGAAATACTGACCAATCAAGATACCTCATTGTAGGTCATAAACGATTCATTTCTTTAGGCCAGCTCCATGTGTGTGCTTTTCCCGGTACATTCTCCGGTTGCAGAGAACTTCGGTACAGCGATTAACGCCTAGAACGAGTTTGAAAGGGTATACAGATCAGCAACACACCTCTCAGTCCCAGCAATCTAGGGACAGCGTCGGGGAATTACGAGGTCGTTTATCCCCAGACCCAGACACCGACGGAGAAACCAGGGCCTAAGCATGGTGCCCGATGTGTGACGCCTGTCGCTTACTTTTACTTAAAAGTACTTGTGTGTTCCTACCATATTTTTGCTAGTCAAACAGAACAATCATTAAGGTTAGGTCTCACATACAAAGCACGAGTATTTAATATAAACCTAACCCTTCATTTGAGAAATGGAAGCGCTACTTCCTCTATCTTTTAAAACATAATATTCTATCCCAGCAATTTTTAAACTTGTCTAACGGCTGATCTCCTCGCAAGTTCGTTAATTCTCCTGAAGAAACTAAAACAAAGTGTAGCTCTCGATGGTCCCGTGGACACTGCTACTGGCGCTGCTGCCTACGAGCGCGACGGATCTGCTGCAGGACGAGGCGGGGCGCCAGAGACTGCGCGAGGAGCTCACGCGCATGGCCAAGGACTACTCACAGCTGCTGCTGCTCTGGGGCCTCCGCGCCGCGCAGGTGTTGACGCTCGTCTCGACGCTCTTCGCGTCGGCCTCCGTGCTCTATGCGCTACTGTACTACGCCGTGATCCCGTCCAGATTCCACGAACAACAAATCTTCTTCGACTACGGACAGCGCCACGCGGCGATCACGACTCCACCCAACGTGTTGGTTCCCACAGCGTCGCTGGACCTACAGGACGCCGTGCACCAGTGGCAATCGACGGTGCCCAAGCCCCAGCAGGAGACGCAGCCTGTGCTAGTGCCTGGAGTCACGTACGACGTGATAGTGGAGCTCACCGTGCCCGAGACGCGTGTGAACGCCGAGCTGGGTGTGTTTATGGTATCCACGAAGCTCTGGGAGGGCGACAAGCGGCAGTTGGCGGCCAGTTCCCGACCGGTGACGCTGCACGACATGCCGGCGCCCGTGCGGTGGGTCCGGCTCGCGTTCTGGCTCGTGCCTTACACGCTGGGCTTCTCAGAACCGGTGCAAACGCTGAGAGTGACGACGGTCAATGGATACCTGGAGAGCGCCGAGTTCCCGTTGACGCGGGTGGACGTTGGGTTGAACACACCCGAGCTTCAGGTCTATTCGGCGAAGCTTACGGTTATCGCGCAGCTCACGGGGCTGCGCTATTTGATGTACCATTGGGCGGTGCCGACGGCGATTCTGTTCATCTTGAACATTGTCTTCTTGGAGGCGCTGGCATTGGTCATTTTGTACGCGGTGTATGTACTCCCGCAGCTTGATGAGGAAGTGGCAGCTGATGCGGCGGCGCTGGAAGCTACTGCCGCTGACGCGCGTGACAAGGCGAAGAACCTGTTTGATACGGGCTCTGCTTCGGACACCGAGATTACTCACATGAAGAGCGAGACGCTAATTGGCGAGATGTCGTTCACGGCAACGAGCATGGAGGAATCGTCGAAGTCGTTGGGTGAGACATCTGATGATACCAAGGAGAACGTGGCGGAAGTGAAGGATGAACCATTGTTTGATTCGCCTTAAAGTGATGTGTAAGAGGCGGTTTGTCTGCTTTGAAGGTCGCCATACGAGTTGTGGGACGAAAAAGAAACGAAAGCTCGAGTGTATGCCAGTTTTGAGCTGCAATTTTCGAATAATATAAGCTTTTAACTCAAGAGGAAACCGTACCGATTTTCGTAAATTTCTCGAGGCTATTTTCGCCAATGACGAAATATGATAAACACACAGCCAAATCGTTGGAAATGTAACCAAAAGAAGCTGCTTCCGAAACATTTGAGGTTTGTATAGATTGGAGCTGGAAGTATCTTCCTTCCGCAAAAACAACAAAATATGCAAAACCAGATTGCATGGCCAATCACTGAGCAATTTACCCCGAATATCCGCCAGTTAAAATGACCACCCGAATACAGATTTTGAAGGTGAATTCTGTAGTTCACTTTATAAATTTTAGCAAAACTGATAAGGTCAAAGAGACCTCCGCGGTTGTCAAGAAATACCACAAGATCAAAAGTACTAGCTCATTTAAACAAGACTGAATATACTGTTACAAGATTGAAAGTACTTTGCAAGACCGAAAATACTTGAACAATATTGAAAGTACTTTATTATTCCGCTAGATCAGCGTGCTGGGACTTCATGAGACGGCGTTTCTTGTCGAGTCGTATGAATCGTGCTAGTGTATCAATTGTGAGTACATTCACTTTTGAAGTTGGTGCCTCCTTCAGCCAATGCTTAGCATAGTAATCTGCATACGTGGACAATGTAGACTCGGGGCCTCTTAAGGACTTCCAACACTCTTTTGTAGAGAAAAGTCGCGTACGTCTTCGGCGATAAGCTTAGCAACACTCAGTCTGCTTGGTAATACGCCACTCTTCTTTTGTCTTAAGTTGTCCACTCACTGACAGGCTTGAATAGATCGCGGACGGGATCAGCTTTCCAATACATTCGATACATATCCTTCCAATCTTTTGCGGGCGGGAGAATACAGATCTGCTTTACGCTGCTTGGACTCGCTTGCATCGGCTAGTTGACTTGATGGCTACAATATCGATATGTGTATTGAGATATTGTCATCAAGAGCTTTCATCGATTGCTCCACGGCCATCAATCGCTTTTCAGTTGAACAGTCGGAGGTTGATTGACCGGTCGACGCCGTATTGTTACGTTTCCGCCCATTATACGTAGTTGGACATCCCGAATGAGTTTCGCGATCTGGGGCTGGGCAGTCAGCTAACTGTTTGTCTTCATCAGTACCTGCTTGGTCGAGGAGGTAACGCACAAGTGTCTCTGCTGACTCATTTTGCGTCCACCCAGCCCACCATTTCACCATTCGCAGAGACCATCGTTCTTACCCCACTCCACACGTGCATTTTCGCATTCTGTGGCATCTGCGTCCGTTTTGAGAACAATTTTTGAGACCTTTGACAGAGCGGGGAAAAGGTAGTCCCTGTCACTCCAGCGGTGATCCGTCTTCGTCTCCACGTATGCTACTAACCAGTTTATAAGGTGATAGAATGCGTCCAATTGGGGTCTCACTTTCATGTAGCCGATGTAGGTTGTAACAGCGATCTTCCGCAACCTCTGTCTTTCTCCCTTCGAGCTTGTACATACCAAACTCAATGGACTCACTTGGGTTCAAAGTACTGCACCGGGTCAAACCAAATGTCAGATTCGTCCTGATCACTTCGTTGATTCGGCACATGCTATAGAAAGCAAATGCGGATACGGCAGAAAACCATAGACGACTTGCTTCAGTAAACCCTGATGTGCTTTCCAAATGGATGTGGAGTACCCGTAGCATATCCAACGAAATTGAGTAGCTTGGCGCTGCGCAAACTCCGTGCTCTTTCTCTTCTTCAGACCCCGCATGAACTGTCGAACAAACGCATCCTAAGCTGGATTACCCAGTCCATACTTGTTGCCTTGGTCATCTGTGACGACCATTCACTTGTTTATTCTGGCTGCATCTCGGCGCTCATAACTTCCATAGTAGTTTGTGACTGCAGCTCGTATCTTCTCGGCTGTTTGATTGGATACCGCTGACTACAGACACACTCTCCATGAAGGCAACGAGAAGCGAAGGTAGCTCGTGATGCCTCGTGGTAGCTGGATCGGGTTACTCGTTACAGATACAAAACTCACAAAACTTCCTGAAATACGACGCATAAATGTCTCGTGTCTCCTTCTTGATCACGTGTGTCGCTGTGGTAATGCCACCTTGTAAAAGCTCTTGGAAGGAGGGTGGTTGTGACGCCATTGCGGTGGATGGTAGCTTTGAGCACGTGTTTTCTGCCCAGTTGAATGGATTGTGAGCTGCAGATCAAGTGCTTCCCGTCCAGCCGATTTTGCTAGGAGCTTCCAAACCATTCATTTTTATCTAGTATCGTTTGTCTTGTTTAGTACTTATTGTCTTGTGATAGTACTTATAGTCTTGTGATAGTACGTATAGTCTTGTGATAGTACGTATAGTCTTGTTGTAGTATATTTAGTCTTGTTATCTGGTGTTATTTGGTGTTTGACTATTGAATGCACGACGTACATAACCAGGATAAGTCCAGGTGTCACTTTATTCATCCTCGCTAACGGAATTTAGACCAAATATCTCCCTGAAGCGGCCCTCTCCAGCCAATTCCTCGTCCTTTCGCTTCCTCTCAGCATCATATGCGTTATCCTTATCGACGAATCTGGCCTGGTAGACTGATTGAAACTCCGGTAAAGTCTTGCAAACTTTGCCTACTCCAAAATCGTCGATCTTCGCTTGAACCGCAGCTTTCAGCATACAATTTTGCGCGCGCACTTCTTCGCACTCCTTCATCCACATCTCGATTTTCCCTTGAAGGTGGTCTGCAGATAACTCCGATACTTCAGGAGACGCACCCTCTCCCTACTGGTATCGTTTTTGGACGCCTCTTTAATTTCAGCTTGGTACCAACCAAATTCCTTGCACGTATGTTGAAGCACGCGGTCAACATCTTCGAGCCGAAACTCAGCCGGCATCCAGTGGCGCTTGTCTGGATGTAAAAACAGAAAGAACTTTTAAACCACCCCGAGGAGAGCAAGTCCTTATGCTCCACCTGAAGAAAAAAACGAATTTAGTGTTGCATTACATTAGAAATGATTGACGTACGCGTGAAAAGGCGAACTCGAATAATTCCGCATTGCTGCTTAGCCCTTCGAGGTGGTGGTTACGTAGTTATTTCGGCTCGGGTTTTGGTGGGAGGGCGCTAGTCCAGGTCCGTGCAGCTGCCCCCTGAGCTCTGTTATCGCACGTATACTAATTCAGTACATCACCACAAATGAATTTTAAGAGAACATTACCTTCGAGTTGCTTGAATTTCTTAGCAGCACTCTGCATGCGTTGAGCGCCAACGCGCTTTGAGCGGTGCTTCGCCCATGACATCTTACGGATATCGCTTCGAGAGTCTCGCACTTTAATCCCTTTGCATCGTTTCTTGTGCTTCGAGAAGTTCGTGCGCGACACAGCATTCTCGCACTTCTCGCTGTCAACCATCGCGGCGCTGCCGTACGCTGCCTTGGCCATCTTGGAGAGTGATGACAGGCGGCCAAATGTCGTGATTGTATTGGTTATTTATATTTAAGTGAGATGCGTGCAGCTGATTGGATAACATATTTTTGCATGGGATTGTTTTGGAGTTGCGCTGGTGAAAGAAGTAACGTTGCCGGTACCTGCCGGGTCAAAATTGATATTTCTCAACGTCGAAGCGATGATCAGAGTGGACGAAGGTGACGTTATCGGAGGCTGCAGCCTAGGGCTCGATGGTGTAGACATAATTGTCGGTAGCGAGATGACCGCGCAGTACTGAGCTTTTGAATTATAATACGTGGTCCTATTGTCTGAGACTCTGACTACTACTACTATTTTAGTAGTCAGGTAAGTACGTTCGTGATTGCCGTCTACCACGAGAAGAATCCAGGTGCAAAGTGGTGTCCGAGAGCTGGGTGCGAACAATTTCACTTTGTTCAGCAAAACTATATACCCGAAGTTTAGAGTACCAGTAACGCGAAAAGCCGCTGCATTTCATGCTTACATAAAATGTACACGAGACACATTCGACCCTACGTGCCACGCGCCTAGGCATGGTACTTGCGGAAGATGTGACCAGGTAGGACCCACTGGTCCCAGTCCTTCTCGTACTTGAGGTAGTGTACGTAGCAGGCATTGGTGCGAATGACCTTGAGCACGATCGCGTTGTACAGGTCGCCCTTGCTACCCCAGCGCGCCATCACAGTCTCGTGCACCTCGGGCGTCTTCTTCAGAGCCACCTTCTTTCCCTTCTTGCGCTGATAGAGAGATGATACAGGCAGGAACTCGTCGTAGATAGATTCCCAGTCGGAGTAGTGGATCTGCACCAGCACCTGGTTTTGCACCACCTTGAGCACCTTGGCCTTGTTACGCTTCTCGAAGACCTGCACGCCAATGATGTCGCCCACCTTGAGGCCTAGAGAGTCCCAGTGGGTATTTGCTGCCGATGCCTCAGCTTTGTGTTTAGCCAGCTTATTCTTGTTTGCCGCCGCTTCAATAATCTGCTGTGCTTCAGCCACTTCCTCACCGTTTAGCGCGGCCATTGCCTTCGTGAAAGTAGAGCCGTGGGTCGAGTTCTTCTTCTTGTTCAGTTTGGCGCTAGAATCAATACGCACCAGCAAGTGGTCAATGTCATCCAGCAGCTTTTTCCAGTCCCACGATTCTTCCGTGGGAAGGACCTGCTCCAGTGACAGCATCCGGCATGCATGGCGCAGCCCACGCAACGTGTCCAACTTGCGCAGCGTGGTAATGTCCTTGTTCAAGACCTGGTTGTTGGCATGGTAACTCTCCTCCAGCGCTGACATCACATCGTGCGCAGCGTTCCAAAGAATCTCGGCATGATTGATCGTCGGGGAGTCCTGCGCCAAAAATGATCGCAAGAACCCCGTGAGGTTCACTGTGTCCACGTGGAAGCGGTGGTACGACAAGCATGCCGTTACGTTCTCGCAAGCGTGCAGCGTGCCCTCAGGCATGTACAAGATTTGACCGGGCTTCACATCGACCCGCCACGCTGGGAGAAACGCTAGTTGAGGCATCTTGTCCAGATCCACGTCGTGGAAGTTCACCGATTCGTGAACCGAGTCCAGTTTAGCCGCCTGACGGTGCAGCATTGTCACACGCTTGGTGCCGATGATAGGGGCGATGGTGATGCCAAGACCACCCGGGTCCAGGTGCATGCGACTCCTTGTGCTTTTCTGGCCCATGAACAAGTACTGCAGTGGATTGTCGCCGCGCACAGCATCCAGCCAGTAGAGAAGCAAGTTGTCTCCCAGCACAGGCAGCTCCTTACACTTGTAGCACAGCACTTGACCGGCCTTCGGGTCCAATGGGAATTGCCACTGGTGCAAGTAGTAGTCCGACTTTTCGGGCTCCCAGTAGTTCTTCACGTAATAGCTCAGCGGCAAATACGTCTTGATCGGGTTGCGTTCCTCATAGTTGCGCTCCAGCACGGGCACCTTCACGGCGTGGATGCCGTCCAGGAACGCCGTCGTGTTCAGCTTTCCGTCTGGGTTTACCCATCCGTCTGCAAACCGGAGCCAGTCCGTGTGGCCCTCGAGCAAGAACGGCTCGCCTGCAAAGCGCTTCGCCTGGATCTTCTCCTTTGCAAGGCGGTTGTTCACGTTGATCACCTCCACTTGCTTGAAATACAAGTGCTCCCACTGCGTCGGGATCGTGTACGTCGGGTTTGTGCCTTGCGTCTTGGCATCCTCTGACGCGTACGTGGTCTCCTCAGCCAGCGCTGTCCTGAGAGGCGGGGCTGCAGTGACTGCGGGCTCTTCGTCCGTCTTATCGCTCGCCTTAGGCCGCTTTCCTTCCGCCCCTGACTCGGTGATTCCCGTTTTTCCAGCGAGCGCTTGCGTGCACTGCCCTGTTGCTTCCCAAAGATCGGCGCCAACTTGTCACCAGTGGATTCCGCTGAGGCATCGTCCTTGGGCGCGACCGCCGCCGCAATCGCTTCCACTTCCGCCACGACCGCTTCAGCAGCAGGCTCAGGGATGGTTCCCCCAAAGAACGGAGGACGCAGAGGCAGCGGCTGCCCAGTCAGCACTGCCACACATAACAGTATCAGCTTCACAGTTACAGGTATTGGCAACCCCGAAAGCTGCCGCGTACCACCCGCGATGCTCCCTTTAAAGTACTCGAGCGCCTTCTCATTGGCCTTCAGCACGTCCAGCATCCCCTGGATGGCGGACGCCGCGCCAATGGTTCTACGACACACAACCAATAGTCAGTCTTTCACTCTTTCGCTATCTCTCTTCTCAGAAGCTACTTCCACGCACTTTTCCTCCACCAACTGCGTGCGCAGCTCGTACGTCTTCTGACTCAGCGCCGGGTGCCCCGCGAGCCCCTCGCTCACCTACCACCAATGTCACAATATCGTTACTTAACCGTTGGATAACTAACGTGCTTAGTCACTGGCACTGGTCCACCTGCAGGATGACGCGGTCCAGCTGGCCGGTCTCCAGCGGCGCCGACGTGGCCAGCACGCCCTCGTCCAGCTCCACGTGCTGCTCAAACGCTTTGGCTGCACTCTCCATCGCTCTTCCCGCCAAATGGAGAGGGGAGAGTGGGGTCAATCCATCCTAAGTACGGATAATGTAACTCACACCATTTCGAGGTTCTTAACCGTTTCCGCAATCTCGCGCAATGGTGGCTCCGGGCGCGAAGAAGCCATCAAGCTCTCGGCAGGACGAGGCTGCGGGCGCGCCACGAGGCGCTGGCGCTGGTGGAGGAGCAGTTCCGCGACTTCGACGTGGTGTGGTCCAAGGTGCACGGCTTCCCGTGGTGGCCTGGCGTGCTCTTCCACTCGTGGGACGTGGTGCGACGCGCTGGCATCCGCACGGACCCCAAGATCGTGAAGGAGCTAGTGGTGCCGCCGCCCGAGAAGGTGCCGGGACGAGGGACGGGCGCCCTCCGCCTGCGTCGCCACTGCCTTGTCATGTTCCTGGACAAATTCAACTTTTCGGTCGTGGAGATCGAACCTGGTAGCGTCGCGAGCTTCACGGCGCACTACGATCTGTACCAGCGCGCAGTTATGGGCACCAAGAACAAGAAGAAGACGGAGTTTAGACGAGCGCTCGTGAAGGCTACAGAGCTGCTGCACTTGGTGGGGAAATAGGAGGGGTTACAGGGGTTTTAACGAGTTTTTTCACTGATTTTTGGTGGGTTTTGATAGGGAAATGAGTATGTGGAGGGTGATCTGGTCATGCTGGAGGAGCCGAGCCCCGCCGAGAAGAAGCAGCGAATGGAGGAGGTGATGGGCGCAGACGAGGAAGAAGAAGGCAGCGCGTCGCTGGATGACGCGTGGAAGCCGCATCGTTTAGTGCAGAAGAGGTGAGTGACGTGTCGGTGGAGGCAAAGAAACCGGCACGTAAGTCGCAGAAGAAGAGGAGAGGGACGGTGGCGGACGCGAAAGATGTGGAGGAAGTTGAGAATGAGGACGATGTGGTGCTCGTGACGCCAGCGAAGCAGCGACGAAAAAGCACCAGCGAAGGACGCCAAGCCGAAAGCTCGGAAAGCGTCGAGAAAAGAAATCCAAGGGGCAGCGCATGTTGTTTCACGGTCTTCGTCGCCGATTGATCTGACAAATACCCCGGAGAGCGAGAAAAAGAAATCACACAATGATAGAGCAAGCGGCAAAAGGTCAGGAAAGCCACCCAAGTCCTGGAAGAAGAAAATTGATGGCGATGGTGCTGAGAAGCGTGGTCGCAGTAAAGTTCTGATAGTGGACGATGATGACGAATTTCCGGTTCAATTGGCTAAGCTTGACGGTGATAATGAGCAGGTTCCAAAGGAAGTTGCAGACATGACTAAGGAGGACGAACTGAGCGATCTGGCGCTGACGCCGCTGTCGTCAATTTGGACGACGACGGTGGCTGGTGATCGAAATGCTGGAGTTCACACACATCTGGCGTACAAGCAAGATTTTTGTGGGATGACGCTGTGTTCACAGACGACCTCAGCATCGCTGAAAAGGAGAAGGCTGAGGTCGAACGGAAGCAGGCTGAAGACGCTGCAGCGCACGCTGGGTCTGGGCGTTCGACAGGCAAGCGGCAGTCGCGGTCTGTTCAGCAATCGCAAATTCGTCAAAACCTAATGACAGGAAACTTAGATCCGCATACGATGGTCCAATGCACTGCCTACCGCCCAAAAGATTACGTGGAGGACCCGAATAGTCGAAGTCGCGGAGGGCCTACACTAGACCCCCATTTCAGGTTGTGGTGCACCCGGATGCAGTATTTGTGGCTGATCTTCACTCGCACCTTGCTACTTGTGAAATCATTGGTTTCCTAGGCGGAAAATGGGATGAAGCTTCCAAGACTTTGTACATTCAGGCTGCCTTTCCGTGTCGCTCGCTAGTTATTGATGGGGACGATGGATCGACTGACGTTGAAATGGATCCGGAAGTGAAATTGAACTGCGTGGCATCATTGAAAACGCGCAGCTAGAGGTCGTGGGCTGGTACCATTCCCATCCAGCATTTGCCCCTGATCCATCCGTTCGAGATATCGAAAATCAAACAAGTTATCAACAGCTTTTCAACGTCCTGGCACTATCAAAGATGCGAGTGGGGAAAATAAACCGCTGGAGCCATTTGTCGGACTGATTGTTGGCACGTATGATACCCGACGAAATTCGGCGGTCAGTCTCTTCCGCTATTTCCACACACGAGGCGAAAAGGTCAGCGGGGAGCGCGGCGTGAAATATACATGCCTTACGAGTTCATTCCGGGTCGACGCCATTTCCGAGGCCTGCTGCAGGATGAAGAGCGGGAAAAGACACGATTATTTCCAATGTACCGTTCAGTTTTGAAGCTCTTTGACTTAGAGCTGACACCTGTCAAGCAACAACTACCAGTGGATATTAAGGTTGCACCCACGCGGAGGACTACATCTAAATCATCACCGATGAGAAAGCGCAAACAGAGTTCAGAGAATGCTGGAGATGAGCCAGTGAAGAAGGCTAGGGCAAAAGCAAACACTCCGCACGCTGTACTCCAGCAAGCCAGATTGATTTGACTAGAGAATATGACACCAATAATCCGCAGCCTACAGAAAATGCGGTGGCAAAGAGAGGAAGTAAGTCTGCGGCGACGAATGGAGATATGGCTGAGACCACTATAGTAGAAGCAATCATTTCGAATGATCCCGCCCCTCATGACGAAAATGGCGTAAAAGTCCCAGCGCTTTCCAATGGTGTTGACGTGAGCAGTAGTATGGCTGCCGATGAAAAACCAGAAGATCTTGAAGTTGTCAGCGTTAAACGACAAGTCGCGGAGGTCATCGCGGACACTGTACTATCTATTTCTGAGGCTACTGACAACGGTGGCAAACAGCAAAAGAAATCAAGAAAAGGCTATCATTTAAAGCAGATAAGTGAAAATTCGGGCAGTTCGGAGGCGATGATCAACTCCCTAAGGTTAGCCCTGTGGACCGTGACGCGATGGCCAAATCAGTGGCGAATGGCTCTTTAGCGAGAGTCGCGCAGCACGAGGGTACCGAATCGGGTGCTGCATCGGTTAAGAGCGACGTGGACTCCAATATCCTGCAAACCTCATCGTCATCAGCTGCAAAAATTTGCGTGTCTCTGTCAACGAGCAGCAGCTCCAGTCGAAAACGGAATCGCAAACCCACGAAGACGATAAAAATAGCAATCGGTCAAATTCGCCAGCAAGCGATGGGTCATCGCCCGGTAGATCTCCAAGTGCGATCCAACCTCCAGCCCAGACATTATTTGATGCGTTTCAAGCACCAGGGCCTCGGCTTCCGAACGGAGGAACGCATGGAGACAGTGTACAACCGCCCAACCGTACTGGCTGTCCAAAACCAGATAATCTGGTAGTCGCCGAAATGCATTACATTGAGGTGGATGAAAACATGGGCATATCTGTACCTAGTCATGCTGGCGAGTCGGAGAGGGCCCATGTGGACAAGGCCCCGGTGCCTGTGAATGCTACAAAGTATGGTAATCTTGTCAACCCCGATGTTCAAGTTTTTGTGACCAACTTGGTGAACATAGTGGTGGAGAGAGTGGTTCAAGCCGAGGCAGGTGATGGTATATTGCAAGATGGAAGAGAAGCTTTGCCTCCTCCAACCGTTCCTTCGTCCTCTTCTGATGTGGCAAACGGGTGTTCTTCGGACCCCGGCAGCTCTGCGGACGACGTGGCGGTAAATGGCTTTGCGAAAATGGAAGTCAAAGACAATGATGGGACGTCCGACGCAGTAGTAAAAAGAAATGTGGCTGCTCCTGCTAAGGACTTCAATTCAAGCGAAAATGGAAAGCAACGAAGTACGAGCCCACTTCTTTTGGGAGCAATTGTGAGGTCGAAGATATCCAGACGTCATTGAAGAAGATGGCATGTCATGTCGACAAGTTAAAGGCTGTCTGGGCTTCCAACCCAAGTAAAGCTGAAACTAGCCTCCCAACTGATGCACGCCCTATTACGGACTCCAAGCTCGTAATGGTGAATCCCGAAGTCAGGCAAGGTGGTGTAACTGGCGAGCAAGACTATCTTACTTCATTGCGAATCAAGTACGGCCCAGGCGTGGGTGGATGTACAGAGCAGGTGATCACTTTGGTGGACTATTATCGTGAATTCGAGCGACGCACGGACCTGAATGAGATTTGGAAATCACGGATAACCAAGCTGGAGAAGATTGAGAGTTCTCTCTCAGAATACGTCCAATACCTGAACATCCCTGCGGCCCTCAGACATGGCTTTATCAAGGTACGCCGATTATTGCGTTTGGTTTGTGATTTGCGTAGTGCTAACTTGTTGTGTTAGGACCTTATTTCGTATCTGCGCGAGTCGTGGGAAACAAACGATCGACGAAGATGAAGTTCTTCGAAGTACCATCAAGTGATTAGCCGAAAAGCAGTGATTTATTTGGGCCATTCTTCGTTTTCGAAATACCATAACACGTGAACGCACTACTTCCACTAATCTGCCGATCTGATTGTCTTATTCCCCATGCGCTACTGCCTCAGCACCCAGTCCCCTCGATCGCCGGCTGATCGTTATACTTGCTCACACGCCGCAAAATGGGTCAGGCTGGCCCGCGTCGAGAACTCGTCACAGGGGGCACGTACACTGAGCCGTATGGATCTTGATATTGCGAGCGGCCATACGAAGGCATCGAGTACGAAGGTCCCGGAGGTTGTGTTAGCAAGCCAGGCGGGTCGTGTATCCTGAATTCTTGCCGACTCCACCGTTTTCCGAACCGGAGTCTCTGAGATCGTCCGAACACCCCATCTGGACCACCTGCGTTTTCATGCTGGTCCGGATTTTGATCCTGTTGCGAGGATATTTGAGCAGACGAGGTCACTACAGGAACATTGGTAATAGGACGGCTTCGGCTGCTCTGATATAGCCTCGTGTCGACGTTGGCATTGTCGTCAATGCAAAAACGCGAGCGAGAAAGGTTCTCCTTCTGTCTCATCCAGTCTGGCTTCAGCCCACCAGTCACACGACGCGAGGCTGGGGTTGAGTTGGAGCAGGAGACTGTAATGGGGTGGTGCCTGTCTAGGCCGCGATATCCTAGGGATTGGCGTGTTGTCGTCCGGAACCAGGTGCTCTTCAGGCGGCACCCTCGGCGCCGATGAGGCCTGGCGCTGGGGTCGCTGTGATGGCGATTGCCGTCGATTCAACTGGAGGCTTCCACGTCCAGGGGGTCCGCCACGACCCCCACGCCGAGCTTGCTGCTGTGGTCTACTATTTGACTGCCGAATCGTGGCAGGCGTCTTTGGTGCTGTCTTCGAAGCAGAGGGGATATTCTTGATCCAAGAACTCTTGATCCATTTAGCAAGACCCAGGATGCATTTTGGCAAAGCCCTCTTACGTCCTGGAGGCCCACGCGCTTTACTCAAATAGTTGATAGTCTTGCCAATATTCGAGTCAATCACCTGATCTCTTGCAGGTGTGGGCAGCATGGCGACAATCTTCAAAACGTGAAGCAGTTCATCATCATGCTCCATGCGCTCGCGAACCTTTTCTGGTGAATTACATGCACCGTCCTCTTTACTTTCTTCGTCCTCGTCAAGAACTTCAGTTGAAAAGGAGTTCAACAAGTGATTAAGCACAATCAATCCGTCAGCCTCCATAAAGCGAATAACAGCGTCACGGTCCCGAACGTCAGGGTTGCCTAGCAAGTCGTACTGCAGGGCTATTTTCACGCTATTCGCCTCCTGTCGATCCAACAAATTCAGTAGCGAGGCCCGTAGAAGCTCGAACGCCATAGCGCGCCTCGGCAGTGGTTCCGTTGCCTCGTGGGCTTTCTTATCAATGATATAGAACGGCAGTGAGCTCTTCTTCCCTTCCAGCGGTGAATCGGCGGGTTTTGCGTCAGATGCAAGCTCTTTGTTTCTCGGTTCTTCGTGAGTTTCAATAATCTCCACTACGTCATCCTGGTCTGCCACCTCACCTTCATCAACACACATAGGTTCTGACTCACTAGCCATCTCCAACGTATTTGCCAGAGCAGCACTACCTACTGTGCCACTCATAATCTCTAAAATGTTAGGTGCCGGCTCTGTCTCCTGACCTGCACCAGCCCCCACCTCAGCTTGATCGACTTGTACAACTCCATTGATCCGTTCTTCGTCAGCCACACTCTCCACCACTGCAACAGACCCTGCCGGAACCTGCTCAACTGCGGCACCGCTTTCAGCCTCGACACGTGGCCGCTTCCTACTGCCAGGCACTACCTCGTCTTCATCCGTACTTCTTGTTCTGATCGTGCCGTTCCGTGCCTTTTCCGTCTCGGTGATGAGAAGAATGGTGACTTGACCAGGGCAATCATGCCGTCGATGACAGCCGACTCTGATACCTCTTCGGTCGAGCCGTCCTCATAATCCACACAATATCGATCTCCAAACGGCAAGAAGCACGTCACGTGACCGCGTATATCTTCATCCACATGACTGTCCTCATCACTTGAGCCTTGTTGAGGTCGGCGCAGCTTGACACCCAAATATCGACTAGTTGTGGTGTCCTTCACTGGAGGGGGAAGTCGTCCTGATCGTCGTCGTGGAGCTCGATATTAGGCGCCGACAGGAATTTCATCACCTCCCCTCGAGCCAGTCGTATGGGTTCCCCCTTCAGGCACGAACAGCGTATAACAGTCCAGCGCCTCATCGTAGCGTGTGAGCCACCCATGCTCTGCCCCGCCCTTCTTGGGCTGTTTGCGCACCACGTGCGAGCCCACGAAGCCGAACGGGTCCTTGTTCTCAATGTGCGCCATCTTTACCCTATGAAAGATGCCGCACTTACACCCAGAACTCGCTTAAATTTCGAGACCGGGGTGTCCAAACGTGCTGTTGGGCGTTTTCACAAAAAAGTGTCTAGACGTCCAGAAACTTAATAACTGGAGTGCGAGGCCCTTCTCGTGTCGACTCTCGTTGCTATCTCTTGGCCGTCACTTAACACTGCACGCAGTAGCGACCGACTTTTCTCTTTTTTCTTCTCTTTGGGTCGGGTACCTTTCCTCTCTTTAAGCTGCCACGTTCTCCTTATCCGCACGCCAAAGCAAAGCGCTGTTGGACTTAGGAGCGGATGGGAGATGCAGAGCAGCCACCGAGAGAAGGAGGAGACGACGCCAAACGAGGGGAGACGAGGCAAAAGCGCTCGAACACGAGTTCTGTGCCTTTTTGACTACTTGCCGAATAAGGTCTGGCTAAAATATACCAATCGATGAATTACGAACAATACGATTGGTTGAAATTCAGTATTTCCATATTGGACGAAGCGCCACACGAGTGTGAATTGATGAGTCGCCTCTCGCTCTGGCTGGCACTGCTTTGCTGTGCGCATTGCAGTCACGTAGGGGGACACAAAAAGACGACTTCGTTTAGTAATGTTTTAGTCGTCCATACATTAATTTTAGCCAATCAATAAAAGTTGTGGACTCTAATAAAATGACTGGTGACAGACGATAGTCCGGGTGTGGGAAAGCTCGGCATGCTCTCATTTTCAAATGGGAAAGCAAGCTTCCTACACCCTCAAACAGAAGAGAGACGCACTTTCACTTGCTACGCTTGCCTTATTTTATTACAGTTAGTTCGTTTTGTTTTTGTTTTTGATGTGATATTGAAATTTAATAATAACAAATCCGAATGCATTATATCTGACGTCGTCTTTTTCAGTCTCCCACGTTTTCTTTTCTATATTATCAATATTAACACCTGTCAAGGTCGTCTTTTCCGTCGTTGTTTGTATCCATTAGGGGGTCAGAATTGGTTTTTGGCAACATAATCTTGCCGAGATGGTAACCATATTTTTATGGCCGGCGGAAATTTCCATCTCGGAAATGGATCACTTCCACAGGTAATCCCTTTTGAGATGGTAAGCTATTTTCGGGTGGCGGTCCATCCGACGAGGCCATTTGCTTGTCAGTCGCAATTTTTTAGTCGGAGGAAAGATTTCCGCCGTACATTCGCCCCCTGCCTTCTGCCCCGCTCACCTGCACTCCCTCACAGGTGCGCTCCTGCAGCCCACAGCCCACCCAGCTTACAGCAGCGCGACCTACGCCACGCACTCGACTCACATCACAGGTGCGTCTTAAATATTCACTGAGCCGTAGGCATTTGCTCACGCAGCGCGTATCCGTCTGGTCTGTGTAGACGCAATGAGCGACCGTGATGAAGACGAAGGGCAGTCGAAAGGTTCACTTATCACGCGACGACTAATTGCCAAAACAAAGTTCTCGGATCGCAGAAGAAGACTACAGTTGGCGCCAAAACCAAAAAGCTTGAGGGTGCGGGCTGTTGTTATAAAAAATTGGATGCGACTAACTGAAAAGTCTGCTTCGACATGCGTGTTAGATGGCGAAAGCTGTCGTCCAGCAGCCACGCGTCGAGCAGGCTGTCCAGCACCACGAAATCATCGTAGTCTTCCGCATCAAGGGGCGGCAGCCACACTAACAATGTCAGCTATGAGCGCCGGCGCGCGGTGACGCGCGGCATAACGGATTGAAGGTAGCGGTAGCTGACGAAAAAGTTGAGGGTAGACTAACAAATAATAATGGTAACGCATTTTATATCTGACCGCTACCATATTTTGCCAGTACTCCTACCATTTCTTCGTCCGAAAGTCCACCATAATTTTTGTACCATTTGCCAATTGTGACCCCCTATTGTTACATCGGTCTTCATCAACCATTATTATAGGAAATGGATTGGGTTTTGTGGTAGCGGATATCAGTTTCAAGGAACCCGACACCTTTGGCAGTCTGCAAACTGAGAACTTTAGAATAACCCATGAAAGCGTTGTACACTGACAGCGATATATATGGTTTATCTCTCAATGCTGTCAAGATAGTATAAGTATAATAAAAGCTGCACGTGAGGTTTGTCCACACTGGTTCAACCTTTCACTTGCTCGAATTCGCGAGCCAGGTCAACTGGAACGTGAAATCAACGCCTGACATGGCAAAGAATCATATTAACGTTAGCAGCAGCTGATACATATTGATTTCCATAACCTACCGAAATGCACAACACGGAAAGCCAACGTCATCGTTATCCACGCTAACAGCTTGCTCTGAATTAGCCCGCTTTGTGTCTCCAGCACAAACGCTAAATGGTACAGGCAGTTGATTCTCAAATTTCGGTATATCAATCCAGCAAGAATCCCAAACGCTATCTGCTCCACGATTGAGAGTATGACGTTACCAACCGTCTCGTTTGTGATCCCTGCAAGCTCTGAATGGTACTCGGCACTTTTGAAATGAACCATAACGATTATGAAAATGCCATAGAATAAGGGAACAAAAGCGTCAAGAAACGCGCTGAGCAGCAGACACTCCGCTGTAAACAGGACTTCTAGTGCCTCTCGAAGGACACCCATGTGCGGAGAAGCAACCCTATCATGTCGCCTGGGTAAAACTTTTAATCCATCAGCTTCTTGTGCAGAAACAAGAGCAGGGGCTGGTGAAACAGTAGCTTGCTCGCGTCGATTGTTTACCTTCTCGTACTTCTCGAGCAGATTGCTTTCCTGTTCAGCAGGGGCTGAATAGCGTCGCAGCGTTTGACTAGGGATTCTTTCGAGTCGGTCGAGGAAGTCGCAGGATTCCGGAGAAATATTGTGTACAAAGCAAGAGCGAATGCGTATTCTCTGTCGATTTTTGAAGTCATCTGTTCACCAACAAAGTTGGTAAGCGGCCTTTAAAAGGCCTTGATAAGACGGTAGCTGTTCGTCGATGCAGACGAAATATCACAGTAGGAGACTGTACGGTATCAATTAATACAATGATGACGACTGTCGACGGCGACGTAGCGCTCTCCATGCTCGTAGAAATGTATAACGCGTTAAAGAAGTCCACAGTGAAAATGACAGTGTCATACAGCGTAGGGTGATGTTCTTTACGGTTAATTTGATGACAGGAAGCAGAAGAATCACTGGCATCTCGAAGCTGGAATTGTTTGCGGCATGGAACATAACTTGATACGCCGGATAGATGAGAGCCATAAACTCCTGAGCAGCTATGAACGCACCAAAACGGATTAGCTGGTCTCGGTGTTCCAGAACCTCTCTGATGACAGGCATCCCCAAGACCACACAAATCGACACTATCGAAACCACGTAAAACGCTGGTACCAAGGTGATGACAGTGAACGGAATGGGGAACCATACATTCGCCGCAAAGGCCACAGCGACAATCATTTGGACAACAACTACGATAGTCAGGAGCGAAATTTGTTGGTACCGGGATACTACGAACCCCTTGAGAAAATACTTGGCTTGGACTATGACAGTAGAAAGAACTGCGCCGATCACAAGAGCAGCACGAACCCAGAAGCCGTAATTTGCCTTCCAACAGAGTGTAGGATCTTGTAATGGCACCACTTCCTGGGCGATAATGAACGCTTCTGCTGGTAGAAATGATGTCACACATACAAACTCGACGTGCAGCAGTGAATGTTGTCGTGTGTACTCATCCAGGGCAAGAAGCCGCTCGACTGAGTACTTTCCACCTCGGTAGCTCATATGCACAGATGTCCACAATTGAGAAACCTGACGAAACCATCGCCGAAGGCAGCATATTTTATGTCTCGTCAGTGAAGAGTTCGCACGACCAGGGACAAGAATGTCCGACGTCGCCGGATGAATCATTTTGCTGACGTTAAGGTCATCGACTGTGAGGTTTCACTGTAGAGAAATATTCACTGTAGAGAAAGTGTGAATGAACAAACGCCAAGAACCACTAACACTGAAAGTGTGTTTCGGTCGCGTGAGCTCAAAGCTATTTAGGCACAGTGGTGATAACAATAACCAGGACTTCAATAACACTGTCAAGCAGTCAGCCGCCAAGTTACTTTGCACTCCTATTAATACATAAGCCTTCAGCATCAGGGTTTCTCACACCTGAACAAACCAAACCACGAAACTCCCACAAAATTGGTTTGCTCGTAAATTACATTTAATTTCAAACCAAAATTACCTGTCATATTGGTTTGTGGTCAGATCCTTCCAGCATTTAAACCATTGACCGTGGTTTGGAGTTTCTCAGGGTTACAGGTTCGGTCCGAACTTCGGAGCTACTTGATAATTTGAAACGACCAATGTGCATTCATTGGCTGTTGAGGTAGATCACATTCTGCCTCAAAGGCCGCACCCTTTAAAGATACTCTCCCAGAGGTCCCTAGCCGTGGATGCATCCTGGAGATCCCAACCCGTTTCTCCAGATTGAAATTTGCAGCACCAAGTGTACTACGAGCCAAAAGAATTCTCCAACACCAAGTCATCCCAAGCCAGACCTTCCCAGACCCAAATTCCTCGACTCCAATACTTTGGTTTCAATCGTCTTGCGTCTACCAAAGCAAAAATTACGGTTCTCCAAGGCCCCGGAGTAAACATTCTGCTCGCCCACAACGAATACGTTTCTTCAAGATAATCCCGCAGTCATTTCGGACCCAAATCGTCTCAGACGCTCTCAAAGCGACGGTCGTCTTACGAGGAGGACGGGAACCGATTTCCGCGAAGATAACAGTCCTCGTCTGGTGCCTCTCGCTCAACCGCAACCAATCAGCGTTCCGGATCAAATAGAGCACGACGAGCAGCGATTTGGGTCCAGGAAACCAATCCACCTACAGCAACCTTGGTCGGCGCGGAGAGCCATAGTGAATTTGGAGCTGCAGCCGACATCATGTCGAAAATGACATCTACCGTTCCAGTACCTCCGCACGTGACCAAAGCAATTCGAGATTATATACCTCTCGGTGGGTTCACCGTGGTTTCAAAACGGCGAGGGGAACGCTCTATTATTATTGATTGGGGTGTTCGTGTTACCTCCGTGATGGATGGTAAAGATTACTTATGCTGGATTTGGCAAGGAAGCCATGACTGTCGACGTAAGAACAAGATCATTCAGCTTTTCGGCAACACGTCAAAGGCTACCAAACATCTAGGTGAAAAGTACTTGCTTACTGCACCGAAGGTGACAGCAGAAAATACCAAAAGAAACCGCGCTGAGCATCTCGAACGGATTCACTGTGCTGTTAAGAATCGAGACGACAGTCGACGAATTAATCTACTTCTTGAGACCATGTGTGTGGTTAATAACAATCTCCCATTTCAAATCGGAGAATATGAAGAATCGGAGTTACTTGCCGACTTTACCCTGGGGGATGAATTTCGAGTCACTGTCAACAATCAGACTGTGACTGGTGCAATTGCAGCGATCTATTCAAGTGCCTGAAAAGCGGCTTGTGGTTGTATCGATCGCAGCAGATACCCCAACGTGCCGTTCTACACCATAGTGTGTGACGTGCTGTCATCGAAGACCCAGAAATCAACAACATATGTTGGTTTGCGTCTTTCTTTCGTCGACCGCGACTGGAATTTCCAATCTATTTTTCTGGGAACTCGCCATTATGAGCCCATGTATGGAGAGAGAAGTGAAGGAAATCGCGGACCGTTCAAGCGGTGGATTCTTGAACTACTCAAAGAGTTTGGACTGACAATCAGGGATGTATACGCTGCTACGAGTGATGCAGGGCCAGATGTCAAGTGGATGATGAAAAAGCGCCTTGGTCTGCAATGGGAATGGTGCATGCCGCATCTTACCAATGCCGCGACCAAGATGGCATTCGGAATTGTCCCGCAGCGCCAAAACTAAAAATATCCCGATGGAACGGACTTGCTTTCGCGTATTGCTCGCACCACGTATAATGTTCGGTCAAACAAATGCTGGTATGGGAGTCTCTTTGCAGAGCTATGTGAAATGGCTAACAATGGTGCCTCTCGCCAACTGATTGAACACAAAGAACATCGGTTTATGGGGTTAAAAGGTTATCAAGCGTTTGCTGCAGAAATGGGATCATCTCGAAG
This sequence comes from Phytophthora hibernalis, assembly GCA_012656075.1. Taxonomy (NCBI): domain Eukaryota; phylum Oomycota; class Peronosporomycetes; order Peronosporales; family Peronosporaceae; genus Phytophthora; species Phytophthora hibernalis. Next base: position 37,333 of record JAAKBF010000089.1, read on the forward strand.
ACTGGTTCCATGAACGCATCAGCAAAGTAATTCGGGACCGTAAACCAGCACCAGAGGATTGCCAATCGCAGACGACAAAGATACTCTTCTCCAGTTGTATGGTTTGCTCAACCCTATTGCTGCTCTCAATACCAAAAGTCAAAAGAAGATACAAGCCACATCGATGTACTTCTGACTGCATTTCGTCTTCGTCAAACGATTTTGGACGAGACACAGCCCATCAAAGACAGAGCTCAATTGGCTGCTGAGCCTCCTCTGTACTTCCAAGTGCAGAACCTTACTCGCCTCACTAAGACTACGCGGGCGTCGTTAGCAAAGTCCTCCCACAAGAACTTTTTCGTTCGACATACAGATCAAGCACGTTTCCGAGAGGCGTCATATATACCGGATATGCAAATGCTGATGCATCCCTCGTCCAAGAACCAAGACAAAAATCTCGCCAAGATGGTCAAGCTTTGTAACGAGCAATTGTTTATTGATCCTGAGCAACCGTACCTTCGACTGGATGAACAAACTGTTGAGCGGAACGTAGCATCTGTGAAAGAATCCGTGATGAACCGTCTGCGAGCCCTCATGATTCAAGTTTCGAAAGGAAATTCTCTTTCTTCTAAGTACGCGACCCAGTCAGGTCAACTGACCAATGCAGCTAGTTCATTTCCGTCTATGTTGGAAAAACCAAGTCTGAAGCCGCAAAAAGTATTTTCGGAAGAGCTGATGGAGTTTACTGATGAAGAGGCGGTACCAATGGTACAACGAGATGTACACGAAGCTCGAGTCGATGAAGAACTGGACAGGTGGTTTCACCAATTCTGAGCGGGTCAGAATTGAAGAATTCAACAGATCCGGGTCATCTAACTACGGAATCAACGTCTGAAAGCTAATGAGCAGTGTATTCGCTGCTTTGGTATGGGGCGCTCCGTGAAAACACCAGTCATATCCGCTTTCGGATAGACAATCTGTCTGCGGTTGCCTGGAACAACCGACGTTCGAGTCGAAACCCGCTAGTACAATTATTGCTGTGTCTGTTTAGCCTTCTTGAAGTGCAACACGAGTTTTTGCGTCAGCAAGTCATATCCCAGGAGTGGAAAACGTGATGGCAGATGCGGGAAGTCGGGTGTGTCAGTCGCCGCAACTTGCATCGCGGTTCGCTAATCTATCATAGTTGTGGTCACAGGTACCGATCCCGGCCGATTGCAGAGCTCCTTGGAAGCTATGGGAGCTTTACTTCGCTCGGGGTCCCTCGCAAGTACTTCAAGAACTCTCTACCAGCGTGCCTGGAACCACTGGTCCAAATGGTGCAAGCTAATGGCTTTATCGGAATGGCTGAGTGAGGAAGATATCGATGGCAATACGGCGCAACTTAGCGCATTTGCCGTGTACCTCTGGCAATGTGGTATGAACAAGAAGCTCGAGGGCAACACACACTCAACTATCTGTTCTAAGTTTTGCGCCGTACGTTGGTTTCACAAGACTAACGCCAGCTACGATCCTAGAGTATCAGCTAGTCACGAGAAATACGTCGCTTTACGAATCCGGTTATCAAGCAGCAGCCTATTTCGGCCCCGCTATTGCGGCCAGCATGAATTTCTCCCAGGCGCGGACCAACTACTTTGGGGTGACATCCTGCTTGCCTACTTCTTTTTACTTCGCAGATATGAGTATCTCTTTATCGGACGGAAACGACATGGCTACATCGTGAAGCTCGGACATTTAACGTTCTTCAACCGGCACGGTGCACGTGTCCGTGCTGACGAAGCTCATGCAGTGGGAATCAAGCTTCAGGGCGCAAAGAATAATCAGTTCCGGCGCGATTCATAGCCGTTCGGGAGATTCAGTTCTCTGCTCTGTGCGTGCTGCGCAGTGGATCGTCCGAGGTGCACAATCACTAGGCACACAAAGCCACATGCCAGCGCTTTCGACAGGACGCAACACAGGCATTTCCGCAAGTGAAGTATCGCAAACGATCAAACTCGCTGCATCAAGACTTAAACAAGATCCAGACAGGTTTTCGACGCATTCAATCCGAATAAGCGGCACAACAGTACTGCTCAACGCAGGTGCAGACCACCTGATCATCAAACTACTTGGCCGATGGGTTTCTAGCGCATTTGAGGAGTACCCCGTGCTTACAGCACAAGGATCGTCTTACCTCGCAAGAATGATGTGCTATGGATGGAGACCACAACCATTGACAAGCTCAGTCCACACCTCAGCCCGAGTCCCGGCGGATATTCAATTGGGGTGCCACCACGCCACGCCCTAAAGATGCTGTCAACATGAAAGTTTCCCCACTCATGACTGATTGCTGGAAATGTGATGGTTTCCGTCGCGTATGAGACCCCGCAAGAGTTTCATAAAGCGAAACGGAAACCCTTTGTTTTCCCGATCAAGAAGGAGGTGGTCGTCGTAGCTCACTTCTAGTTTTCCTGTAGCTAGCTTACCCACCAGGACGAGAACAACTATAGTATCATTTCTATGGCAGCACGGGTCCTGTACGCAATTCCTTCTTCAGCTGCTAGATCGAAAGAGATTTTGGGATCACCGCAATGCTTGTTACAAGTCATCGAACAAGTGTTGCAAAGCACAATATCGACATGTGCTCTTTCTCAACAGGAACCGCCGATTTGTCGACGTAGCTAGCTGCAAAACGATTTCGGACGCGGAGATAAAGGAAGCAATCCCAGCAAATGTTCTAGTGAACCTGAGCTCCCAAGAGATCGAGGCACTATTCTCTGCGGAATGGGAGAACGAAATGGCTTCATGCGTGTTCGATAGCGATTAGTTCAGCTTTAAGTTTAATACATTCATTTCATTTACGTTCTTGATGCACGTGCTGTCCCCGAATGTCATTTGGTCGTATTGAGGATTGTCTTCATGCTAGAAAGTTGCTGGGTGAGCAAATCGAAGCAAGAGAATTAAAGTCATGTTCCGATGAAAGCTGTAAGGTATCTGTGGCCAATATTGAACCCGCACTTCTAGTGGGTCTCGTCGAAGTAATTGAAATGATAAGGTTTGCATGTAAACCTGCGGCCATCGATCTTAAGAAGCAAAGTAATGCATGAACCATTCCTTGAATTGCTAGATATCCTGGTTTGGTCGACAAAGAATCTAAAATTAACGGCTTAGACGCATTGGTTGTGTACTATGTCGTGTAGGATCACGCAGAAATTCTCACTACCAAACGGTATGAGTCCCACCAACAACACTCGCTTCCCCTTGTCAGGTCAACGAGCGTTGGATCAAACCTGAAGACCAGGAACGATCCCTTACGCCGGGTTGGATGTGAACCCTCTGTACACCTAGGTTATATTAGGCCAACCCAATAACCTGCACCACTAGCCACGAGCGAGGGCTAGTATGCAATATTGCGCTTTCGCGCGAACCCCGCAGTCTTTCAGAAGGAAGGGTACCGGCTGTCAAGCCTAATACGGGTTTGCCGAGGTAAAACCTCGGCGGGTAGTCAAATGTGTATGGAACACTCGGTTCAACTATAATAGATGGCGAACGACGCTTCTCGTCGTTCCCAACACTCGGCCACTCAATCTCTTTGACTGACCAGCAACAAACCCTCGGTTCAATATATCTTAGGCTCGCTGACCAGCATCCCACAAGCCGAGCGTATACAAACCCTAAGATAAGCTAGCTAGACTTACCGAAGACGGACTTGACCCTTGGTGACGTGGGGAGAAGACTGCTGATTTATTTATGTTGATCTATGGCTCTGAGAGCCTCGGTATTCAATCTTATAGCTAGTCCTATATCTAAATACAAATATCCAGTGTGAACCGATCCCAGTATGTGATCGTGTACCCGGCTCTATATGACCGAGGGTACGAAATTGAAATGAGTACAAACGAGGGTTCGTACCCTCGGCCGGGAATTTATTATACCCGACCGAGGACTCGCTCACTAAACAATCGTGGTCACTGTGGCGCGGGGAATGCAATCTGCCAATCAGGGCACGCCGGTCACTATCCTTCAGCAAGGGCAACCTTGCCGACTGGCGACCGAGCGCCCCAAAACCAACACCACAGCTGCCCCCGCCTCGACGCAAGCTCCCACAAGTAGTGCGCGTCGTGGTGCTTCACCTCTTCGCACCATGGCTCATCCGTCGCGTCTTCTCAGCGACACCACCGCTGCCGCTCTCCGTGCCATCGTTTCGAGGGACGAGGTTAGCTTCTCCACCTTCCGCATCTCAACATCCTGCACACCTTCTAACTCTTCGTTCCATCTTGCTTCAATATCACAGGCACGATCGCAGGAGTCTGCCGATGCTCCTGCCGACGTTCCCGGCCCTGCCGAGTCTTCGGTACCGACTACACAACGTCCCGATGGTCCTCCGCCGGCTGACGGCGGTGCAGCCGAGGGTTCGACGCTTCACACACCTCCGTCATCACCCGACGCCTCGTCCGTCCAGGCATACCTGCCTCGCGGTACTCCCGCTGCTGTCTCCGGACGCTTGGGCGCCCGGGACTCTCGCCTTGCCTCGGTAGGATGTCAGACCGACACCTCCGGCGTCGCTCCTCCTCCAATTGCCTCGACCGAGCTTTTGGTCTCTGCTCTGGTCGAGCAGCGTCTCCTCCAATTGGGTCAGCTCGTGATTGGTGTGGCCCGTCAGCGTCCGCGGCGAGTCGATTCGTCACTCGACAACCTGATGGAGCACGCCACAGACCTCGGTGAGGTTCTGGAAGCAGCCGTGGCTCCCGCCCAACTTCCACCTGGTGAAGCCGAGCTCGTCGTCGACCTCTGTAACGAAGTGAAAGACCTCAAAGCTCGACTCGCCGACACCGAGGACCGGCTCCAAGCAGAGACGCTAGAACGCGAGAAGTTCAAGCGTTTCTGCATCCAGGCCTAGAGCGATGAGAGTCGCAATCGTGAATCTCTAGATGACCTCCGCCAGTCGTACTTCGCTCTCAAGGACGAGCACGACCAGGCTGCCGCGCACCTGCGCCAGGCCAACACTACCATCGCCGGCCACGACCGCATCGTGAGGCTGTGGGCTGCTCGTGCGACCACGGCCGAGGCTTCGGCGACGTCGACGCAGTGACTCCTCCACCAAAATCATGAGCGTTTCAAGGCAGGCCTGGAGGCATATACAGAGCAAGTGGCCAAGCATCGGGCTGCTCTCGAGATTTCTGACCAAGCCTCGGTCAGTGCCGTTTCTTCTCAAGTTCAAGCCCTCGAAGCTCAGGTCGCGAGCTTGAAGCGGGCGAGCTCCATTCTGCGTCGCCACGCTGCTTACCACGAGCTCGATGTTGACACACTGATGCTTGCTTCTGCTGGTACGTTCTGCTCTTCTCTTCTTACCCCATCGGTCATCCAAAGCTCTTCTTTCCCGGTATCACTGCGGACAACATCGACTGGGAGTTGCTCGGACTCGCTCCTCCGAGCATCACTTCGAAGTGCAGTCGGAGTGCGTCTTCGGAGAGCTCGGAAGACAGCGATCAAGAGCCCAAGGCCTCGGACCCGGGGTCCAAGCCTCCATCGCAGGCAGCGTCGGCTGCGGGTGATGCCTCCGAGGATTCGGACGACGTGCCGCTCATTCCGTCGGTATCCCAACGTCGAAGGAATCGGCGCAAGCGTCTCCGGCAGCAAGCATCTCAAGCTCCGCCACCGCAGGCGACGCCGGCGTATCTTCCACACGTTCCTTGGGACCACCGAAGTTGACCCTTCCTGCCAGCAAGCGGTTGGGTCGTCCATCTAAGCGTTTGGGTGCCCCAGATCAAGGGCACACACCCAAACCTTCGGTCAGTTCGTCACCACCTATCTAGGCGTCTGGGCTTCCTGCTTGATCTCTACCGAGCCCCTCGGTCACTTCATCGCCGGGGTCGCCGCCGCCATCGCCTCCTGCAGGGTCCCCACCGAGTCCTCTGCCTGGGTCTCCACCTGTGTCGCTGCTTTCGAGCGGTTCAACTCCAAGTCCTCCACCTGGGTCTCCCCGAGTCCTCCACGTGGGTCTCCACCGAGTCCTCCACCTGGGTCTCCACCGGCCTCTGGATCCTCGGTGCTTCCGACCCCGGCCGAAGTCATCGACTTGTCGGGTGATGAGATCGATACCGATGCTCGGACGGCTGCGATCCTCGCTTATGGATGATTTTCTTTAGCGGTGGCTTCACCGTCTCGTCGTGAAGGTCGGCCCACCCGCAGTGCGTCGGTGTTGGCCACTTTGCGGTCTCAGAGGGAACTAGAGACTCTGGAGGCGTCCGGTGATTTCATCATTGGCTCCCCGACATCGTCCGAGTCTTCTCAAACATCAGGGTCGCCTATTGTTCCGGCTTCATCCAAAATCTCGGTGACCCCGATGCCGCCAGTATCGTCGCAGACGGTATCGGTCGTGACTCCATCGGTCTCTACTCAGCCTACCCCGACTCCACCGAGCGTACCGGCTGTTCCTGTATCGCAACCAGTCTCCGCGTCATTACCGTCGTCGGGTGGGGTACCAATCACCTCGTCGATCACGACTCCTGTGACCTCGGTGGCGGTGTCTACTCCGGTCCCTACGATTGTGGTGCCGTCGGCCACTGCTGGGTCGATTGTAGGACCCTCCGATGGTTCTACGCCTCCAGCTACTGCCGCTCAAGGGCATAGACCGAGGTCTCTGTCGGGTCGTCGGCGGTCGCACACACAAGTGACGGCTACGCTTTCCACGGTTCCTGGCACCGACCCAAGTACTTTCACGCCGTCGGTGCCTACTGCGCCAGGGACACCGTCACAGCGTCTTGCCCTGATGGCCGGTCCGTACTTGGTACCCGGGTTCACTGCTCCGGGTGAACAAGTGGCCTGGTGCCAGATCCATAACAGCAGCCTGACTCCACCCATTGCTCGAGGTATTGAGTCCCCGTGCTCGGTGGCTGGCATCCAGGCCATGGCGGATTGGGTCAACCCTGGCCACCCGTGGCAGCAAGTGCGCTCGGAGTTGCCGGAGAACCCATGTTGTTTCACCATTGACTAGCATCCGCCAGGCTCAAAAATTTCGTCTCGTGCCACTGGATTAGCTCGGTTCGTCAAGATGTGGCGTCAATTCCAGGGCGTGTTCATCGACCGAACCGAGAAAGCAGACATCGGTCTGGCACTATGGGAGCGACGCCACTGGGTCCAAGTCTCTGCCGTTGAAGCTTTCCTTCGGAGCATGGCCCAGAGGCTCAGTGACAACCCCTCGGTGCTAGTTGATGACCCCTCGCTCATCACGTTACGTGTACAATGGGCTGAGTACAACAAGGCTCGGAACCTCAGAGCGGACCGTTGGCGTCAGCAGATGGTATATCGCTGTTGGGAGTCGTGCGTCGAGCGTTCCGACAAGCCTCGTGAAGCCCCGATCGAGTTTTGTTGGAACTCAGTTACGTCCAATACTCGTTCGAAGTGATTTAGTGGGCCCCGACGTCCGAGGATTGGGTCGGCGAGCTCAAAACTCTGGATGCTCGTCAACTGTGGCGGAACGTTTGGGTGGACGCGCCCTCCAGTCACCCATTCAACACGACTTTCGCGCCGTGCAATTCTCCGGTACCGCTATTCGTACCTCGTGGCATGACCGAGGCGGAGGTGGTTTCGGGTATCATGGTGGATTAGTCCTGGTTCCAAGTTCGATCGTGGGTCCGTGGGTCCCTCAGGCTTTGGTTGCTGCTCCTCCAGGACCAGCGGACGATGAGGGAAGGATAAAGACCATACCGAGGACACGGCTGCCCCCGTTGCCACTCCTACATCCGCCGACGGGTCTGTGTCTGGCCAAACATCGAACCTGGATGTGTTGGCTGATCTAGCTTTCTCCGCCGACGTCTAGACCTCGGTCCTGTGCTGTTGTGCTTCGTCTTCATTCCTCTTGCTAATCTGACGCTGTCCGAGCTCCGTAGTTCATTTCGGGTATAGTTCAGGCTCCAGTCGTTCCACTTAATCCAAGTCCATTCGAGTTCGTTCACATCATATACACATATACAATTTTAATGCAGTAGTCATCTTCGTCTGACGCTACGGGCTGCATAATCCCCGTAGGTAGTTCTTCTCGTCACTTCTCATCCATAAACCTAGCCTTCTAGGAGACTTGGTCGTTCAGTGATCAGTGACTTACATTCTGGTACAGTCTCACATTTCGTCTGCTTCAAATGGGCTGTACCAACCGTAGGCAGTTCAATCCTCGGTAGGGGATTCGAGCTAGTCCTCGTCGGCCACCTGAACCATTTGAAGTCGTCATTCGCTGCGTCGCGTTCGCAGATAGTCGTAAAGCAACCCGCCGCACGACAAGTTCGATGCTGGTTCCCAGGTAGGCTCGTTATAGTCAACCCATTTCACCTGGAGCTCTCGGACGGCGCGGTTGGTGCTCGTCGTAAGTGGTGAGCGATCATCCAGAATGGCTTCCACTTTGTATTCCCTCTCTACTCGGTCCGGTTCCCAGCTATCTTTCGGCAACAGCTCCTCGTCGAAATCGACTCTCGAATCCTCGGTCACACTAACTGCTAGTCGACTCCTCGGTCGATCCCGAACTCGCTCACCACCTCGGGCCGTGATACATGCACTACTAGATAGAACGGATAACCACTCCGATCTGGCAATTCTAGCTCGTATGCGAATTCTTCGACCTTGTTATTGGCTCTGACCGGGCCGTGCCATCTGTGTGCCAACTTCTTCGTCAATCCTGGTTTTATGCGTTCCATGTAGAGACACACTCTGCTTCCTGGTTTGAACAGAGACCTCGGTGTACCGCCAGTAGTTCCGGGGTGCCTCTTCTCTTTTTGTTCGATGTCCGAGGCTTCGTTTCCAGCAGGTTCTGTCGATGCCCCCTGCTGCCCAGCTTCCAGTGGTATCTCTGTTGCGCCACCGTTCGGTACCATACCGTCCTTGCTGTCGTTCGTTGGAATACTCCGTACTGCTGCTGCTTCACGTCGGTTAAGTGACTCATTGTGTTCGCGTGCTCTCCGAGCCTAGTCGACCCTCTGGTACTCCATCGCCATTTTCCATGCAATTTCTTCTTGTCGATTCACTTCTCGGCGCCACGTCAGCGCATTAGTTTGGCCTCGGGACCCTCGTTTGAGCGACGTCGACATTGCTCGCTACGTGGACTGAGCGTCCCACTCATGGCCGAGGTAGAACGGGGTATCCTTCCGTGTACTGTCTTGGGATTTGTTGATGGCAAAGACTAACCGCTCTGCAATCTCATCCCAGTCTTGCTGCAAGGATCTTCAGCATACACTCGCACTGACTGCATGACCGACCGTCTTGACTGATCGTTCTTGTTGTCCATTTGCTTGCGGCCGATAACGTGGCCCTCGATCGAGACTGCATCATTTCAGCGAATGCTTGGAAAACCTCACTCATGAACCAGGGATCTCGATCTTGACGGATTATAGTTGGCGCTCCGAACCTTCGATAGACACATTTCTCAAAGGCTTGAGCAACCTTCAATGCGGTCGTGTCTGACATTGCTTTCCCCATGACGAACCCCGTGAACGAACATTGAAATAGCAACAACGCAGTATTCCGTCTCCGTGACTTCGGTAGCGGTATGACGAAATCCATCGACACCAACTGGAATGGTCTCTCGACAGTACATTTCCTGGCGAGTACCCCCTGAGCTGTGGAAGACTTTGGCTTGAGCTGCAGTCCGGGCAGGACCATACATGTCGCTCGACATCCGCGTACAATCAATCCAGTAGAATTCTATTTTCGCTCGATGGTAGGTTCAACCGATGCCTTGGTGGCCGCCTTCTAACGAGTCGTGGCAACTCTGTAGCACTTCCTGAATCATCGTTGTGAGCACCACCAGACGCATCATGATCTCTTCTTGGTGTTCGTTGCTCCACCGACGGTTCGCTCCGATAATATACAGCACGCCGTCCTCGCTTAGCGCAAACTTGTCAGCCATTTTCCACGCATCCCTCGCCGCACTGTAACTCAGGCTAGCTTCCTCACCTTGGAGAACGGCTTTGAGGTTTACCCACCTCAGCTCCTCGTCCTGGGCAGCAGAGATCCTTCGTCTTCGCTCTTCTTGAATGATTACCGGGTCGACGTCGTTTGCATTTGGTGCTCTGACTCTCGCCTCTGTCATTGGTAGCTCGGTTTCCGCTTCGTTCTGAGTCTCTGAGGCTACCTCATCTTCTTCGTCTCGTCGTGGTGTGTCATCCTGGCCCATCACCGAGGGCTCATTCGCAAACCAGACACGCTTCTTCTGTGCTCTGGCTTGTCGGCGGGTCATGGCGGTTATTTAATCCGGCACATCCTTCACAAAATCGAAAAAGATTTGTTACAGGGTGCTTCGCGGGCCACACGAGTCTGGGCTAGGTTGACCGACGCTCTCCCGTCGGTGGCTGCTTCACCGAGTGTTGGCGTGGCGATCTCCGGTGAAGGCTCGTAGATGACTTCGTCGATTCGGGTGAGCTCGATTAACTCTGTTTTCCTGGTATCGGCTGAAACCACGCTGGACTGTTTGCTGTTGAGAGCTTCTGTAGCTAACGGGTGCATTGAACTCTCGGATCACATGGAGATACTTCACCGACCGAAGCTTGGCTGTGGGTTCACGGTGGTGGTTGAGTTGGGCCATTAGAGTTTCCTTCCGACAGGCCATCACCCCTGGATTGCAAGTCTCGAGTCTCCCACCACAATAAAATTCTCGGTGCCGTGCTCCAGCGCTATCAAGACACCATTATTCATACCAGCATACTCAGCGAGGTGTACTGTGGTGGTTTCGAGATAAGCACTACCGTCCATTCTGATAATTTCCATAGTATCCATGAGCAACTACCATACCCGCCGTGCTTCTCCGTCTAGACTGTGCCATCAAAAGACAATACCAAGCCATTGTAAGTCCTCGGTAGGCATGCGTACAGCAAGTGTGGGTCCAGTCGATCGGTAGGCGACCCTCGTGACGGTGGCGTCACCGAGGCTAACGAGTCTTCCAGTCCAACAAAGCTGGTAAGTCCAGCTTATAATAGCTGAGCAAAAGCGCAATCGCGTTCTTGACTTGGTTGACCTTCTGGTGCCACGGGGACAACATGACTGCGAAGTGGGTCGTACGACCGAACAATGTCTTCGACTTATGCACCCACTCCAGTGTTGAGAACCGAGTGTAGACATGGATAGTCCGTCCGACCAGCTGGGTGTAACACACTTTCAACAGTAGCAACAAGGCCAACACCTCCTTCTCGGCCGGGTGGCAATTCATCTCTGCGTCCTTCAGTAGATGGCCGCAGAACCGCACAGGGTGTAACTTGTCGTCATGATCCTGCATCAGACTGGAACTCAGATCCCACTCTTTAGCAAATAACGTCACGTGCACCTCTTTGGCTCGGTCGAAGTGCCGTAGTATCGGCGCGTATGCAAGCTTCTGTTGTAATACAGCGAAACTTCAGTGAGCCGCGGATGGGTTCCCCGCCGGTGTAAAGTCTTCATCCTTGAGTTGGTACAGGGCGGCCCCGTAGACTGCAAAGTCCTGCTTTAATAGTTCAACTCACCGTGGAATGACTGCATTTCTTTCTTCGATGACGGGAACGGCACCTCCATCACTATCTTCAACTTCTTTGGATTGGCCTGAATGCCGTCAGCCGACACTTCATGCGACAGGAAATCTACTCGGCCTTGTACAAAAATGCTCTTCGTGAAACTCACACTTACTCGACACTCACCAAACCGTTGAAGCAGGCGGTCCAGGGTGGCTAGACAAGAGTCAAAAGTCTCGGAGCCGAAACAAATATCGTCCACGAGCGACCGCCGATCGAACACTGGCACCAACGAGGATTCATCTGCTTCCCCGTGGAGAACATATCCGCGACAGGGCTGTTCACCAATTGGGTCTCAGCGTCGAGCATCACCGAGGACTCGCGGCCGGTCTCGAACTTGGTCGGAAAAGCTGTCGAAACCTCGGACAGCCGTGCATAACCGTCGGTCACCCCTGTTCTTGCGGCCTCAGTGGTCGCTTCAGCCGATCGCATCAACTCAGAGAACTGGGTCCAACCACCCTTGGGCTGAACGAACCCTCATAGAGCGTTATCAATCATTCGTTGGTAAACCATCGGTGCGTTCTTCAGGCCAAACGGCATACGCAGCCACTCAAAGTGGCCGAGTGCACAAACGAAGGCCGATATTTTCCGAGCTCTCATCGTCATCATTATTGCCCAGAGTCCGCTAGCAGCGTCTTAAGAGCAGAACCACATGTAGGTTTCCAGGTTGGTTAATAAATCGTCGACCAGCGGCATGGCATACTACATAATCGCGGTGATTGCATTCACCATCGTGTAATCGATGCACAGGCGAATATCAACGCCGTTCTTCTTCAGCACGATCACAATCGGGAATGCCCACGGGCTGTCTGAGAACTCTACCAACCGAGCTTTAAACAAGCCTTTCAGTAACTCGTATAGCTTCTTCAGGTGCTTCAGCGGTGTACACCGAGCCTCTGTTTAATCGGAAGATGCCCCTGTACGTCGATATCGCATACCACGCTTTTGGCTGGCTGTGGCAGAGCATTTCCGCTCGAAATCATGATCTGCTCATGCTGCTTCAACACGCTGATCAATACTCGTTGTTGCTCGGACGTGGCCTTCGGGTTCACTACGTTGGGTCCTGTATAATCCAAAACCGTCTCCGAAGCTTCGGTCAGGTCAGGCAGGAATGCCAACTCATGGGCGTAGTCGGTCAAATCCATTTCACTTGCCGCATGCTCGGCCACACCACCGGAGTCATCGTCAATGTCGACAGCGGCGTTAGCGGAAACACCAGCCATAAGAGCTACGAACACCGACTCCAGACGTGCCTCCGAGTCTTCGGTGACCTCGGTTTCCGGTGCCTCGCCGGTAATTATATCGCCGTCACCTCTGTCCGAGGATTCGGACGTGGTTGAACCCTCACAGTCCTCGGATTCAATGTCCATAGCCATTATGTCTGAGGTTGCCAGAGTAACAGTTACTGTCGGTTGGTCGCACCCGCTCGGCTGTGCGTGGCACTCAACAACACTCTGTAAACGGCCCACCTGATGCCCATCTTGGTGCGTTATCGGCCGGGAAACAATCTTCCGAGGTGTCGGATATTCCCGCCGCTCGACTGCCGGTGGTTGACTGGCTAACCACCGCTCGTACAGCTTGCTTTCAAGCTTCAGCATCGTGTCATCCCGACACTCGGCGTACGCTAACACTTGCCATTCCTCGTACTTCGCCGATCGTAACCGGGTATAGCCACGCCCTCGCAGAAGATCGCCACGTGGTACCCATAACACCACCGATTCGTGGTTGGAACAGTGAGCAACCCTCGGTGACACATTAGTCAGCCGGATAATCGTTGGTTGTCCTCGCTGAAACCTCGTCACTGTCGGCACGAGATTCCCGATCCGGCGAATCCACACCTCGTGGGTGTTCAGAGATGGACGCCGCCGAGGTAGCTTGAACTCGTACCACTCCCGTCCGGCGACTGACAAATCCTCGGTCGGGCCACCGACCACTTGTAGACCGTATACCGGAGCGTCATCCGCATTCAGGGAGTTCACCAAGGGAACCATAACTTCATCCGGTAAACGGGCCGTACCATGGAACAAGTTTAACCGCACTCCAGCTGGGATCATGAAGTCCGTATCGAGGACTACGTTGACTTCTGCGCTATCGTCCATAATCCACAACTCGAATTCGTATACTCGCTCCCACCCGAGGGTGATCTTAACGAGTGCTCGGTGACGTGTCTCCATCACTCCTGGGTTGATTCCCTCACTTCCAGACTACGACCGTGGTCTGAAACCTCCCGCACGCGTAGTTTCTTCGCATAGGAAGCCGATATCACACTCACATTCGCTCCCGTATCGAGCAGAATCCTCATTCTCGTGTCATCCACTGCCCCGTTTACCATGGCACGCAATCGCTTCCTCTTATCGTAGCGTTGGGACGACCACCCCATCCTCTTACCAGACAACAACTTGATTGCCTGGCCGAGACTTCGGGGCTCGCGCTCGGTCACAGCTATACTCGCGATCTAATCCTCGGTAACCGTACCAGTAGCTTCCTATTCACATTTCACATTCACTTCACTCTCACCGAGGCTTGCGCCTCTCTCTTCTCCATTTTCCGTCGATTTCACATAATCCATATTCAAGTCTAGTGCAGGCTCGGCTAACTGTGGCTGCCCGATTGGGACCAACCCAGTTTCAGTTGGCAGCTGCCTAGGTTAAATGACTCCCATAGACCAATTCTTGCAGTTCTGGCGAGAGGTCTTTCTTCTCCACCTTCGCCTTCAGAGGAGACGCTAGCTCGTTGAATGCTTCGCACTTTCCCGCATCGTGGACTTGCTTGCACATCTTGCACCTCTTGAAACAATAGTGCGCAGAGTGTGTGAGTCCCCCACAGGCAGCACACGGGCCATATTGTCGGCGACCATCGCGTCCGCCTAGACCTCGGTTGTCTCGGTCGTGCGGGTATTGGGTATTCCCAACCCTCGGCCGGCTATTGTCAGCCCGAGCGAACGTTCCCTCGGCGGCGTGACGACGCTCTGAGTCGATCGCGGCAGCCACATGACCGCGATCTTTATCCGATGAATATTCGTCGTCCGAGTACCTGTTCGAACCTCGGTCGCCCCTGCTAGGGTAGTACTCCGAGTCGTAACCCTCGGTATCATCATAACCTCCACTCGATTCCTCTGCAGGTTCCCTCGCGGGTCGACCGAGCCGTCCACATTCAACGCAGCGATCATGTCTGTCAGTGCCTCAGCTAGGGTAATCTTCGGTCGGTATTGGCGATCGTCTCGCCGTCGGCTGTCATCACGATACCGATCTTCTCGACGACGGCCATCATCTCGGTCACGCCATTACCGCGAATCATCGGAGCGTCCATCGTCACGACGACGACTATCATCCTGGCCCTTGGGACGTCGCACCGAGGACTCGCGTCCCTTTTTCCGCTCGCGGCGTCGGAGGATATCGTTTATCATGTCTTCCAGGTCGTGAATATTCTTGACTCGCACGTGACACAGACGCTCCTCCAAGGTTCGGTCTTCGCACGTATCGAGAAAGTGTTCAACATGATCCTTGGCCTCAAGCCCTCCGTGCTCAAATTGTTCCCTTCCTGGCGTAGCCATTTAGCCGGTTCAGATAGTCGCAAACATGCTCCTTCTCTTCCCGACTCGCCGAGTAGTACCGTGATTTCGCCGATTGCTTAAATCTGGAACAGTAGTACTTGATGAACCCATCACTCAACAATTTCCACGTTCGTCTCGTCTTCCGCGGGGAGTTGTCGGTACCAGTGCAGGGCGCCATCTTGGAGGCTCAGCTCGAACGCCATGCACTATTCATTCGATGGCGTATGTGTTCCCTTCATCTCGTAGATGAAGGCTCGGAGCCATTGCACCGACTTCTCGCTCATATCTCGGAGGCCGAGATAGGGCTTGATGTTACCCAACGGGAGGTGCGTGGCGATTTCAAGCCTCGGTGTTGAACTCTTGTTCTCCATCGAGCTGAGCTCACGGATCTGGCGTGCCCACTCTCCAGTCATGTCACCCCTTTGGTCTTCAACGTCGAACGAGTCGTCGTACAAGGAGTCGTCGTTCGTATCGAAGCGTCGGTTCGTCGACCGACCTGTACTTCGGCCCGCCGTCGGAGCGGTCCGTGTACTCTCGAAGCCTTTTGCCAACCGCTCGGTACGGTCCGCTGACCGAGGCGTTACCATGTGCGAATCTTGAAAGTACGCCGACGCGGTCCCTTTCGCCGAGAAACCACCCGTCCCGATCAACTTCTCTGACTGACGCCCAGGAGTTGTCGGTAGCGGGATTCTCGATGAATCCAACCCCTCGGTCGTGCGTGGGAGGCTCGACCGACGGTTGGATCCCGGCTCAGACAAACCGAAAACCGTCCGGAGCTTCTGCTTCTTCGATCGTTCAACCTTGAAGGTCGACCTCGGTGGGTAGCGCTTGAGGCTCGCAACGCATAGCACGGAACAGTTGTACCGTGTCCTCGGCCATCTCCTGGATGCTCCACGATTCCACTGGGACGACCAATTCTGCCCCGAGTTCCATCCACACGGCTTGTCGAATTAATTTTGGCGTAAAGGCCCGCATCCCCTTGCTCTTCGCCATCATCACCTCCATGCATCTTCCCAAAATTTTGCTGGCAGTCGGAGTGTCCCCATTTACTGGAGGCCGACTGCCGGTCGACCGAGAACTCGCGTCCTTAGTCATCGTCATCGATCGGAGATCGCCGAGTCCATCTTCGTTGTCCTCGTGAGGTGGTTCAGGGCCAGCCACTTCGTCCACCTCCTCGGTGAGGTTTCGCGCGAGCGACATCACCCATTCGCTACGTCCTGCTGAGACGGTAGCGGCTTCCGAAACCTCGGTATTCAATCCTATAGCTAGTCCTATATCTAAATACAAATATCCAGTGTGAACCGATCCCAGTATGTGATCCTGTACCCGGCTCTATAAAATCGAGGGTACGAAACTGAAATGGGTACAAACGAGGGTTCGTACCCTCGGCCGGGAATTTATTATACCCGACCGAGTCCTCGGTCACTAAACTTCGGACAGTCAACCTGGAGCCGATCGAACGGCTCCAGATTGACTACCGGAAGGCTGTTCTGTGACGAGGGATAACCCTGCCACTTTACCAAGAGTTGGCGCCTCTCGCGGAGGGTCCGCTCAACATGGTAGGTAGTGGGTCTCTCCATTACGATCAAGGAGGGCCAGCGGAGGCCTCGCACGCGTTCGAGTACAAGTACAAGGCTCCGGAGCGACTGGAGGCGCCTCGATTCGTGACTAGATCCAGGGACTCGTTTGCGCGTGTCCAACAGAATGAGATCCGGGATCTTCGAGACCGGGCGTACGCCTTTGAGATCGCTTTGGGTCTTGGGCTGGGGGGCAGGCTGCTGCGCAGTCCGGGAAGCACGGGGCTCTTGAGACCCTGCAAATTTCCTTGGTGGACATGCGCCGCGAAGTGGGTGACATCCACGAGTGTGTGAATCGCCGGACGACCGAGCTTGATCGTGACAA
Source organism: Phytophthora hibernalis (assembly GCA_012656075.1). Taxonomy (NCBI): domain Eukaryota; phylum Oomycota; class Peronosporomycetes; order Peronosporales; family Peronosporaceae; genus Phytophthora; species Phytophthora hibernalis. The sequence goes on from JAAKBF010000089.1 coordinate 54,271, forward strand.
TCTCCGCGGGGAGATTGCAGAGCCCCGACGCGAGTTGAACTCACGTCTTCCTCGGGTGGCTCATTCTTGACCTCCGGCTCAACCCCGCCTCAGCCGCAGGCTTATGCGTACGCGCAGCCTTACCAATACGACCCGTACGCGTACGGCCTGGAGCCCGTCGTACCCGCAGCCGATGTACGATCGGGCTTCTTTTCAGCGGACCTTTTCTTCTTCGTTGGCCCCGCCAACTGAGACCCCGTCTCGCTTTGTGGAGGTGACGTTGCCCTTGCGGGGACCGCTTCCGCTTCCGTATGAGGGCCGTCGTCTTGAAGATCGTGATATCATCTCAGACGACCCACATAGAACGTCAGGTGCGTCGTCATCGAATTAGGCAAGTCGATCGTGTAGGCCGCACCATGCCTGACCAGGACCGTGAAAGGTTCAATGAAGACATGCTTCAGTTTGTGGCTACCAACGGAGCTTACCAGATTTAGCGGTAAGTTCCTAGTGTCAAGTAGGACTAGGTCACCCACATTAAACACGTTAATGTTTCCTCTTCCATGTTTGTCAGAGTACTCCTTTTGTTAATCTTGGGCGGTAGCCATAGCATCCTTAACCCGGCTTATGATATTATGCATATCATCGACAAAGGTCTTGAATTGCTTTCGCAACGAGACCGGTGTCACGTCCGACACATGGGAGGAAAGGGCTTACCGATCCTCTCCCCCACTTACGACAGTAACCACAGAGCTTTCCCGCACGGTCACAGGCACATGGGGCTGCCGCAGCCCGTTCAGATAGAAAGGGTAAACCCGGTCGACGCGTGAACCGCGTTGTTGAGCGCAAACTCAACCATAGGCAGGCGGTCAGACCAAGTGCCCGGAGAGTCCGCACATACACTCCGAAGCTTGTCTTCGAGGACGTGGTTAACCCGCTCCGTCTGGCCATCCGTCTGGGGATGGTCCACGATGGACATCCGAAGTCTGGTTCCGAGTAATTGGAACAGGGTCTCCCAGAACCCGGCCATGAAGCGCGTGTCTCAATCGGAGACAATGGTCTCTGGCTGACGGTGATAGCGGGACACGCCATCGCGGAACAGCTTTGCAGTCTGTTCACCTGTCATCGTATCGTGGACTGGAGCGACATGTTCCATCTTGCTCAGTCGGCAGACAAACACTAGGATGCCGGTGTTTCCTTGGGCTTCAGTCGGTAATCCGAAGTCGAAGTCAAAGCTCATTGACTTCCAGCAGTCTGCCGAAACAGGTAAACTCTGAAGAGGAGCCGAAGCGTGGTCCGCGGGCTTCACACGCTGACATGTTTCGCATGTCTTGACGTTCGTGGCGACCCACTTGTACATGTGGGCCCACCAGAAGTGCATCGACACGGAGAGGAACGTCTTCTCCCGACTAAGGAGGCCTCCTTACGGCGTGTCGTGCGCCTCAAAAAGTATGTCGTACTTCAGATCTTCATCGTTCGCAACGACTACCAGAAGAGGGTCGGCTGGGTCTACGCGGAAGTAGAGCAGCCCGTCCGACCACTCATAGCGGTGTAGGCGCGAATGCTGCATCGGCAAGAGCCATGTTAGCTTGGCCTCTTTGCCTGCAGAGAGGTACACCGTTCACTCTAATTAGTCATGCTTCGAATATAGTCATGCTTCTGTACTTTTTCGTGACACCACGGACAACAAAATTGTCGCGAAAAGTTTAAAAGAGCACAAAGACAGCGGATTTGAACAGATCTCGCCAAGCCGAAGCCAACCATGATCTTTCTTTCAATAAAATTAGATATTGTTGTCACAAGATCTTTTCAAAAGTTCGACTTTCACCGACAAAAATCGTAAACCATAATTAGTCAGGGTCAGACTAATTAGAGTGAACGGTGTAGCGTACGATAGGCGCAAGCGTATCGTCGTCCCGATACGCCATGCGTATCCAATCATAAAGATCACTCGTGGCTCTCGTAATGTGAGCCAGTTTGTAGTCTGGACGACGTGACAGCGCGTCGGCAAGCACGTTCAGCTTGCATGGCTCGTATTTAACGCGGAAATTGCATTCCGCCAAAAATGACAGCCACCGGGTCATTAGCTGCGACAGGCGTGGCGAGTTACGCGTGATCGGTGTAGATCACAAAACGTGTTGAGCCCAGAAGATGCACCCGGAACTTCACCAGGGCGTACTTCGTTGCGAGGAGCTCATTGTCGTGCACAGGATAGTTCCTCGCAGCATCCTTAAGCTGCCTGTACTGGAACAATATAACTCGCTCGTGTATTTCCTCGTCGTCTTGCAGCAGCGCGCAACCGATTACATAGTCGGAGGCGTCGCAGATGATATTGAAGGGCTTCGTCTCGTCCGGCAGAGCCGGGACCAGCGCGCACTGAAGGCTCGCCTTCATTCTGGCAAAACCGTCCTGGGGATGGCTTTCCCAGCGCCACTCAATGTCCTTCTTTAACAGATCGGACAAGGGCTTTGCCAACCCGGCGTATCCTGCACTGTACTTGTGCAAGTAGTTGGCCAAACCCAGCCACCTACATATATTATTTTGGGATCTTGGAGTCCATGCCCCCTCGGGATTGGCCCGGACGCCGATACTGCTGCCAAAACAGCCGAGGAACTTGATTTCTTCCGCGGCAAAGACGCACTTGTCGATGTTGGGAAAGAACTCGGCTCTCATGACCTCGAACACTCGACGGAGGGGCTCAAGATGCACCTCGATAGCCGTTTTGCCCTACTCGGCACGGATATGAACGAAGGTGTCGTCGAAGTATGTCTGCGTGTAGGCGTGCAGAGTTCGGAACACCTGCGCGACCAAGCGATTGAAAGTCGCTGGGGCATTGGACAGGCCCTGCGGTATCACTAGCACTTCCCAAAGCCTCCCGCTAGGGTGCTAACCGCGGTGAGCGGTATGTTGCTCTGACGCATCAGTATCTGGTAGTATCCGTCCACCAGATCCAGTGCGCTATATAGCTCACAACCGGCCATGTTGTTTAACAAACATTTTCGAGGGATGGGTGTCTGGGCCGGCACCGTCGCGCTGTTCAGCGCGCTTGTTATAAGCGTGAACCAGACGCCACTTCCCGTTCGGCTTGCGAACGCAGAACGTGGGCGTCGAGTCCGGGGACTTTGATTCCCGCACCATGTCTGCCTTCGCCTTAGCCGCGAAGAAGGCATACATGACCTCACATTGCTTGCGAGGCAAAAAGGCCACTGCCTGGTGACGCAGTACTTCGTGCCAGGCACGAGGTCAATCTCGTGTCGAACCCCACGATCGGAAAGGAGTTGGGATGGTGGGTCCTTAGACACCACATCCGAGAATTTCTGGACCAGGGAGTAAGCCGGGTCATTCGGGTTCTTGAGAATCTCAGACCCCAAGCACGTCGCGCGCTATTTCCTGAACTCCTCCAGAACACCCTCGTCCGTTATAGAGGAAGACGACCTGATTACCATCCCCGAGAACCCGCCGGCCTTCGGATCGGCCAGAAAGTCGGCCTTCGACATTTTTGAGATTCAGAAGCTCTGACATCTCTAACAGCGCCTCTAATTGAAACGACCCGGACTTGACCTTGTGGCCAGTCTCGCCGTCAAAGATATGATAGCATTTTTCTGGCGGCCGCGCCGACGGAGTCTTCACCGACTCCGAGCTTCGTCCCGAAGCTTCGGCCCTGACATCTTGTCAAGACGCTTGGCGTGGTTTCTGTTACCCACAGTCGTCTTCTGGGGTGGTTCTTCGTTACACACTGCTTTATCTTATCTCGGTAATGTGCCTAAGACCTGTGCCGGCCCGTGGGGAACTGTGTTACCCACACTAGTGGTGCTGCTAGCTACCTCCGCGCTGGCCACGGTCTCGACCTCTTCGGTCTCACGTGGACTTGTACCCTCTTGTAGACGTGCTTCGTCTATCGCGGACTTCGTCGATTCCCGTACGGACCAACGACTTGGTGCGCTGGAAGAGGCTGGCATTGCATATTCCCTCGCGGGTCTGGATGTATCGAAGCCCCTTGGGCTTGCTGCAGGTTCGTTAGCTGCAGAGGCCTCCGCGGTATTCCACCGGCGTCCATGGCGGCCTCGGAGTTGGACAGAGGTGGGAACATTAATCACCAAGGCTCTGTAAGACGCCGCAGGCCGGCTAACCCCTACAGCTTCGCCGCGCCAGTCAATCCAGGGCTCATGCTTTTCAAGGCATGGCATGCCCAGGATCAATTCATACTTGTCCATATCAAGAACGAGGAATCGTTCAGTCGATTCGAAATCTTCGAACTTGACAGCAAGATTCATAAGGACCTTAGGTACTTGTACCACAAATCCGTTGGCAAGCCTGACTGAGACTTGCCCGTTTTTTTGCTTTCACGCAGAGCATCGGCGTACTTGTCACCATTACGGGCGACCTACTGGCGGCGTGCAAAGTTCTTGGGAGCCTCAGAATCAATCAGAATTCTCAAGGGATCATTGTATCCCGTACACTTGCGTGTACTACAAGTAGCCCTCCGCTGCCCTTCTTCGATTCGAGAGTACAGAGACGCTCAGGGGCTAAGCCTCTATGGTGCGTGCCATCCGCGCACCCCTCATGAAAGCTTAGTCTTTCCCAGCAGGGAGCCCCGCCTCTACTGGTTGCCTGCGTTTCCTGGCCTTGGGATCGCGGCTTCTGCCAACGACCGTTGGGACCAGAAGGGCGAAGAGGGGAACGCCTTCTTTGTCCGCCCGCAGGACAGGCACGTTTCATGTGCCCGACCTTGCCGCAACCGAAGCAGCGGATGGTGTTCTGCTCGGCCAGGCCCAAGTCCAAAGGGACTGGACCTCCGCCAGTTCACTTCTTCATCTACGGGCGCCGCCTACGGCAGTGCCCGTAGATGAAGAGTTCCAACAGACACAGGAGTACGAGCCTGTTTGTGGCTGTACTCCTCTTGGAGAGCGGCCTGGACGGCCGCTTCCATGGTGTTGGCCTGCACACGGAACAGTTGGGTGCGTGTGGGGCCAACTCTCAGGCCGTTCATGAACACGGTCACTTTTATGTGTTCAGGTAGCATGTTCCTCACCAGAGACGCCAAGAGTACTCGCATCTCCTGGATGTACTCGTACAGCTCACGTTTTACTTACAGGCGGTGAAGCGCGAGCGCTGGCGATACTCATAGTTCGCCGGTTGAAACGTGGCTCGAAGCTGTTCACACAGCTGGAACCATGATGTGAAACATCCAGGGGTTGTCGCTTCGCGCGTATACGCCCAAGTCTTGGCTCGACCACCGAAATTGGAGAGTGCGAAATTGACTCGAAGTTGCTCGGACAGGAGAAGGGCTGCGTTCATCGCAAGCTCGATTTCTCGAGCCCAGAAGTGAAGGTTTTCTCAATCGTTCCTTCATACGACTGAACCTTCAGCCTCAACGGATTGAGATGCACCGGCCTTGGCTCCGAAGGCCGGGCCTGCAGGTTGCCCTGCACATGGGCGATGAGCCGTTTCTCGTAAGCGTCGAATGCAGTCACGCGTTCGACCTGCTCGGTATGCGTTGACAGTACTAAGATCAGCAAGGCATCCGTTCCGAAGATGCCTGCCATCTTCCCGACCGACTCGAACTGCGAGTCGGTCAAGTGAAAAAACTCACTGCGATCCGTGTTGGCTCACTTCTTGAGACCACAGAGAATCAGGTAGTTCTGTCTACCCGCCTAGGTGTAGGATTGACTACTAGTGCTACCAAGTGTGACGGGGTCACACAAGCACCTTGCTTAAGGAAGCGTAGCTTCGAGAGTATACAAACTCTAAGTGAACGGCAATTCACGAGCTCCTGGTCTGCGGGGGCTGAGTGGCTAGAATAGCGTAGTTTAAATACTGAGTGTATTTATAGGTGTACCTTAAATTTGCCTGTAATATACTTTCGAAGTAACCTATAGTTTGTAATATGAACTGTTGGCTGTGGCACATCGGTGACGTGGCATGGTGTGTCCCACCTTATTTGTGACGCGGAGTCGATGTGTATCCTTCCCGGAAGAGTGACCTGGACACTCTAGTAGTCCGGCTACATAGAAGGTGGTTGATGTTTCGGCCGAAACTTGAATGTTGAATTTTTTGACATCACTCCAACAACTTGAACTGGGCGATTTCTCTCCCCATAATGTCAAATGTCCCCGTGGACCTCCGATCACTTCACGACCGTACTATGTGTCTTCTACATCTCTCGACGACTTGATTAGTGGCACCACGACCTCATCGGGCAGTTTTGCCATCGAATTGTACAAGTCCAGCCTGATACCGACTGGTATCATGAAGTCGGTACCCAAGATGAGATCGACTTCAGCATGATGAGGCATGATCCACACCTCGAATTCGTAACCACTTCCCACCCCAGCGTAACCTTGACGATTGCGCGAGAGGTGGTCGCCACCTTTGACTTGGCGATTCCTTGGACATCGATCTTCACGTCATTGTTGGTGAGTCGCTTCAGTCGCAACTTCCTAGCGAACGCTTCGGTCACAGCCGACACGTTCGCTCCGGTATCCAACAGGATTTTTGTCCGCTCATCATTCACAGCTCCCATCACTAGAGCTCTCATTCTCACTCGGCGATCGAATTTCCTCGATGACCACCATCCCAGCCGCTCACCAGGGAGCAACTTCCATCTCTTGGCTTGACCTATCGAAATCATCGGTCGCTGAGTTCCATCCATACTTCCAATCGCTCGGTCATCGTTTTCATTCGACTCGCCGAGCCCACAACTCTCGTCCACATCCGCTCGTCCACTCTCTTCATCACTCTCATTCTCACTCCACTCGTCGGGCCGTTCCGTTTCCCCAACAAAATCAAACACGTAGTTTGCTTCGACTGCTGGTTCTGCTGAATGTGGCAGCTTGTTGTTGTCCAACCCACTCATGGTTGTCGGGCCCACTAGTTTAAATGGCTCGACGAGTAGATGTCCTGAAGATCGTCCGGGACAATGGACTTGTCGACTGACGTCTTAACGAACTTAGAGATTTTCTCGAAGCGTCGGAATAGTTCGCACTGGCCTACTTCGAGCACTTGCTTGCAGAACTTGCAGCGTCGGCGACAAAGTGTGCATCGTGACCTGTTGCTCCGCAGGATCCACACGGACCGTAAGTCTTCCGCTCTCGGGACACGTCTCGGCGATTAGCTTGTCCTTTGGGATTCGACGAGTTCTGCTGATATCGGTTGGAGTCTCCGGTCGTATTGCCAGTATCGATGTAGTCCGAGTCTTCTTCAGAGTGTTGGTCGAGGACTTCGCTCGGATCGCTTACTCCATTCGACGAGTCGTAGAGGTCTGTGTTTACCGTAGCTCGGCGAGTGTCGAGTGCGGCCCACAGGTCGTCGATCGACACATCTGCTAGCGTAACTCGGCGACTGTTGTCCTCACCCTCTCGCCCACGACGTTCGTCCTGCTGTTTCTTGGAGTCGACTCGGCGACTGTTGTCCTCACCCTCTCGCCCACGACGTTCGTCCTGCTGTTTCTTGGAGTCGACTCGGCGATTGTGTTCTCCCTTCTTCTCAGCTCGTTTGGCGTCCTTACTGCGGCTTGTGCTCAGGCGATCGCGTTGTTTCTTGCGCTTCGCGCCGAGTAAACACTGGTTGATCACCTTCTCGACCTTCGTAATATCGCTGAGTCGTTGTGGGTACAGCAGATACATGATGTCGTCGTCTCCGCAATTAAGCAGGAAATATTCGGCGTGGTCGGCGGCGTCAGCTCCACCCTTCTCGCACTGGATGTGGGCGGTTCGCGCGTAGCCATTCAGTCGCAGCAAGAAGTCGCAGGCATGTTCATGCTCCTGTGTCTCGCTAAGTAGTAGCGGGCTCGCGCCGACTAGTCGAATTGCAAACAGTAAAAGTCCATAAAAGCCTCGCTGAGAAGAGTCCACTTTCGCTGAGTCTTCTTGGGAAGCAGTCGGAACCACCCGTTAGCTGCCTTACCCAGACTCAGCGAGAATGATTCACACCACTCATCTTGCCGTTTGCATGTCCCTTTCATCTCGTAGAGGAAGCGTTTGATCCATTGTAACGCATCTTCCGACCGATAGCGCTTCCCGTCAAAGGTCGTGATCTTCTCAAGCGGCGCATGCGTCCTGATTTCCAACACTTGTCCTCGGTCGCTTTCAGCCCCGTCGAAGCTGAGCTGGCGGATGTGGTCATGAGGTGACTCATCGACATCGCGGTGCCCAGGGTAATCGTCTTCATCGCTGAGTTGATCATCCTCCAGGGGCTGCAAGTGCTGCGGTGTCCGAATGGATCATGCGACGGAGCTCGGCGGCTTCTTCAGCAGTGATGAAATCTGCCATCGGGCGTCGAGCTGGCGGATCGCTGGCCTTCTTCGGAGTTTGCAGGTGCGAGTCGGCGAAATACGGTGTCCCCTCAGTGCTCCGGAATACACCACGCTTTGTCTCGGGTGTCTTCGGCAACGGAACTTTCGCTGGGTCTTCACTCGGCTCGGGGAAAGCGTACGGCTCAGTGACGTACGGTTGTGGTGGAGCCGCTTTGGTCTCGTCGAGCTCTTCAGATCGGCGAGCCTTGGGTAATTGTCCCTTTGGTCCACCTTGCATCCCGAACAAGTCTTTCAACTTGCGCTTCCATCTCATCAGCTCGACGCCAACCGCGTGCACACTCCAAGATGTCAGCGCTGGTTTCGAAGGCTTATTGCCTCACCGGTATCCCATCGCTCGGAGTAATATCACCGTATCCTCGACGAGTTGGTCCATCGTTTGGCTATTGACGGATTGGCCCAGTTCCTCGCTGAGTTGAGCCCACTTCGCTTGACACATGTACATTGGAGCGAACATGTTGATCCACCGACTGTTGGTCTTCATTTCTTCGACGAGTCGGGCCAGGACTCGGTTTGCCTTCGGTGTTTCGACATTCTTCGTCGCCTTGGGAACAAGCGATGATCGGTCACCCGGAGCCACGCCCTGTTCGTCGTCATCGTCGTCACCGAGTTCCGCTGCGAGTTTTCGCTCGACTGGGCGAGGAGCTCCCATGCGGGTCACAACTCGTCGACTTCTTCACGGAGATAGACGACTCTCTTCACGTCGTCACTCTCCGTCCCTTCATCATCATCCTTCTCTTCTTCTTCTTCTTCCTCCTCGCTTCCATGGTCTTCGTTATCGTCGAAATCGCCGTCTGGGCGGAGCGCGTCACCACCGCGTCCGCGGCGGTAGTGCTGGCTCTCGCCGAGTTCGACTCATCGAGCGGCGATCCTCCGGCCATCGCCGGGCTTGTGTCTCTCAAATTTGGCGATCCCTTGACCATCTTTACTCACTTGTGAATCTTAAAACGCAGGAAGAGGACCAAACAAGTTACTTTGGTCCGACCAAAACTGCGCAAAATTAAAGTACCGTCGAAGTTCGGCTAAGTACGATCATCAAGTATCTAGCCGACACGCAGAGTAGCTATTTGGAATGGCACTCTCAAACGTGGCTAGCTGAAAATTATAAAGTGGCTACCCGAAAATAAATACCCATACGTGATAACAACCAAGTGTGGGTCCCTGACAGATAGTTTTCCACCAAAAGCTAAATCCCGGTGGCCGCATACTCATACATGAGCACGCCCAGTATCCCTATTCATATCACGATTAAGCGTGGTCGAGTCAGTCTCAACCTACAGCGCACCTGACGTGCTTTTAAGTACAAGAGTCATGAATGCGGGAATCAATCGCACTACAATTGCGAACATGGAGCTGAGAGCTTGCAAAGATAGAGCAGCCGCAAGCAGCGTAGGAATCGAAGCAGTAAGAGTACACGTATCCATTTCCATTCGACCTCAGAGGTGTGAGAGTGCACGCTCACTTCTGCAACGAAAATCACAAGCGTAACCGTGCAGTCGTAGATGTTCTTGGCTGATCTAAAGTATCCCCGATCGGAAAATGTATATCTTCATAAGCATCTCCGAGATATAAACAACTGAAAACACAGGCATCTATCGCTCCCATGCAAGTGCGGTGTTGTGATTCACAGAAAACGTGGTTAGTTCGGCTTCCACGCAACAGCACAACAATCGCCGAGTCAGGTCGGTGATGTTGGGCTTGCGCAGGGTTCCTATCGGTTCTCTTTGCGGTTCGCCCCAGCCGGGGTTCAGTTGAGTGTTCTTCCCAACAAGTACTAAGCACCAAACTCTCCAGAGACTCGCCTGAGCGGGGCAGTCTCCGTGCAAAACCCTGTGCCCTCCACCAAAGGATGGACGGCAGCGCGCGAGCGCGTTTACAGGTTACCAGGCGCAGATTACGCCCAGTTAGGAGGTTACGGTGTCCTGGGTTGTGCAGACCCACCGGCTCGTTGAATCGACGAGACATGGCTTCGCTTGGTAGCGAGAAGTGCCCACCCCAGGCCGACCTTGATCTCTTGGCGCTACCAGACGGCTCCCCTACAAGCTATACCTCTCGGGGAACGACGGCAGACATAATCCATCCCACGCAGGGACTTAACGGACAAGCGTACGCTGTTTTTGGACTTAGAAGTTTCTGCTCTGATTGTTATCTCTATGTCTTTGGAGAGCCCCTTTGGGCTCTTCGATATGGTCTTCTATCGGTCATTTACAAATATCTAATGAAACGGAGTCGTTACAGATCTCCCTGCGACTCTTCGCTCCGCTCCGTCCCTTGGTGTCGAGCTGTTTTCCTACCTCTCGGCGACTCTTCGCCCAGATCCTGATTTATCCCCATACTTGATGATCGCACTTAGCCAAACTTCGACGGTACTTTAATTTTGCGCAGTTTTGGTCGGACCAAAGTGACTCGTTTGGTCCTCTTCCTGTGTTTTAAGATCCGCGTGCGCAGCACGCGGGGTTAAACCCAGGATTGTTGGCGACCGAGCGCAGTGAGGTGCTCCTGTGAGATATGGATTGCAGTGCCAGCATCCTGATCCCGACAACCTGCCTGAGACCAAGATGCTGATGCTGAGGACATGCATTGCAGTGCAGCACCACAGCAGTGCCAGCATCCTGAGCCTGACAACCTGACTGAGCCCAAGATGCTGATGCTGACTTCAAGGCTGCTGCCTATCCTACGGACTATCCTGCGCATGCTGCTGCAGACACACGGCGTCATTGCACTGCGTGCCCGATCGTGTGCCGCTCAACATGCTGATTAGCGCAAGACATGCAGACTATGCAAGACATGCAAACTAACACTGTTGACCACGGACGGCCGCGATGGTGAGCTATCCCTATGACTATGCTGCTGTATTGAACTACTTGTGTTTGTATCTGCTAAATACACCATTGCGGAACGCGGTGCGGTTGGCGTGGCTGCTCCTGCTCCTCACTACAGAATCTGCAGCGTGTTGCGCACACTGCAGGAGCGAGAGCAGCCCGCCGGAACCACTGCGTTCCTGTCCAGGCTTTGCCCGGCACTTACGTGTTTACTTTCTTTTATTGATCTTATCTACAGTCCTACGAAGTGCAGCACCACTGCAATCACTGCATTGGCACCGACACTTCGGAGCGACCGTCAAGCAGATGACAATCAACCCCGATGACGCGCACGACGTCACCACAGCTCCCCTTCAGGGGGAGGTAGAGGGGTCTTTAGGGTTACGTTGGCTGGGTAGGGGGTGAGGGATCAGGGTGTAGTATTCTATCTAAAAGTACATGTACGAGTAAATTGATTCAGATCGATTTTTCTACTAGACACTTTTGCTGTTGCGCGTGGCCACTACACCTTTTCAACTTCAAAATGGCAAAAAGAAAATTCAATACGTCATAAGGTAAAATCAAAGTGACGTGAATAGAGAAGTGACTGACGCACGTTTTTATATTATGCTTATTCGCCTACTGGCATGTCCTTCTCCTGAATAGCTAAAGCATGAAACTTAACAGTGTGCAACGCGCACTTGTGACACAGGTACGGGGTTATAGCTTCGTTAACGAGCAGGTCGGCAGCCATCTTCAAGTATTCTTCTCGATGATCCTTGATTGTACGATGCGGCGGGACTTGTAAAATAGCCTGGAGGTGACGCGCGAGGAAGCGCTTCACCATAGCCTTGAACGTCGAGAAACAGTTCTCGATGGGGTTCAGCATGGGGAATACGGCCCCAGTCGTAGCACCTCTGCAGCTGAAAACGCTTCCTCATCGAAAACATCTTCGATATGAGTGTGGCATGGAGCGTTGTCCGCAACGATGACGACGTTGTGGAGTGGCGTAGTCGTAGCGATGTGCGTGAGAAGGCAGCGCATGAACTCATTGCATTTGTCCGACGTAAAGGAGCCAAACCGCTTCTCAGAGTACGCTAGCCCGTCTTCCGCAATGCACGCAATCACATGAATGTTCGATCCTTGCTTGAAGTGTTCTTGTCGACCGCTCGCTTGCCCTTCAAGCTACGACCGCGGCTCCGAGTGCACCACAGGTTAAAATTAGTTTCATCGACATAGAAAATCTTCTTACCATCCGCTTTGTAGGCAAGGAGATTGACGACGTAGTCGCGGCGGAGAATCTTGTTTTGGGGAGATTGCGGTAGTTGTTGTCTCGATGCGTTTGCTTTATCGTGTACATGCGGCCGTCGACGTGGTGCTTAACCGTTTGGCGAGACACTTTAAGAGCAAACTGCGCTTCGAGAGCATCGACCATCTCATCTAATGTGAGGTAGCAGTTCTCATCTAGGAGCCCTAGCAAGTAGTCGACGTGGGCATCGGTCACCTTCAAATTCCTCTTTCCACCACACGACTTTCTCGGCGAGGCATCCCACGATTCGGTCTCGCGTGCGGTGGCGATCCAGCGGTACGCTGTGCGCAGATTGACGTCGTTCTTGGACGCGACGTCGCGCCAGTCTTGGTCGGCCCGCGCGGCACGTAAAACGCGTTGGATTGTAGCTTCGTCGTACAGCATCGTGGAGGGGTGGAGGGCGTGGGAGGAGATGCGTGCTGTGTGCGTTGGAAATTGTAAAGTGAGCTAAAGATCCGCGCGCACCGAACGTGCCGTCAGTGGCGTGAACGGTGACCATCGGTTTTGGCGCGAGCTGTTTGCGCCTTAATTAAAACTCTGTAACTGGTAATATCCTTTCATAAACGTTGCCTATATAATATCACTTTTATTATCTGCTGTCATTTTGATTTTACCTTATGACGTATTGAATTTTTTTGCCATTTTGAAGTTGAAAAGGTGTAGTGGCTAGTGCGGCAAACAACTAGTGGCAAATTGATTCGGGGCTATATTCGATTTTTCACTAGCCACTTTTGCTGCATCGCGTGGTCACTAGTGGCTAGTTCGCAGTGGCTAGTTGGAACCGTAGTCACAAAAGTGGCTACCTGAAAATTAAAAAGTGGCTAGTCGAAAATCGGCACCCCCGACCAAGTATGGCCAAGCCAACTTTTACAGCAATAACTTCAACGACTTTGCCTCGTCACTAACGACTCTATTTGATGTGTTGATCGGCAATAATGTAAGTTTCGATGTTACTTAACCAATGTTTTCGCTGCTGAAGATGAAATTAGCTGGCTGCATGAAGTCTATTTGCAGGTGAAGGTAGGCACCTGCATTGCTGCGTTGGCGCTGCTGGCAGGTTATTTATAGACTTGCAGTGCCTAAAACTCCAAATCGAGCACAGACCAGTCTTGGCAGCACCGACGAAAGCAGAAGACAGAGAGCAGACACGAGTTCAAACTAGCTGTCTAACTCTACGACGACAACGATGCCAAGCCCAGCTATCCTCGAGAAGCAGAAGGTGGTGCCTTTGATCTTTCGACGGCACGGTGATACCGCACCCAATCCCCGCAGCCACGCACTGGGAAATGCTAAACCCGCGTCGTTCTACATCCGCGAGTTAGAGCGCCAGGGCGATCATGGGAGCTATACACTGCTGAACGCGTCTGTACTCACAGCAACTCGGCCATTCAACCCGAAATTCATCGCCAACGACAAGAAAGTGTTGCGCTTTGAAGCTTACTTCCTCGAAGCTGTCCACGAGAGCAACTTAGAGAACTATCGAGTGCGGCGCTGCGAAGTTTTGTACTACCTTGAGGACGATACTCTTCAGATCACCGAACCAAAGGTGGAGAACAGTGGCATCCTTCAGGGCAACTTCGTCAAACGACACCGTATTCCAATGCCTGAAAGTGATGATCGTGGCAACATGCAGTTCTTCACGATGGATCACGTCAACGTTGGCGTGGAGCTGACCTTTACGGGCGAACGTTCCACCTCATTTCTGCTGACGAGTTCACGCGACACTACCTCCTCTCGCAAGGAGTTAATGTCCCACCAGATGAAGCCATACCTCGCGACCCATATACAGTACTGCGTCAAACTCACATGGCTCGCGAGACTGGCCAAGATCCAGATGCACACTACGGCAAGAAAAATACCCGATGAAGGACTTCATGGAGGCCACTTTAGGCAAGTTTGCGCGGCCGAGTGACAACCTCCGCCGCTTCTAGCGCATGATCGCGAAGTGTTGCGCTTCTTCGCCGTTTGGGACGATACGGAAAAACTCTACGGCATCCGCCATCGCTATACGCTGCACTTCTTCCTGGCCGATAATACTATCGAAATCCTCGAGTCGTATGAACGCAACTCGGGCTGCGACCCATTCCCGAAGCTACTGAACCGTGCGAAGCTATCAAAGGACCCAGAACGCCAAGCTTGTGCAGCTGTATGTGACGAAGGAGCCGATGGCGAGGACGCCACTCCTACAGCGCAGCACAATTATTACTCGTGGGAAGACTTGGTTATTGGCGAGCATCTGCAAATTTACAACCGGCGCATTCTCTTGCTTGATGCCGATGCATCTACGCGCTCGTGGTACGAGGGCACAATATTCCTCTCGCTCCGGCTATTACAGTAAAGAAGGAAGTTCCTCCCCGTCTGTATTCACGCCGCCGCTGCACGATGGTTTGGGCTCTGAGGAGGATTCATTGCAGTCATGCTACCACTTGCTGCCGAAGGCACCGCTCAAGAGCATCGAATCGCTCGACACAACGGAGGTATTGCGCTTCCGCGCGCTTCGAGACTGAACAGCCGGAAGACGTAGCACGCCGATTTGTCATCTCTGTCATCGTGTCCGATCAAAGTGTGTCGATCATCGAGTTCATTCAGCGTAACTCGGGTATTGTAGGCGGCAAGTTCCTCGAGCGTACCCGCATCAAGCGTACGCGACCAGACGGATCCGCTACGACCACAACTGACGGTCGGAGCTCGTGGCTTGGCCTGGATGATTTTTACGTGGGCGCTCGGGTCCGCATGACAGGGCGTACATTCGTACTATTTGAGATGGATGAATACAGCGCCAAGTACATGGAGGCCCGACCAGCCAAGTTCGCTCGATCCGACAAACTCGCGGTTCTACGAAAAGTGCGCGCGCAACTCGACAAGTCGGTATTGCTCACTCACGTGAGCGAGCTACAGAAAAGGCAGAACCAAGTGGACGTCGAGGAACTGACATCCTTGATGAAAAACCTTGTGGCTGATTTCGCGCAGCACGAGGCGATCACTATCGTCCGAAACTACGGCGACAAGTTGTCGATGAAGATAGACCTCGAGGCACTCCCGCAGCTGCTATAATAGCGTAGGAAGAACGCGAAGGGACAGTGCAACATTCTTCACTTGATAATTTACGTATTCTGCTTTCCACAACGTAATGGATTTTATTGTATTACATGTATATTAAAATACGACCACTTCAACTTGCGTTTCAATTCGTACTTAGTCTGTTCTATTCGAAGTGGTCCACACTCCCTCTTTCCCCTCAAATATCTTCGCAATATCCAACCCCACCAAGTGCACCATGGCCGCCGACGACGTCAAGAAGCCCAAGCTCAAGAAGCAGGCCAGCGTGGGTAATATCTCGGAGGAGATCGAGGACGGTCTGAGCACGCTTCCCAACATGGCGCTGGGCCAGCTGCACTTCCTGCTGCAGCACCAGCAGTCGCCCACGTCCACGCTCAGCGCCCAGGACGGCGCGACCGCCAAGACGCAGCTGCTGGAGCTCGTGCAGCAGAGCGACATGACGCCCTTCTACCGCCTCGTCTGCCGCGAGTTCCAGTGGCCAGAGAACGCGACGCTCGAGCGTGCGATGGGCGACAAGAACGCGCTGGAGCTGACGACGCTGGACGAGCAGCTGCAAGACGCCGAGCAGAACTTGGGCGACATTGAGGTGCTGGAAGCGCTGCTGGCCAAGGCCAGGATGTTCTCCAGGATCGGGGACAAGAGCAGGGCGCTCGAGGCTTTCAGGTGGCCGCCGAGAAGCCCCAGTCCATCAACCAGAAGATCCTCGTGGCGCTGCACGTGATCCGCATCGGGTTGTTCTTCTCCGACCTGGAACTGGTCGAGAAGCACATTAAGAAGGCCACAGCGTACGTGGCTGAGAGAGTTTTTGTGTGTGTGTTTCTGTTGGTGCTATCTGTTTATTTTACGGTTTTTAGGTTGATTGATGAAGGAGGCGACTGGGACCGTCGCAACCGCCTGAAAGTGTACGAAGGCTGCTACTTGATCATGGCGCGGGATTTTAAGAAGGCGTCCAAGCTGTTTCAGGAGTCGGTGGCCACGTTCACGGCCACGGAGCTCATGCCGTACAACACGATGATCTTCTACTGCGTCATCACGTGCGTGCTCAGCATGAGCCGCGTGGACCTGAAGAAGAAGATCGTGGACTCGCCCGAGATCCTGGCGGTGATCAACGAGATCCCGTGCCTCACGCAGTTTCTAAACGGACTGTACGACTGCGACTACAAGAAGTTCTTCACGGCGATGATGGACATCCAGCCGTACATTTTGCGCGACAAATACCTGTCGACCCACTCGCGCTACTTGTACCGCGAGCTGCGTGTGCTCGCCTACTCACAGTTCTTGGAGGCTTACCGCAGTGTGACCATCGGGTCGATGGCTGCTGCTTTTGGCGTGAGCGTCGAGTTCCTGGACACGGAGCTCGCACGTTTCATCGCCGCCGGCCGACTGAACGCCAAGATCGACAAAGTGGCAGGCGTGATTGAGACCAACCGCCCGGATGCCAAGAACGCGCAGTACCAGGACGCCATCAAGAACGGAGACTTGCTGCTCAACCGCATCCAGAAGCTTGCGCGAGTCATCAACGTCTAGGTAGCTCGTCTCTGGACCCCGTTCTACTCCAGTGCAGTGTAGCGTGGATATCGATGCTAGACCCAACGTGAAGCAACACCAAACGAGGATGGGGGCTGGAGCAGCCCATTAACTACATACAACGACTTCAGACTAGTGCACGACAGTCTCCAACTTCAAACACCAGTGCATTCATAGTTGGTTTTGTGACGCTGCATTTTGCTTTACTCTTGACAATTGCCGGTGCTCGCGAAAAGCTGACACCAAACCAATCAACACGGCATCGACACAACCGATTATTTTTGATTGAACGCGTTAGCTCGAAGGCGCATCGCCGATAGGGAGGGGGTTATACCACAGTGTCATATCGGGTTGCTCTGGCCAACAACTCGCAGTGCCAGCGCACAGCTCTCTTTAGTGTCTCGTGGCCCACCCACACAACCTGTTGCTGCTTAGATGGTCGGCGAGTAGTATACATACACGCCGCCGTACTGCGTCCTGGGCGGTCCGCTCGAGCTCCAAGCTCGGCGTTCACAAGACTTCCAATGTGTTCCAGCTGGTCCAGCGATTTTTGCTTGAGATGGAACGCCTGCTCGAACTTGATCGTGACCTTCACCTTGTGGCCTTTGCCCAGGAACTTCTTGAGCTGCTCCACCTTGAAATTCAAGTCGTTCGGCTGCAAAGATAATAAAAAACAATAAGTCCTCTGAAAACTATCACCAAGACTCAAAAACAACGAAAACTCACGGCGATCTTGACGCCAATCACCACCTCCTTGTCGGATTTCGGCTTCTGTTGCTTGGAGGCCTTCTTCGTGGCCTTCTTGAGCTCGTACAAACGCTTCTGGGCGTCGAAGAGGCGGCAGATGGCTGGTAGTCGCCCAGCAGGCGACACCTGCACCAGGTCCACGCCCTGGCTGCGCGCCTCTTGCAGCGCCTGGCGCAGTGGAACGTCCGCGCGCATGTTGCCGCCGTCGTCCACGATGCTCACGACGCGTGCCGAGATGCGGTCATTGGTGACGCCCCACTTGGACTCGGCACGAGACGCAAAGCCGCGCAGCACCAGCGCAGGCTCGGACAGCAGCCGGCGGGGCCGCAGCGCGCACTGACGCACCAGGGACAGCATTAAGCTTGGAAATGAGACAATTGTTGGCTGCAATATAACGTACTTACATGAAAGTAGCGCTGAAGAAAAAACGTAACTTACATTCACATTTTTATCAAAAAATATGCGTTTGAAAGGGCGGCGCTTGCGCTTTACAAACAACGTCTCAAATTAACGATCTGAGCAAAAATTAATCTGCGGCGTCCATTTTACGAACAGACCCAAAATCGCGCACTAAAGTGGGAAGTTACGTTAGCCGCAGACTGGGTGACGCTCCACTTTGACCGATTCCTCACAGATCTAAGCTCCAGCCACAGTCTTAACCCCCAGGATCATCTGAAGCGCACATAGGTCCTGCTTAGCTTCATTCAAAATGTTGCTCTCCGCGAAGATGAAATGCGTTGTAGAGAAGTGCAAAGCACAGAACAAGCTACCACATTAGATGAAGTTAGAGCGCTGTCCGAATAGAAAATCGATCGTTTTTGCGTCTGCCATTTTTCTGCTAAAGAAAAACAAGGTCAATAATAAATCGCTGGGATGTCCAAGTTTTCGCCGACTTAAACCTATCTAAGTTCATATTGAATTTGGTAGGTTGTTTCCCTTGCACATCCATTCCGCACGCGCGCGCAACACCGTCGACGCGGACACTCCAAGACGAACGCGTTGCCATGTCCAGGCCAAAGCGCAGCAACCCAGCTTCAAGTGCAGATGCCTCTCCAGCTACACAAGACCGAGTGACGATCCATGGAGAGGAAATATATCCAGGCTTGTGGTCTCAAGACTCCGGCATCAGACACGATGAAAGCGGAGAGAGCGCAGCAGATTCGGAGTTATCGTCGAGCACGGACGCTCCGGCTCCGCCAGCAAAGAAGGCTAGAGCCTCCATTACTCAAGCAAGGGCGAAAACTTCCAAAAGAAGGCTGTTCCCAGGAAGAAGGCTGCACTGAACCAGAAAGCAAAGAAGGCTGCCCCCAAAAGAAGACCTCATCAAAAAAGAACGCCCGTTCCAAGCCATCCAAGAGGACGAAGAGCTCCCTACCACCAATGCGCTGGACAATTGCATTGACGGCACTAGCGCTCGAGACTTGCTTTAAGAACCCGCGCATCTTTGAAGAAGTTTGCAGTCACAACGGCGGACACGAAACTTATGCGTGCAAAGTGGGTGGCCACAGTGCATACGTTCTTGGAGCCAGTGTTGATTGAGAAGGCTTGGGGTGAAGGAGAGACACCTCGCGAGGTGCGTGTCGATCAGTTCAAGAACAAGCTGAACGCTGTTCGCACCGGGTATCGAGCGAAGCGTACCCGTCTAGTCGCAACTGGAAACCAAGCGCTCGATGCTTCTTCAGGGCCGGAAGACGAAGAAGGAGACCGCTGATACGCGGAGATGCCACGCAATTTCTTTTTACGTTCTTCTGAGGACTATGAAGAAAACATTTACGAAAATTTGACATGCGATCCCATGGATGTGGATCCAAAGTATCGTGCTGCTCTTGGCCAAGAGCTTAGCGCCTTGTGGCCGTTGCTGTGTGAAATCTTCTCGGGAAACCCTTGATGGAGAGCCAATTATCGAGTCTGGTACATCGCGTGAATTAACTGAAGTCGACGATGGCAAAGATGATGATAGCGTTGACGAGAGTCGTGCTGGCTCTGACGATGAATGTTCAGATACATCAAGCCAGGCGCGTTCCGAAGCCAAGTCCAACGCCAAAGCTCAGTCACGTACAGGAAGAATGTCTTTGAATCGACCAGTTGATATGATAGCCGACTCGCTTCAAGCTGGATTTGGTTCGATCGAGCGTATTTTAACGGTTCGACAGGCTCCGGGTTTAGGAACCCGATCAGGAGGAGACATGAATCAGCTAGTCGCTAAGTTGACATCGCCAATTGAGGCCACAAATGCAAGCCAGGCTGCATTTATTGAGATGCAGCGCGATGTTGACCAGTCGCTGCGTCAGAGCATGGAGAAACTTCAGCAGATGTCAGCATCCGCTGTTGAAATATTTGCAAAGATGAAAGAGCAGATATGCGGTGTCAACCTCTGATGGAATGCAATGCCAAGTGGCTAGGGTGTAGCCATTTATGACTACAGGACCCCTTCAAGTTTTATTCGTTATCGTAGTGGTAAAATCGTTCCATGTAGGCGTTCCGCTTCGCCTCTCCCAAGTTAATCCCATCTTCCGTTCGTTCCCAATGGCGATCAAATGCGTTCATCACTTGTCTTGCCTTTTTCGCGATTCCTCGTCGCGATTCCACTCGAACTCTTCTTTGTCACCAATTTCGACGAGCAGGTTGTGCAGTACAGCTGCGGCACATATCATCCGAGCGTTCGTACTGTGAGCATGCCGGTCGGTCACGCCGTGCAGAACTTTAAAGCGTCCTTTAAGTTTCCCGAAAATACACTCAACGAGTATGCGGGTTGACGAAATGTGAAAATTGAAGCTGTTCAAAGTTGAAAACGTCAGTCAGCAAGTATCGGTATTGCAGTCCGAATTCGACTTACCAACGCTGCTTTCTAGACAAACGTATTCCACGTCGTTCGTCAAACGGACCCATGAGAAATGGCCAGATCTTGAATCCAGCGTCGGGCAACCAGTTGATTCCAGGAGGGCACAAGCATCTCGCGCGGGGCCCTAGCACCTCGGATTGGTTCCACATGGATTGATCTGAGTTGCTACCGGAAAACACTCCTAAATAGCGAAATTTTCCACGGAAGTTGATAGCAGCCAAGCAATTGTAGGAAGGTTTTTCATTCTTGTCGTAGATCCCTTAATCGCAAGATAAAAACAAAACGTTAGTGTACAACTTGCAGAAACTCACAGCAGCGTACCATGTGATTGCGCGGGCGTCGTGTTTGGATGATAGTACCGTCGAACACGTACGCAACATCAGGGAAATCACTTCCACGTTGAACAAAACCTTCTACCAAGTCTTCCCAATCATTTACTGCTGTCGGAGCCGGAAAATAGATGACGTCTTGCATCATGTCGTACAGGAGATCTTCTAGACGCTTGATGTAAACACCAGCAACTGTTCTTCAAATTCCTAGTTGCGCAGCAGCTCCTCCAATTCCGTCGCCGTCAATTCCACAGCCGTTGCCGTAGTACGTCAACAAAGCAGCGAGTCCGAAATCGAAATGGTACTGTGTGTTTTGTCCAGGAAAGCCATACTTGCGACAGTACAATGGCTCTAATAGGAGGACCAGCGCGTCAAACGAATCCGGGCTGCAGCGCAGTGTCTTTTTGTATGCTGTCGGAGAGCGCTGAGCCTTCAGAGTAGCGAAGAAGTCAGTCCTAACCACGATTTTTTCTGGATGGGCCCGCGAATTGATCTCCCATCCAGTTGTCCTAGACACACAATCAGCAGGATGTTCAGGAAGCACAAGACTAGAATCTCTTCCTCTGCCCAATCACAGTTGCATTCGTCTATCAACATCATCCGCACTAGCTATAACGAGTAACTGTAGCACTACGTCAAGCTGGTAGACATACCGCTGTCGACGTCCATGGGCCGTGCACCATCTGCGGCGCTTGGCGCTAGCTGCGCGCCAGCTTCCATGCTTGCGAGCTCGTCCATTTCCGCACACTCCTCGCTCTTCAATGCCAAATAATCCGTCTCGACCCAAAAGAAAGAGGTGTCGTGCCTATTTCTTTTACCGCATTATAACGAGGTGTTTATGGCATCCTGTTTTTCTTAGCGCCACGGTCATTTGATATTTGTGGTGTAGGGAAATCCAGATTTTGGGTAGCCCTACACTAGGCATGCCTAAGCTAGACCAAGTGGATACATCGCACTCAACAGGGAACGGACTTAAGCAGGAACCGCACTTAGCCGGACTCAGCGAAGGACGGACTCAGCGATGGACGGCTCGGCGATAATCGACTCGGCGAAAGTTGGACTCGGCGAAAGTTGGACTCGGCGGAAGTCGACTTGGCGAGAATGCCTGAAGGTATAAATCAGGATCTGGGCGAAGAGTCGCCGTGAGGTAGGTACACAGCTCGACACCAAGGGACGGAGCGGAGCGAAGAGTCGCAGGGAGATCTGTAACGACTCCATTTCATTAGATATTTGTATAGGACCGATAAAAGAACATAGGGAAGAACCCGAAGGGGCTCTCCAAAGACATAGAGATAACAATCAGAGCAGAATCTTCTAAGTCCAAGAACAGCGTACACTTTTCCGGTAAGTCCCTGCGTGGGATGGATTATGTCTGCCGTCGTTCCCGAGAGGCATAGCTTGTAGGGGAGCCGTCTGGTAGCGCCAAGAGATCAAGGTCGGCCCGGGGTGGGCACTTCTCGCTACCAAGCGAAGACAAGTCTCGTCGATTCGACGAGCCGGTGGGGCTACACAACCCAGGACACCGTTACCTTCTAGCTGGGCGTAATCTGCGCCTGGTAACCTGTAAACGCGCTCGCGCGCTGCCGTCCATCCTTTGGTGGAGGGCACAGGGTTTTGCACGGAGACTGCCCCGCTCAGGCGAGTCTCTGGAGAGTTTGGTGCTTAGTACTTGTTGGGAAGAACACTCAACTGAACCCCGGCTGGGGCGAACCGCAAAGAGAACCGACAGAAACCCTGCGCAAGCCCTACATCGCCGACCTGACTCGGCGAATTGTTGTGCTGTTGCGTGGAAGCCGAACTAACGACGTTTTCTGTGAATCACAACACCACAACTGGTGCCGCGACCCGGGTTTCAGGGGTGTGCTTTGTTTTCGCAGGTACCAAATACAACCAAGTTAAGAGCAACAAGTGAGAGAAGATGGTCAAGGGATCGCCAAATTTGAGCGACGCAAGCCCGGCGACAGCCGGAGGATCGCTGCTCGATGAGTCGAACTCGGCGAGAGCCAGCATTACCGCCGCGGACGCGGTGGTCGCGCTCCGTCCAGTTCGACGACTTCGACGATAACGAAGACCATGGAAGCGAGGAGGAGGATGAAGAAGAGAAAGATGATGATGAAGGGACGGAGTACGACGACGTGAAGAGAGTCGTCTATCTCCGTGAAGAAGTCGACGAGTTGTCGCTGCAGGTAACCCGCATGGGAGCTCCTCGGCCAGTCGAGCGGAGCCTCGCAGCGGAACTCGGCGAGGACGATGACGACGAACAAGATGTGGCTCCGGGTGACCAACCGCCGCTTGTTGCCAAGGCGACAAAGAATGTCGAAACACTGAAGGCGAACCGAGTCCTGGCCCGACTCGTCGAAAAATGAAGACCAACAGTCGGTGGATCAACATGTTCGCTCCAATGTACATGTGTCAAGCGAAGTGGGCTCAACTCAGCGAGGAACTGGGCCAATCCGTCAATAGCCAAACGATGGACCAACTCGTCGAGGATACGGTGATATTACTCCGAGCGATGGGATACCGGTGAGGCAATAAGCCTTCGAAACCAGCGCTGACATCTTGGAGTGTGCACGCGGTTGGCGTCGAGCTGATGAGATGGAAGCGCAAGTTGAAAGACTTGTTCGGGATGCAAGGTGGACCAAAGGGACAATTACCCAAGGCTCGCCGATCTGAAGAACTCGACGAGACCAAAGCGGCTCCACCACAACCGTACGTCACTGAGCCGTACGCTTTCCCGAGCCGAGTGAAGACCCAGCGAAAGTTCCGTTGCCGAAGACACCCGAGACAAAGCGTGGTGTATTCCGGAGCACTGAGGGGACACCGTATTTCGCCGACTCGCACCTGCAAACTCCGAAGAAGGCCAGCGATCCGCCAGCTCGACGCCCGATGGCAGATTTCATCACTGCTGAAGAAGCCGCCGAGCTCCGTCGCCTGATCCGATCGGACGCCGCAGCACTTGCAGCCCCTGGAGGGGATGATCAACTCAGCGATGAAGACGATTACCCTGGGCACCGCGATGTCGATGAGTCGCCTCATGACCACATCCGCCAGCTCAGCTTCGACGGGGCTGAAAGCGACCGAGGACAAGTCTTGGAAATCAGGACGCATGCGCCGCTTGAGAAGATCACGACCTTTGACGGGAAGCGCTATCGGTCGGAAGATGCGTTACAATGGATCAAACGCTTCATCTACGAGATGAAGGGACGTGCAAACGGCAAGATGAGTGGTGTGAACCATTCTCGCTGAGTCTGGGCAAGGCAGCTAAGGGTGGTTCCGACAGCTTCCCAAGAAGACTCAGCGAAAGTGGAATCTTCTCAGCGAAGCTTTCCTGGACTACTACTGCTCGCAATTCGACCAGTCGGCGCGAGCCCGCTACTACTCAGCGAGACGCAGGGAGAATGAACATGTCTGCGACTTCTTGCTGCGACTGAATGGCTACGCGCGAACCGCCCACATCCAGTACGAGAAGGGTGGAGCTGACGCCGCCGACCACGTCGAACATTTCCTGCTTAATTGCGGAGACGACGACATCATGGATCTGCTGTACCCACAACGACTCAGCGATATTACGAAGGTCGAGAAGGTGATCAACCAGCGTTTACTCGGCGCGAAGCGCAAGAAACAACGCGATCGTCTGAGCACAAGTCGCAGTAAGGACGCCAAACGGGCTGAGAAGAAGGGAGAACAAAATCGCCGAGTCGACTCCAAGAAACAGCAGGACGAACGTCGTGGTCGACAGGGTGAAGACAGCAGTCGCCGAGTTACGCTAGCAGATGCGTCGATCGACGACCTGTGGGCAGCACTCGACACTCGCCGAGCTACGGCAAACACCGACCTCTACGACTCGTCGAATGGAGAAAGCGACGCGAGCGAAGTTCTCAACCAAGACTCTGAAGAAGACTCGGACTACATCGATGCCGGTAATACGACCGGAGACTCCAACCGATATCAGCAGAACTCGTCGAATCCCAAAGGACAAGCTAATCGCCGAGACGGGTCCCGAGAGCGGAAGACATACGGTCCGTGTGGAGCTTGCGGAGCAGCAGGTCACGATGCACACTTCTGTCGCCGACGCTGCAAGTTCTGCAAGCAAGTGCACGAAGTAGGCCAGTGCGAACTCTTCCGACGCTTCGAGAAACTCGCCAAGTTCGTTAAGACGTCAGTCGACAAGTCCATTGTCCCGGACGATCTTCAGGACATCTACTCGTCGAGCCATTTAAACTAGTGGGCTCGCCAACCATGACTGGGTTGGACAACAACGGGCTGCCACAGTCAGCAGAACCAGCAGTCGAAGCGAACTACGTGTTTGCTTTTGTTGGGGAAGCGGAACGGCCCGACGAGTGGAGTGAGAATGAGAGTGATGAAGAGAGCGGACGAGCGGATGTGGACGAGAATAGTGGGCTCGGCGAGTCGAATGAAGACGAAGACCGAGCGATTGGAAGTATGGATGGAACTCAGCGACCGATGATTTCGATAGGTCAAGCCAAGAGATGGAAGTTGCTCCCTGGTGAGCGACTGGGATGGTGGTCATCGAGGAAATTCGATCGCCGAGTGAGAATGAGAGCTCTAGTGATGGGAGCTGTGAATGATGAGCGGACAAAAATCTTGTTGGATACCGGAGCGAACGTGTCGGCTGTGACCGAAGCATTCGCTAGGAAGTTGCGACTGAAGCGACTCACCAACAACGACATGAAGATCGATGTCCAAGGAATCGCCAAGTCAAAGGTGGCGACCACCTCTCGCGCAATCGTTAAAGTTACGCTGGGGTGGGAAGTGGTTTACGAATTCGAGGTGTGGATCATGCCTCATCATGCTGGAGTCGACCTGATCTTGGGTACCGACTTCATGATACCAGCCGGTATCAGGCTGGACTTGTACAATTCAATGGCAAAACTGCCCGATGAAGTCGTGGTGCCACTAATCAAGTCGTCGAGAGATGTTGACGACACAGAGTACGGTCGTGAAGTGATCGGAGGCCCACGGGAGACATTGGACATTATGGGGAGAGAAATCGCCCAGTTCAAGTTGAGACGGCGACATCCCAGCGAATCGACGCATGAGCTGTGGGTTCGCCAATTGCAAGGGTGATTCCAACAGTCGAGCACAACGCTGCAGGACGAGCCGTGCGGGTGTTGCTGACGAACATCACCGCGAGCCTGACGTGGTGTCCAGCCCACTTCCCGGTGGTTCTATGGATGCCCCACGGAGTACTGCCGCGGGATGATGGTTATGTGCGGGTGAACTCAGCGAAATATCGCGACTGGCAAGTGCTTGCCTACGAGGGCGCTCTCGACAACCGACTCCTAAGGAAAGAGCAACGGCTATATATGGAATGGCTTAGCCGACAGCCTCCCGCTGTCGAAAGGCCACAGTACAAGACGCCGACGGCTATAAAACCGAGACCCGTCCAACCAGAGGAAGACAACGCTCGTGAATCGCTAGAAGTCGACGAGCTCGACGAAGATCCGACAGGTGTATCTAACTCAGCGAGCGGAGAAATACCTCAGAGTGAGGCCATGGAGGGAGACCCGCCGAAACCTGACAACTCAACCATTTCGGAAGCCAAAACTGTCGATCCTCTAATCGACATAACGGAAAAGGAAAGGAGTGAGGGCAGCAGCCGCCATTGGATCAGCAAGACTCGGCGATAGCCACTGTCCAAAGCGAAGGACATCAGAAAAGATGTTCCACCAAAATGGACAGGGGTGACCAGTGGGACCCCGGCGAACAACAGCCAGACCGACATACTCCTGGGCTGAAGCCAGGACTCGTCGAATCGGGAGAATTGGAGATATCAGATACTCCATTGAGCCCAAATCAACCGAAGACCTTCGGTTGCGGTTTCTCGCGGCCGCCGAAGAACTCGAGATGTACCTCTCGACGGCTGACGTCGTCCTCGAAGACGAGTTTGAACACTTGTCGAGCGATGAGATTACGCTCATGAGCTCGCCTTCTTGCCTGACCTGACGGAATCGTTATCAACGAAGCTAGACTACGAAGGCGACAACGTTATATCTCCAGCGCACGATGTCCGACAGCAACAGAAGCTCGTCGAAACCTTGAAACGGCATGAAAATATCATGATCTCGAGTGGAAATGCGCTCCCACCACCGGCATACGGTGTGGTCTGCGATATCGACGTCCAAGGGCACGAACCCATCAAGCAAAGAGCTCGGCGAGTGCCACTGAAGAACTTGAGCAAACTCTATGAGCTTTTGAAAGCATTGCTTCAGGCAGGGCTCGTGTCATTTTCGAAGAGCCCTTGGGCCTCGCCAATCGTGATTGTCATGAAAAAGAACGGTGTCGACATTAGGCTTTGCATCGACTACAAGCTGGTAAACGCAATTACGGTCAGCATGGAATACGCAATGCCGCTGGTCGACGACTTGCTGACGGAACTCGAGAGCTACTTCTGGTTCTGTTCCCAGCCACTACTGGTTCTGGGCCGTAAGAGACTCGACGAGCTCGCGAAATTCATGGGTGCATTTTTGCCCAAACGGCATGCGTAACCACTCAAGTGCCGAGCACAAAAAAGCCCAATTTCGCGACTCATCGACATCATTGGGGCCTGTGCACTAGCAGTGTTGGGGGAACATTCGCCAGAAGAGCTCGCGAGGCGGCAGCAAGTCGTCGAAAGCGACGACCATCCCGGCTAACGCAAGGGGCCGATTCGATGAGTCTAAGCACCAAATTTGAAGCCGACTACCGATCTCTCGATGAGTCTGACCCGCTGCAAGAGCTCATCAACAGCCCTGAGAATGACATGTTCAGTACGGGTGAACCAGACGAGTCACAGTTAATTCCGGTCTTTGGTCGACGGTCGTTTGTCGACGATATTTGCTTTGGCGGTGCAACATTCGACGAGTGCCTCAACACGCTCGACCGGTTGCTACACCGATTCGCCGAGTGCAGAATCAGTGTGAGCTTCACCAAAAGCATATTTGTCCAGCCGATGGTCGACTTCTTGTCTCACAAAGTGACGGCCGACGGAATTGCCGCGGATCCCAAGAAGCTGGCTGCGATCGCTGAGCTTCCATTCCCGTCATCGAAAAAGGGATGCAGGCATTCCTTGGCGCACTCAATTACTACAGCCGGTTCATCCAAAACCTGGCGTTGTATGGAGCAGTGCTTTATCAGCTGAAGGAAGATGACTTCGGCAGTGGAAGCGACTTATCGACCGCCAGAGCTTCATTCGCTGAGCTAACGCGGAAGGTGACAGAAGCGCCTATTCTAAGGCATTTCGACTCAGCGAAAGACGTCCATGTCATGGTCTTTGCCAATGACTGGGCGTTGAGTAGCACCCTGATGCAGATGCATGATGGGAAACTGCACCCAGTCCGTTTCTGTGGCAGAGTGCTAAAGAAAGCGAGGCCAACTACCACCCAGCCGAGCGTGAAGTGCTTGCGTTGCTTCAATTGCTGAAGATATGCTATACGCTGGTGGCGGGCAAGACAATCCATGTCTACACCCGGTTCTCCACGTTAGAGTGGGTGTTCTCGTCGAAGACATTGTACGGGCGACCAGTGAGCTTCGCCGTCCTGCTCTCACCTTACCACTTGAAAATTAAACGGGTGCGAGAGCGGGATATCGAATTCGCTCAGCTGCTGCAAGCCTCTATCACTCCACACATTGGACTCGACGAGTCGTTAGCACACATTGCACCACCATCTAAGAACTCGGCGAGTGTCCGCCTGGACCCAGAATTGCTATATGCGCACGTACCACACGACTTTGAGGGATACGTCCTGTCATTCGACGGGTCGGCGAAGACGGAGAAGTATGGCGGCTATGGTAGTTGCTCGTGGATCTTGTGGCGGTTGCCGATGTGGGACATTGTGATCGCTGCGAGTGCTCACCTTTTGGAAACTACGGTCAATATCGCCGAGTACTCCGGAATGAATAACGGCGTAATCGCGGCCCTTGACCGGGGCATCATTGACCTTATCGTAGTCGGCGATTCCAGGCTCGCAATCCAGCAATCCATGGGGGTGATCGCATGCAGGAAGGAGACGTTGCAAATCCAGTTGGCGCGCCACAAGGAACTCGTCGATCGCCTCAACTCAGTACGTTACCTCCATGTAGTCCGATGCTACAACTCAGCGGTGGATACGTTAGCCACGGAAGCTCTAGAAGCGAAAGCTGAGCGGGTCGTTCTTAGCGGTGACCGCAAAGCTGAGCTAAAGACGTTGAACCGGATACAAGAAAAGCTGTACGTCGAGGAAAGCCCGACGAAGGAAGCAGAAGAAGGCCCTCCTAAAGTCTCAGCGATTACTCGAAGTCAAACTCAACCAGTTCGCCGAGTTCGATTCGCCGAAGACGAAGAACAAGACCCAGCGAGCGAACCGGCACCCGACGTGCCAGTAGAGTCCGATTCGCCGAGTCTACCCGACAATGATAGCCCAGTCGACGAGTTCGAAATGGAGTACCACCCCAGAAGCTCAGCGAGTAGTAGAGCAGGGCGAAGCTTGCTCAGAACGTCAGGAACTGCCAAGTGCTGAAGACGTCAACCCTCTAGTGGTCCAAGCTGAGCGACGAGGCCGGATATCAACGGCACAAGACGAAGAATGTCGATGGTCTGACCTGAAGAAATATTTGCGAGGTGAATTCGATGAGCTCACTCGGCGAAGAGCCGGCGACGCCGGCAAAGTAGCCGATAATTTGTACTCAGCGAGGACGGCCTACTATATTACATGAGCCGTCGCAGAGAGCGAGGTAGACCCGACGAGCACGACACGAAGCTAAGAATGGTAGTGCCAACTACACTCATCGACGAAATCTTGGCGAATTGCCATAACTCCATCAAGGCATCGTCAGGACTTATCACCGAGTGAAGGCCGATTACTATTGGATCGGTCTGTATGCCGATGTGGTCAAGCATGTGCAAGCCTGTGAAGATTGCAACACCAGTAAGAGCAAGCCTCAACTTCGCGGATATTCGCCAGGTAACGTCGTCTCCGATCGACCTTTCCAGATTGTGTCGATGGACTTCGTTATACCCTTGCCGAAGACTCAGCGAGGAAACACGGCTCTCCTGCTATTCCAAGACCACTTCACCGGGTTTGTCATCGCTAAGGCGATGGGCGATACTGGGGCACTCGAAGTAGCTAAAGCATTCGAAGAGTGCATATTCCGTCGATTTGGCGCACCATCGCTCATCCGACACGACCGAGACCCAAGATTTATGAGCGAAGTCTTTCAGACTTTCTCGGAGATGATGCAGTCTAGGTCTCGAGCTACACTGAGTTACCGACCACAAGCGAACGGGCAGCAAGAACGCAGTGTGAAGACCATGATACAAACGGTGCGTGTCTACGTGGAAGACCCGCTTCAAGCTGACTGGGACGACATCGCTGAGAAACTAGTCTATGCCATCAACAATTCGAGGGATTCGACTCGGCGAGAAACGCCATTCTACTTAGTGCACGGTTGGGACGCCCAGTCAACACTCAAATCGATGACATCCTCCATTCGCCGAGTCTCGAAAGACTCCGCGAAACAAACCACCTCAGCGAAAGCCACAAAATGGCGTCGAGAAGCTAACCGACAACGGGAATAGCGCTCAAACTAGCCTATGAGTACCAGCTAAAGGAAAAGGCCCGGCGAGCAAAGGAACACAACGACTCGCTGAGTCGGAGCGAGCAGAGAGCCATACCGAATGACTCGACGAGCGAGGAGACAGCTGAAGCAAACAATAGCGACGGACTCGCCGAGTCAAAACAGTCTCTGTTCAAGATTGGAGACCAAGTCTGGCTGTTCATGGAGCGTGTCAAACCAGGCCTGAAGAAGAAGCTAGCCCATCGATGGCACGGCCCGTTCCGGATCAAGCAGAAGATCGAGGAGTTCGCCTACGAGCTGGAGCTGCCAGACAAGAGCGGCTACCGGTTCTATCCAGTAGTCCACGTGTCCAGACTAAAGAAAGTGACCGAGCTCGGCGAAAGGCCTACGACTTCGCTAGTCAAAGGGCTCAGCGAAACCGATCGATTGGATTTCGACGAGGAACTGCTGCCAGAAGACAGTTGGGAACCTGACGAACGGACTGGTCGATATGAAGTCGAAGCCATCCTTAGGGACGAAATGCCACTCTCGACGAGTACGGATCGAGCCCAGCGTCGGTTTCTGGTAAAATGGGTAGGCTATGACGAACCCAGCTGGGAACCACTGTCGAATTTATCGTGTGGAGGTCTTCTCTTCGACTATCTTCGACAAAAGAAACGTGAAAACCGTCTGCAAATGGTGCAAGTTGCCGACGAGTGTTAAAAGCTATTGCAATATGACAAAATACCACCGACCTGTGAAGACAAGCAGGCAGGTCGAGTGAGCGAAAGCTTCTGCGTCAACTTATATTTTTGAAATTACGAAATGAATGAGTACGGACCACATGAAGAAAAAGAAATAACTACCAAGACTCATCGAAAACGGCAACTGGGCGAACTGGGAGTCTCCGCGAAACGAATGCTTAGACCTCGTCGAAAATTTGCTCGAAAATGTGAAGACCGACACGATTGGCCGGAGGCTGAGCATTCGCGTCACAAACAGGAGGCTCTGGTTCGTTGGGGTCAGTGTCCTCCTGCAAGGCCCTCTTGACGTCGCCGACGGAAAATTCCCAGGGGCAAACACTGGAAACTCTGGGTTGCGCGGACGGAAACACGTGTTGTATGGGTGCAACTCTGGACGAGTCACCCACCACACTCGCCAAGGTTCTTGAACGTCCAAGTCCTTGAGCTTAGCGAACCGATTCGATCGAGACGGGAACATTGGCTGGTTGATCAACGAATATGTGGGAACCTTAGGCTCAAAATAGAGCTCGGAGTCGAGGGCCTCGAGCTGAGCGAGAACTGACTGCAGCCCGGAGAGCTTCCTCGTAGGTCTTCATGACGATCCGCAACAGGTCGCCTCGACGCTTACGCTCAAGAGTGTACACCGCCCACAACTCGTGAATGGCGGCGAACTCCGACGCGGGCGAGCCTGGATTTAGGTCTGGGTGTAAACCCAACAAGACACTTGAATCCACGATCCAGTGATTCCTCTCCCAGAGAGCCACGAAAATCTTGGTACGAGAATCGGGGAGTTGCGACTCGTCGAATTTCCGACTATCACCCAAGAAACGAGCCCAAGCGTCACAAACGATCATCTCGCCGGGACGAAAATTGGAGTCTCCGGGAACTGGGCGAGAACTTGTTGGTAGGGGTGAGACGGATTGAACACATCCATCCACTTCTGAAGCCCGTCGAGAGTAGTTGGCGTCGGCCCACACTAGACTTGCCTCCGATATCTAGCATCTTGACCGGAGAACGACAAGCCAACATTTTCGCCCAGCAACGCGCAGACCCATAATGATAGAACTCCACGTTGCGAATCTGACGCATTGAAGGAGACTCTCGAGCCTCGCGCGCAACCGCCTGTGCCGCACGACCACGCCGTGTCGTGATTGGAAACTGCAGCGGTGCTGGCAATTCCACCGTGCCAGGAGTCGGCGAAGGAGTGTTCGGAGTCTTCTTGGATGACTTCGACGAGGGCAAACCCGTCGAAAGCTTGTTGGAAGCCGGCGCCTTGCCTTTTGTAGATGACGTGGCGACAGGAGCAACGGCCCAAACCGTTTTGGGTTTTGAAGCCTTAGGTTTGGCGGCCTGAGGGGCCGGGACAATCTTGCTCGACGACTTGGGACCAGAATCATCAACAATCGATGAGTTCTTGGCTTTATTGGCAGCTCGGCGAGAAGACTTGGGAGCAGCTCGCTTCTTCGACGAACCCTTCGATCGAGGAGCCGGTGAACTTCCTCGTGAAGAGCTCGTGGCCACAGATAAACTCACCAGAACGGCTGACGAACTCGCCAAGTCCGGATCAACGGAGCTCGACGAGTCTGCCCCAAGATCTGGTGACTCGTCGACGTGAGCCTCAGCCTCATTAACTTCGACCGAAACCTCGTCGTGGGGAGGACTCAGCGAGTGTCGCTGAGGATAATAGCCACTCGAATTGGCGCGGCTAAGACCAGCCGCCAGAGAGCAGAGGCGGCGCCGCCCTGGAATAGGCAGCGAAGGCGCATGATCAGCGACCACTTCCGCTCTGAGCAAAGTCGTCGATGCGTCGAAAACCTCCTGGCCAGGTACGATACGCTCAAACTCGCCGCGAGAAACACTCTTAGACCGGCTCCGTCGGGCCCGGCCGCCGTCGGATTCGCTGGGTTAGAATACCGACGGAGGCGTTCGGCCGGAGTCAATGTCTTCAGTGGCGCGCTCCTTAGCTGAGAGACCGAACGGTGTATCCGGCGTCGCGACCCCGACTTAGACCGCGTGCGGTGTGAAGAACTCGACGAAGGCACAGGTGAGACCGCGGAGAAAGTCGGAGAAACCACCAACGCTGCGCTCGTCGGAGTAACATTAGTCGAGCTCGTCGATGTTGAAATCGCCGAGCCCGAAGATACTCCGCTCGACGAGTTCGCTGGGTGGAGAGAGAGTAACTTCGCAGGACCGACGCGAAGAACGAAGCTCCAACGACTCGGGAAAGCGCTCGGCGAGTAGCCGATAAAGACGAGCGTTAATCTGGAGATCCCTAGGATCCAGTCCCGGGACGTCCACGCCACCCAGAGCAGCGACAACCAAGTGCGGGTCGTGTACGTGGTAGCGACCGCGGTGAGCGATAATACGCTTCTGCCGCAGGAAGGTACCCTGCAACGTCTCGATCGTTCGACGAGCTTCCCGGAGAGCGTGGTCATCACCCGAGCAAAGCAAGACCGTGGAGCTTCCGAATGGTCGCCTTGGCAGCACGAGTACGGTCGTTTTGCTGAGCGACAATGGTCCGGGACTCCGCCGTGAGCTGAGCGATCGCCTTGTTAAACGATTATGTTAGCTCAGTTGTGCGCAAAGAACCTGAACGATAGATCGGGTTCTTTGGTAACCAGCTCTTTGGCGACGGTATCTAACTGGTGGCGCAAAGAGGCTGACTCAGCGATCGCTGACTCCATTCTCTTGTACCGAGTAGAAGCCACTCGCTCAGATTTGGCGAGCTTGGTCCGAAGCTCGGCGATTTCGGCAGACACATCCGGGAGAGGCACAACATCACGCTGCAACGCAGCCAAGATGGAAGCTGGCGATTTTGTCCCAAGAATGGCTTGGCGAGTTGCAGCGTCGGCGGATGGAGGAGAGCTGGTCAGCAGAAACGAGACCAGCTGAGCGAGAGAAGCATCACGCTGTCTCTGCTCTTCTCCTTGCTGAGCAAGAGCTCGACGAATCCCAGCGAGGACAGCGGAATCACCTGCCGCGAGATTCGCCGAGTCACCCACTGGATCAGGTAGGTTGGCTGAGCTATCAGCAATATCCACCGTTGAGTCCAGCGGTCCCGGCCGATCCGAAGTATCAGCCTGCTGGGGATCTTGGGTGGCCTCTGCAGAGGGCGTCGGAGCTTGACTGGACCCAGCGACGGAAGGCTCCGGCGAGCCCAGCGAGTTTGTCAAGTCGACAAGGTCCCGAGAATCCATCGATGAGTCGATGAACGGGTCCGAAGCGACGAAACTTGGGCTTGGAGGTCCGACGACGTGCGAACAGCGCTTCTACGGCCGCGATCGAGGAAGTCGATCACACTTGAGGAGCAAATAAGCTCGCTGGGAAGAACCAACTCGACGAGACGGCGGTAGCTGTAAGTCCGCAGCGGGAAGCTACTTAGCGCACGCACGCGGCGGGTTAGATGACAATCTTGAGGACAAGAAGCATGCCAAGCGCGGGAGGCTTACCTGGTCAGCGAGAGAAGCAGTGGCGTCCTCGACAGGCTTCCTGAAGATGACAGCACTTGACTCGACGAGATTTCCAACCGAAGGAAAGTTGGAGAGCGGAGTGATGGTCGAGACACTCATCAGCCTGGCTCGTATCACGCCCGGGGCAGTTGTAGTGTAGAGAAATCCAGATTTTGGGTAACCTTACACTAGGGAGACCAGTGGGTACATCGCACGCAAGAGGATCAAGTGGATACATCGCCAAGTGGATACATCGCCAAGTGGATACATCGCACTCAACAGGGAACGGACTTGATCGGGAACCGCACTTAGCTGGGCTCAGCGAAGGACGGACTCATCGATGGACGGACTCGGCGATAATCGACTCGGCGAAAGTTGGACTCGGCGAAAGTCGACTTGGCGAGAATATGCCTCGAGGGAGATATACCAACTGGGGATAAATCAGGATCTGAGCGAAGAGTCGCCGAGAGGTAGGTACACAGCTCGACACCAAGGGACGGAGCGGAGCGAAGAGTCGCAGGGAGATCTGTAACGACTCCATTTCATTAGATATTTGTATAGGACCGATAGAAGACCATATCGAAGAGCCCAAAGGGGCTCTCCAATGACATAGAGATAACAATCAGAGCAGAATCTTCTAAGTCCAAGAACAGCGTACACTTTTCCGGTAAGTCCCTGCGTGGGATGGATTATGTCTGCTGTCGTTCCCCGAGAGGCATAGCTTGTAGGGGAGCCGTCTGGTAGCGCCAAGAGATCAAGGTCGGCCCGGGGTGGGCACTTCTCGCTACCAAGCGAAGCCATGTCTCGTCGATTCAACGAGCCGGTGGGTCTGCACAACCCAGGACACCGTAACCTCCTAGCTGGGCGTAATCTGCGCCTGGTAACCTGTAAACGCGCTCGCGCGCTGCCGTCCATCCTTTGGTGGAGGGCACAGGGTTTGCACGGAGACTGCCCCGCTCAGGCGAGTCTCTGGAGAGTTTGGTGCTTAGTACTTGTTGGGAAGAACACTCAACTGAACCCCGGCTGGGGCGAACCGCAAAGAGAACCGACAGAAACCCTGCGCAAGCCCTACATCGCCGACCTGACTCGGCGAATTGTTGTGCTGTTGCGTGGAAGCCGAACTAACGACGTTTTCTGTGAATCACAATACCACATATTTATGTACTTTTCCCGATAAAAGTTGGAAGTTGCTAGTGGTACAAAACAGTAATGATGGTCAAATGTATTTTACGCTGGGCATTTATGAAAATTACCAAATCTCTTTTTCAAAAATCGTGCGCGCGGCTGCCACCCAACTCATTATCGATTCTACCGGTTCGCCGCACACTCGCCCTCTCCGTCCGAGCTACGCTCCTCGCACCGCCGCTGCCTCTGCTGCTCGTACGTGTACCGCTTAATGCTCGTATTACCTAGGTGATGAATGCTTACTCGTGTCTATGGAGAGGCCTCAGAGATACCGTTTGGAACCGAAGCAGAGCGGAGGTCTGCAATGGTCGGCGCGTGGGCCGGAGTAGTTGCCCTCACAAGGAGTTATTTATTGTCCTAGAAACCGCGCCTGGCCGAAGTTGAGGACTTAGAGTAAGGCGCAAGGGGTGGGGCAGGACGCGATGAGGCGCCGCTGTGCCGTCGTTAAGTCCGCAGGCGAAAGTCAACGCGTGAGTGTCCGCCCCCGTGCCCGCCTCGCCCCTTCCCGTCTCGTTAGATGCATCTTTGATTGTATAAATATAAACCCGCATACGTTTTACAAGACTGTTACCATGACATGTTCGTATACACTAGAAATGGCGTAGATCAAAGGCACTGTGCCGCGCGAGCACTAGCTTCGTGCGCTCAGACAACTTCGCCTAAACGGCTCTTAGTATCAATGGACCAATGGACTGACGCCACGGCGAGCCGTTTGCGCAATCTTGAACTTGATACAAGGCCGGGCGCTAGCGCCCGGGCGAGCTCTGAAATTCGAATGAAATGGTGGTGAGCTACTTTGATTAAACACGTATCGGTGTCGTGTAGGATCACGCAGAAATTCTCACTACCAAACGGTATGAGTCCCACCAACAACACTTGCTTCCCCTTGTCAGGTCAACGAGCGTTGGATCAAACCTGAAGACCAGGAACGATCCCTTACGCCGGGTTGTATGTGAACCCTCTGTACACCTAGGTTGTATTAGGCCAACCCAATAACCTGCACCACTAGCCACGAGCGAGGGCTAGTATGCAATATTGCGCTTTCGCGCGAACCCCGCAGTTCCTCAGAAAGAAGGGTACCGGCTGTCAAGCCTAATATGGGTTAGCCGAAGTAAAACCTCGGCGGGTAGTAAAATGTATGGAACACTCGGTTCCACTATAATATATGGTGAACGACGTTTCTCGTCGCTCCCAACACTCGGCCACTCTAATCTCTTGGACTGACCAGCAACAAACCCTCGGTCCAATGTACCTTAGGCTCGCTGATCAGCATCCCACAAGCCGAGCGTATCCAGACCCTAAGATAAACTAGCTAGACTTACTGAAGACAGACTTGACCCTTGGTGACTTGGGGGAAGACTGATGATTTATTTCTGTTGATCTATGGCTCTGAGAGCCTCTGCAGTCAATCATATAGCTAGTCCTATATGTAAATACAAATATCCAGTGTGAACAGATCCCAGTATGTGATCCCGTACCCGGCTCTATAAGACAGAGGGTACGAAACTGAAATGGGTACAAACGAGGGTTTGTACCATCGCCCGGGAGTTTATTATACCTCGGTCACTATCACTCCTATGTCACTACCGCGCGGGGAATGAGATAAGCCAATCGGGTGGCGTTATCGCGTTTCACCGAAAGGCACAACGTCGGTAATCGGGTGACCGAGCTGTGACCGCTTGGCCCCAAAACCCAACACCACAACTGCCCCCGCCTCGACGCAAACTCCCGCAAGTAGTGCGCGTCGTGGCGCCTCTTGATCGTGCGTCACGTGATTCTCCATTGCCCCTGTTGGGACAAGCTACGGCTGTCGCTCTTCATGTTCTCAATGCGTCTGGGGAGGTTCGTTCGTTATCTTCTTTTGCTCTCGTGCCCCCAAGAACATCTTCTGACACCTGTGTATATTCTACACCGTCGTACGCATTCTCAGGGAATCGATCAACCATCGTCCGACATTTTGGGTTCCGCAGGCGTATCTGTGCCTGCTCTTCGGTTGCCAACTTCTGCGCATCCGACCACTAACGGGGCCTCGGAGAGGCTATCCAAGCCTCGGCTGCTGTCGGTCTAGACCAAGCGAGGCACAATGAGTACGATGAGGAAGCCACCGAGGGTTCTTCACGTCGCACTCCGGTTCCGGCAGCGGGTGAAATAACTTGCGACCTCCAATCAGGGGTACCTGATCCGATTGTTTTGGCTCACATCGTGTCTGCGGCAGAGATCTAGACCTCGGTCCTGCCATTTTCGACTTTTCCATTCATCCTTTAACCTGTTTCCACGCCGTCCGAAGCTTGTAGTCCTTCGCAAGGGTAATTCTTGAGCTTGGGCAATTCCATTTCATCCAATTCCACTCGAAAATCGTTCACGTCACATGTAAATATGCAATTCGATACAATAATAGTTTTCGTCTGTTACCACGGACTGCATAACCCCGCAGACAGTTCAATCGCCGATCCGACATTGCAACCGAGCCTCGCAAGAGGCCTGACTGCTCTCAAGGGTCGGTGACATGCAATTCCGATACAGTAGTAAATTTCGTCTATCACTACGGGCTGTATCGACCCCGTAGGCAGTTCAATCCTCGGTTGCACTCCCAACCAGTCCTCATCATCGCCTTAGACCATCTGCAATCGTCGCTCGCTACGCTGCGCATATAGGTAGTGATAGAGTAGCTCACCACACAAAATCAATGGTAGTTTCCATGTCGGCACATCAAACCCGACCCTTTTCACTTTGAACTATCGGATGGGACGTGTAGTGCTCGTCGACCGCGGGAATCGGTCGCCGAAGATGTCATCCACTTCGTACTCGCCGGCTAGTCGGTCCGGATCCCAACTATCTTCAG
Organism: Phytophthora hibernalis; assembly: GCA_012656075.1. Lineage (NCBI taxonomy): Eukaryota > Oomycota > Peronosporomycetes > Peronosporales > Peronosporaceae > Phytophthora > Phytophthora hibernalis. Next base: position 92,926 of record JAAKBF010000089.1, read on the forward strand.
ACCACAACTCTTTGTCAACACTACGGGTGCTTAACCGAACCCTCGGTCAGTCTCCAAATTCATTCACGACCTTGATTCGGGACATATGCACCACGGGAAAAGCATACTTCCGATCCTGTCTGGTAATTCCAACTCGAATGCGAATTCTTCGATCTTGTTCTTGACTCTGAATATTTCTTGCCATCGGTCAGCCAATTTCTTTGTCAATCTCGACTTGACGCGCTTCATGTACAACCATACTCTACCCCAATGGAGATGAGATCTCGGTGGTTCCACTGGAGCATCAGGTTTTGCCCCTGTCTCCGCTTGTGACTCCTCCGAGGTTTCGTTATCACCAATGTTCGGTGCTACTACTCGCGACTAGACCGATGTCTCATTTTTACCAACGTTCGGTATTGCCACTCCCTCGCGGCGGACCCACGACTCGTTGTGCCCTTTTGCTCTCCGAGCCATATCGACGCCTTGGCATTCCATCGGCATTTCCCATGCAATGGCTTGCTGACGGTTTGCTTCTCGGCGTTCGGTGCCCACCGATGATTCATTCCGAGGAGATACAGCGCGTCGTCCGCGCTCAGCCCAGCCTTGTCGTCCATCTTCCTCGCGTATCTGGCTGAGCGTAGCTCTTCATATGGGGCGGTGGAGATCAATTGCCGGTGATCTCCGTGTATAACCACAAAGTCTACATCTTCTGCATTAGGCGTACCGAATTTTGCAGCGGGGGCCGATTGCTCGTCTCCTGCTTCATTCTGGACCTCTGTGGGCACATCGCCAGTTTCGCCTCGTTGAGCCTACTCGTGGATTCTGTCGAAATTGACTGAATGGACTGTAGTGACGGCTGTGAGTGCTTATCTCGAGACTACCACAGTAAACCTCGCTGAGTATGCCGGAATGAACAACGGAGTATCGCCGGCACTCGAGCATGGAGCCGAGGATTTAGTCATTATGGGAGACCCGAGACTCGCAATCCAGCAGTCACTAAGGGTGATGGTCTGTCTTATGGAATCTCTGACGCCTCAGCTGAATGATCACCGAAACCTCTCGATCAAGCTTCGGTCACTGAAATATATGCACGAGCAATTATCATACCTGTCGTTCCTTTTGATCTTGGCCGAGCCGTCAAAAGACATCAGAAAGCCGTCGTAAAACCTCGGTAGGCAGGTGTACAGCAAATGGAGACCACATTCTTGTACATCAATTCAATATCGCACACCACACCGGATGCCGATGGTAAAGAGCATTCCCACTCGACATGATGATCATCTCGTGCCGTTTCAGCGCTTCAACGAGATCTTGTTGTCGACGAGCGGTAACGCTCGGGTTCAGAACATTCGGCTCTGAGTAGTCTATCACCGTCTCCGAGGCTTCGGTTAAGTCTGACGAGAACGCCAATTCGTGCGCGTGGTCCGTAAGATCAATCGTGTTCGCCAAATGCTCGGACGTATCATTTTCGTCATCATCATCAAAAGAACCGTCCCCAGAGGTAACGTGGTCATCGCAAACACGAATGCCGCTTTCAACTGAGCATCCGGGTCATCACCGGGGATTTGCGTCGGTTCATCACCGCTCGTATGACCAGCGGCAGATCCGTCAGAAGCCTCGGATGTTGTTGAATTGGTGTCCTCGTTGGACGAGTCATCACTGGCAGACCCGTCCGAGGGTCGGAGCGTCGCCGTTATGATGGGTCGGTCTCGCCGTTTCGACTCCTCGATGTTACCACCAACGTATGACATTTGGTTGGAATCATCGGACGGGCGAGACAGTTTGCCGCGATGGAGCAGATAGTCTCGTCGTTCCACCACGGGAGGCTGTTTCGCTATCCTTCGTCCGTATATCTGACATTCACGCCTGAAATAACCCTCATCTTGACACTCTGCATACGCCAATGCCTGCTATTCTTCATACTTTGCCGAGTTCAGACGGGTATACTCCCTTCGTCGCGGAAGGTCGCCTTGGTGTACCCACAGCAGTACAGGTTCGTGCTTCGCACAATAAGCAACCTTCGGAGACACATTTTTAGCCGGACCATCGTCGGCTGCCCCGGTCGGAACCTCGTTACGGTGGGCACTAGGTTCCCAACCCGTCGGATATCAGGAGTACTCAGAGGTGGTTTTTGTCGAGGTAACTTGATTTCTCCCCACTCGCGCCTATTGATCGTCAGATTCTCAGTCGAGCCTCCAATCACTTGCATGTTGTATGGTTCTTGTCCTGCAGCGCTCTGTGACCTCGAGGATCACTCGTTCGAAGCATGCCCGTCGTCTGAGTACTCGTCCGAGTATCGGTCATCATCGACAGAGTAATACCTGTCGTCCGAGTACTCTTCAGGGCATCGGTCATCATCGACCGAGAAAGATTCGTCGTTCGAGTACTCTACAGTGTATCGGTCGTCATCGCCAGAGTAATACCCGTCGTTCCAGTACTCGTCAGTGTATAGCCCATCATCGCTAAAGTAATACCCGTTGTCCGAGTACTCGTCAGAGTATCGGTCATCGTCGACCGAGTAAGATTCGTCGCTCGAGTATTCGTCAGTGTATCGGTCGTCATTACCAGAGTAGCGTCGGTCATCATCGCCAGAGTAATACTCTGAGCCATAGTCCTCGATGTTTTAAAATCCTACTCTGCGTTCTTGAGTACCCTCCACGCAAATCGACCGATCTTATCACATTCAGTGCAGCTACTATACTCGTTAACGCGTCCGTCAGCGTCTCGGTCGGTACTGACTTTCATCCCGACGGCGATTCTCGTCTAGGTAACGGTCGTCTCGGCAACGATTGTCCTCTCGGTTTCGTTGGGCTCGGCGATAACTATCCCGTGAATTATCGGGTAGCCCATTTTCGCTTCGGTGTCCATCTTCGTGACTCCGAGTACGTCGGACTGGGGTCTCACGTCGCGAATTTCGTTCGCGGCGACGGAGGTGTCGTTAATCATGCCCTACAGGTCGTGAATGTCCTTGGCACGGACATGACCCAAGTATTCTTCCAACCCTCGGTCCTCGCACGAATCTAGAAAATGCTCGATGTGGTCCTTGGCTTCGCGCCTACCGTGTTCAAACTCCAGTGTCGCGAGCATAACCGTTGAGTCGGTTGAGGTAGCATTGCCGCGAAATACCGAGTCTTTGCAGACTGGTTAAAATGTGAGCAGTAGTGCTTGACGAACGCATCTGTCAACAAATTCCACGTACTCCTTGTCTTGCGCGGGAGCTGTCGGTACCAGTACAGAGCGCCGTCCTGGAGACTCAGCTCAAACACCATGCACCATTCGTTGGGCGGCGTGCGCGTCCCTTTGATCTCATAGATGAAAGCTCGGAGCCACTGCATGGCCTTTTCGCCATTATCGCGGAGTCCGAAGTACGGCTTGATATTGCCGAGGGGCAGATGTGTGACAATTTTAGGTCTCGGTGTCATGCTCCCGTTCTCCATAAAGCCAAACTCTCGGATTTGGCGCGCACACTCTCTCGTTAGGTCACCCCGTGGTCTTCAACGTCGAACGAACCTTCGTCAGACGAGTCATCGCGAAGATCGTAGTTTCGACAAGGCGTCCGATCTACTTCCAGACACCAGTCGAGGACTCTATTGGCGGCAAGGGTATCCCTATTAAGTGGAGGCCGGCCCCCACTCGACCGAGGATTCGCATCCTCGGCAATCACCGGTGATCGCATATCGTTGGCTCCATCTTAATTGTCCCCGTGAGCTGGTTCGAGACCAGCCACTTCGTTCAATTCCTCGGTGAGGTTTCGCACGAGCGACCTCACCCCTCCGCTGCGTCCTGTGGATGCCACAGCGGCTTCCAAAAGCTCGGACATTGCTGCTGTCTCTTCCAGGTTATCTTCTTCATCTTCTTCATTGGCATCGGAGTAGTACATCTGCTCGTCAAATTGGTCCGAACTCTCGTTGGTCGGCACCAATGTACTTAGCGTCGCGAACGGCGAACTGTAGCGCATCGAATCCTCAGTGCGCGTCCGACTTGACTTCATCGGCGTTTCAGGTCCCGCTGACTTCACTCCTTTCGCCATTTCTCTTTCTTCTCTCCTTTCTTCTCTCAAATGCTCGTTAGGGTAAAACCAAGATACAACCAAGATACACAGAAGGTCACTCCCAATCCCGGGTCGCGGCACCAGTTGTCGTGTAGGATCACGCAGAAATTCTCACTACCAAACGGTATGAGTCCCACCAACAACACTTGCTTCCCTTGTCAGGTCAACGAGCGTTGGATCAAACCTGAAGACCAGGAACGATCCCTTACGCCGGGTTGTATGTGAACCCTCTGTACACCTAGGTTGTATTAGGCCAACCCAATAACCTGCACCACTAGCCACGAGCGAGGGCTAGTATGCAATATTGCGCTTTCGCGCGAACCCCGCAGTTCCTCAGAAGGAAGGGTACCGGCTGTCAAGCCTAATATGGGTTAGCCGAAGTAAAACCTCGGCGGGTAGTAAAATGTGTATGGAACACTCGGTTCCACTATAATATATGGTGAACGACGTTTCTCGTCGCTCCCAACACTCGGCCACTCTAATCTCTTGGACTGACCAGCAACAAACCCTCGGTCCAATGTACCTTAGGCTCGCTGATCAGCATCCCACAAGCCGAGCGTATCCAGACCCTAAGATAAACTAGCTAGACTTACTGAAGACAGACTTGACCCTTGGTGACTTGGGGGAAGACTGATGATTTATTTCTGTTGATCTATGGCTCTGAGAGCCTCTGCAGTCAATCATATAGCTAGTCCTATATGTAAATACAAATATCCAGTGTGAACAGATCCCAGTATGTGATCCCGTACCCGGCTCTATAAGACAGAGGGTACGAAACTGAAATGGGTACAAACGAGGGTTTGTACCATCGCCCGGGAGTTTATTATACCTCGGTCACTATCACTCCTATGTCACTACCGCGCGGGGAATGAGATAAGCCAATCGGGTGGCGTTATCGCGTTTCACCGAAAGGCACAACGTCGGTAATCGGGTGACCGAGCTGTGACCGCTTGGCCCCAAAACCCAACACCACATCGGCATCATGTTTCTACAAATTGAGGCTTTCACCGCGTTCGCGGAGGCTGATGCCTCGCCGCTTGGAGCCCATCCTTTGGAAGCTACCGGTACTATCTTCCATGCCGAATGTTGTAAAAATTTAGAAGAATGAGTTTTAAAATCGTGGTAGTCCAGCGCATGGAGACGAACATGAGGAGCGGTGAATTGCATTTAGGTTTCGTCGTGGAAGATCTCAGGTTGATACATATCCAGGGAGGGGACTGCTAGTTGAGTGTATGTACTGTAGCTTCCTAGTTTGCGTGAAAAATGCCGGCCAATACCCGGCTTGAAGTTGACGACGCGATGTGGATGTGTTCCACAGAGTCCCAGTCATGTTGTCTTGAGCGTGTTCAGACCCTGGTTGCACGTACTGGGTACGAGCTAGCCGCTACAAAATAGCAAAGTGAATATAGTGCGGGCCGGCTTCTATTGTTATAATTGGAAGGAAACTTTCATAGATGCTGCGTGAATGTTAAACTAGCACGCCACAGGCAACAGACAGCTTTTTGACTAGTTCTCTCTATATATTAGTGATTGGGGTGAGTTTGGCTCGTGTCAATGTCGGGGTCTCTAAAGTAAGCAAGTTGAAGTTGCATTATGAGAGGAAATGGAATATTTTACCGGGTACGCAAGTAAACAAGCGGTATATTTTCGAGAGGATTTGGTCAGAGAATATGGTCTGACCAGGGATGGCTAGTACCGGTACCGCCAATTTGACTCAACTATATTATGCGGCGTCGCAATAGCTACTACTACTTTATAATTAATAGTACTAAATCCCAAAACATTTAATATTTAAATAATAATACTTTATATTAATACATATATACTATCGTACTTAATCGCCTAAATCGTACTTAACTCACTGTACATTACAAGAACGAGCCCAGAAACTTTTATTGCTCGTGCTAGTGGTACAAAACGGTCAGACATAGCCGTGCTAAGCGGTACAAATCACGTACAAACTCTTCTGTATTTGTACAAACTGGTACGAATACGTACAAAACAGTTTATACGTGTACAAACCATCATCCGGAGATACATTTAGAAATTCTCTGAAATTTATTTCAGAGTATATCAGTGATCCGATTTTCCGCTCAAAAGCATGCTTGCCAAAAATCAGAAAAATCGACAACACGCACCAGCCCAACAGCTCATCTCCAAATCTAATAAACACTCATGAACTGACAAAATTACATGTCAATTTTTGCTTTTGGTCAGATTGCTTACCCGCGTACCCGTTTTATTCCGTAGTTTATTTACGTAAAAAGTTTGATGCGCTTCGTGCCGGAGGACGCGGCGCTCTCGTCGTTCCGTGGTTACGTGCGCGTGGAGGGCGACGAGTTCGCAGTGCGCGTGTCGAACGTGGCGTATGACGCGCGCTCGGGTCGCGCGATGCTAGCGCGATTGGACGTGGAGCGCGCGCTGGCGGTGCGTCTGCAGGCGCACAGTGCGACGGTCAAGCTGCGACTGGCACAGGCCTCGTCTCTGGTGGGTTTTGCGGCGGAGATGCAGGAGATGGTTGCCATTTGCTGTCGAGCAGACGCTTGCAGCCTCGTGGCACTGCCCAGCGCCAACTATTACGCGAAATTGATGGCCGAACTGGACGTCGTGGGTTGGAACAGGTTACGCGAACTGAGCGACGACCTCCGGATGCTGGAGCTCGAGGCGCAGGACGCAGGCAGCAGGATGCACGCCGTTCGGCTGCTGCTGCCATTGGAGTACGAGAGTGGAGGCTGCAGTGTCAAGCCGACGTGTCTGGTGGACGCCCCGGAGGCTCTGGAGCTATTGTGGCCTCCGGGCAACCAGGTCCTACTGGACGAGGTGTTGAAGCAGTTCGAGAGCTTCTTGGACAGGTTTCAGGCCTTCTGGGACGTGCTGGACGCACTGGATGCGGCTACGTGTGTGCTGGAGCCCCATCGACCGACGAGAGCCACGGGACGGAGGAGGTTGGCGCTGGGACGACATGCGTCCATGCAGTTTGAAGTGGACCCGATGCACCCGAGGTCCATGTTGAACGACTTGAGTTTCTTTGGCAATCAGGCGAGTGTTGGCTCGCTACGCGAGAAATGGGGCAATGCGTCGAGTCGTTGGGACGAGAACAAGTCGCTGCAGGCAAACTTGGAGCATGTGCTGGAGGTCACGCTGCCGTCGCCAAAGACGACACAGCCAAAGGAGTTTGCGGTCGAGTGCGGCATTTGCTACTCATACCGTCTGGAAGCAGAGGAAGATGACAATGACGAAGCACAGAAAGCAGGCACTGGGCCATTGCAACGGAAGAACGAACAAGTTTCACGCATTCCGGACCGATTGTGCGAGAATGCAAACTGCAACCGGCCATTCCACTCCAAGTGCCTCTTTGACTGGCTTCGTGCGTTGCCCACGTCGCGGCAGTCCTTTCACACAGTCTTCGGTGAGTGCCCCTACTGCCGGGAAGCTATCAGCGTCAGGTTTCAGCCAGATTTCTAGGAGCAGGGAACGGTGACAACAAATTAGCGGTATCTTATGGATAGACCATGGAGTCGTCCGACTGGAGCTGGTTTAGCTCTCTATCTATACGTGTGCATCTTCCAGTTGGTCCACATCCTTCGCTAGGGAGCTGGCAGGGTTCTAGGTATGCTAACACCTTACTCTGCAGTCGAAGGTGGTTCGGACTTGGCGACTTCAGCAGGCTTGCTTTCACTATCAGAGGTCGGCGCCGAAGCTGCTTGTTCACCGCGCACAATATTGATAGAGCCATCAGCATTCACACGAATACGCTTGGACGGTTTACCAGTCTCGCGGTCGTCATTTTTGTTTCGGCGTCGACGGCTACCTGACGGATCCTCCCCACGTCGATCCTCACGGAATTCGCTATAAGGGTGAGCTCGCGAGCGATCGCTGCCCCGTCGTGACGAAGATCCGTACTCGCGGTCGTTGCGACGGCGACTGCCACGCGAGTCGTGGCGCTGGCTGCCGCGAGCGTGATACATGCCCTTCTTCGGGAGCTTCTCGGGCGGGAAGTCCTTATCCGTTGCTTTGCGCAACAGCAGCCGCCACTTCTTATCACGAGACTGCGTCTGGCTACCGATAGGGTTACCCAGATACCACTGCGAGCGGTTGAATGCCACATCAGGGACCTCTACTTCTTCATCGTCTTCCATCGCCGTCGCAGAGTCGTTTTCAGCAAGAGTGTCCGCATCCACCATCTCGACATCTTCGGACACTGAGGCGTCTCCAGCTGCCTTTGTCTTCTCCTTCCTTTGCTTCAGAGTTTGCGGCGGGATCTCCTTGGCCAGTGCGATGAGTGCTCTGCCGGCGGTGAAGTGGTCTTGGAAGATAACAGTACACGAGCTGTCGTTAAGCCACTCCACGTACGCCGGACCGTAACCCACGAAGTACTCCATCACATCACTCGTTCGAACCTGCTGGAACTTGTCGTCCAGAGAGTACACGTGCAGCGCATCATCGCGAAATGCCACCGGTTGGTCTTCCGTCGCAGCAGCCTTAACGTCACAGCGTTCACGGCCCACTTTAGCAGTCACAGGACTGAGTTCCGTCGGAACCACCTGTGAACGGTCCTCCTCCGCCGAGAGTCCAAACTTGTGCGCGCGAGCACGCAACTTCTCCTGGTCCCGCTGCTTCTCCGCCCACTCTTCCTGAGTAAGTCCCTGCTCCAACGCCCTCGCAGTCTCAGCTGTGTACTCCACTGCAAACTGGGGCGTGTCGAAGCGCTTCATCCGCTTCTCGCGCTTGCCCTGCTCCTCATTGCTCAGAATATCAATCCCCGTCGAAAATCCGGAACAATGGCGCCCGTGCGCTGAAGTTTCCTCACTTCCCTCGGGTCCAGAAACTTTCTGATATCTGGCGGTGCAAACGGCGCTCCAAACCTCTCTGCACGGCGCTTGGAGGCTGAATACTCTGCCTCGTACTGCTGTCTCTGCTCCGCCGTCAACAGGTCCTCCTTGGCCAACGGATCCGCTCTGATCATGGCCCTCGGCGCAGGGAACGCAGCCACATCAGCAGCTGCAATAGCCTCCATCTGTCCTTCGTACACACCATGGACCTGGATGTTGCGAAGAGACACGGACGAGTCCCAGGACGTGAACGAAGTCTGTGTCACCGCCACGAACTCTGGATCCTGACAAGTCGCCAGAACGTCCTGGCCCACTTGGTCCCCTACACCGCAGGACAGAAACCCGCTCTGGACGTCTACTACGACCCAATAGGCCACGAACTCCTGGGCGGAGCACGAGCGGCCCACGAAGACCCGGGTCAGGTCCACCTCCCGACTGCGTCCAGAGGCCGATTTGCGCCACACCAGCTCCGTGTTTCCGCTCGTTCCGACGGCCACTTCGTACTTCCACTCGGGATGCGGCGTCCTGCGCTTGTCTCCGTCCTCAGAGGCGTCGCTGGAGGCCTCGACAGAAGGCGCAAAACCCACGCGAAGATCCTCACGTGCCGACGCCTCAAACTGCACGACCAGAGCGACGAGGGGAGGGAGGGGTGGCTCGGAAGGAGCGTTTTCCATGGACGCATCGGATACAGGCGCAGAGGGCGACCGCCAGCTGCGGTAGCGCCCGTATAGCGCACCCAACTGCAGCTCCGAAGGTGGCGACGTATCCATGATGTAAAGGCAGCTCCAGATGGGTTTTATCCATCCACTGGTATAATATATTTTCTGACATGAGAAGGCAGTGCTATTAATACCCCTCGTTTTTCTCACCTCGATAATCCAATACCCCGTCAAATAAGTTTAGAATCATTGCAATTTTAAACCAAATTGCTGCTTTACTTTGTTCTATATCTAATCCCTCTAAAATCACTTTGCAGAAACCACTGCGCATAACGAGGGGTAGCACTGACTTCACATGTCACAATATAATTTTTTTACGGTACATACCGGTATAATATATTATATTATAGTAGCAATATTAGTTTTACTAGGCATCCCTGAATACATGTATGGAACGTACCGGTATAATATATTATATTAATACCATACATGTATTCATATATTATATTATACTGGTATGTACCATACATGTATTCAGGGATGGCTAGTAAAACTAATATTGCTACTACAGATTGCTAATTAATAGTATTTCATTTGAAGCTCTGAGCAAATTTAACTAGAGGCGTAGCATTAGGCTGGGAGGACAGTTGAGAGGAATTTCCATAATACAGTACATATGTACTGTTTATCCCTTGAATTAGCCCAAAATAGCAAAATACCAGTACGCCTTTAAGTTCGTATCGTTCTGAAATCCAGTTCAGTTGCTCACTTTTTTACTGAATGAGCAGTCAGTCTAAATCTCTAATATTACGATAGAACGAGCTTACGTAGGATATGTTGCTATTGAAACAACCACTAAAAGCTGAATTGATAGAATTTATCAATGCAGCTTTATACAATCAGTTTTAAAAACTAGAACGTTACTAAGTTTCGTTAGAATCGAGTTGCGATGACCTTAATTCTATTGACGACATGACCAGTTAGCAATCTATTTTCTCGGTTGCCAACGATACCCCAGCACCATGCTTGCAGCTTCCTGCGCCGTTTCGAAGGGTCTTTTTGGCAACTTCGTCTGAATAGCATTCCGTGCGTCAAAATACGACGGTAGCACTTGAGTTGGTCGCAGAGGATGACGTATTTCCAGTGGAACGAGGGCATGACCCGAACAGGTTTACGACGTTGCTGAATTCACCACCTACCGTTATATATCCTGTGGATTGGATTTCGGGAATTGACGGAGCTCGTATCTTATCCTGGTACCTATTGAGCTCGATACTATCAACTTCGTTTGTTGTACCAGCTTACAAGGGGAAAACTCGCCGCGGGCGACGAGGTCAATACACTATTGTTTTTGCCGTACTCAGTATGTACTGAGTCAGTACAGTACCGGTCGATATAATTCAATTCCACAACACAGTACATATGTACTGTATTATCGACATTCCTCGACAGTTGACTAAGATTCTTTTTAAAATTAAGTTCGCGCCTCATTGAATTTTTAAATTTTCGTGTGCCCCTACCGCTGATAAATAAGTAATGTTGAAAGCGAAGCCTCTGCTTGAGCATCTCGTTGAAGGCATCCTTATCGGAGCGCGGGTATTCCACCAGCTCTTGCTTCAGGTGCATTTGCATCTGGTTGTCTTTGCCAGAGAAAACGCGTTTGCAAACACATCCGAGAAGCCTAGCAGCACTGTGGTGTTGAGATTCACAAAAAACGTCGTTAGTTCGGCTTCCACGCCACAGCACAACAATTCGCCGGGTCAGGTCGGCGATGTTGGGCTTGCGCAGGGTTCCTGTCGGTTCTCTTTTCGGTTCGCCCCAGCAGGGGTATTGTTCCCAACAAGTACCAAACTCCAAACTCTCCAGAGACTCGCCTGAGCGGGGCAGTCTCCGTGCAAAACCCTGTGCCCTCCACCAAAGGATGGACGGCAGCGCGCGAGCGCGTTTACAGGTTACCAGGCGCAGATTACGCCCAGCTAGGAGATTACGGTGTCCTGGGTTGTGCAGACCCACCGGCTCGTTGAATCGACGAGACTTGGCTTCGCTTGGTAGCGAGAAGTGTCCACCCCGGGCCGACCTTGATCTCTTGGCGCTACCAGACGGCTCCCCTACAAGCTATGCCTCTCGGGGAACGACGGCAGACATAATCCATCCCACGCAGGGACTTACCGGGAAAGTGTACGCTGTTCTTGGACTTAGAAGTTTCTGCTCTGATTGTTATCTCTATGTCTTCGGAGAGCCCCTTCGGGCTCTTCTCTATGGTCCTTTACAAATATCTAATGAAATGAAGTCGTTACAGATCTCCCTGCGACTTTTCGCTCCGCTCCGTCCCTTGGTGTCGAGCTGTGTACCTACCTCTCGGCGACTCTTCGCCCAGATCCTGATTTATCCCCCCAGCTGGTATATCTCCCTCGAGGCATATTCTCGCCAAGTCGACTTTCGCCGAGTCCAACTTTCGTCGAGTCGATTATCGACGAATCGATTATCGCTGAGTCCGTCCATCGCTGAGTCCGTCCATCGCTGAGTCCGTCCTTCGCTGAGTCCAGCTAAGTGCCGTTCCCGATCAAATCCGTTCCCTGTTGAGTTTGATGTATCCACTCGGCGGTGTACCCACTTTAATGCTCTTGCGTGCGATGTACCCACTGGTCTAGTAGGCGTTCCTAGTGTAGAGTCACCCAAATCTGGATTTCCCTACACCACTCACCATGTACAACTTCCCGTTCACACCGGGTACAACCCGAGCAGGTAATGGTGAATGCGCAAGTATAGCTTGCGCAGCATGTCCTGAGAATCATAACCTTGGCGCCCTTCCAAATCTACATCTTACCTACTCGCTCACCTTCGTGGGCTAAAGCGACTGCGTGACTCGTTTAACGAAGATAGCGCACTGTCGCGCTCAAACAAGATAGATGGAGCTTCTTCGCCCAACAACATTCGGAACACCACCATCCACAAGATAGACAAATATTTTGTGTGACCGTAGTTACAATCGGTGACATATGGACTCAAGTGACATTCACCAATTAAACCCTGGGGGACCGAGTCCGTGTAATAAAATTGGTTAGGCTGTTCAGCCAGCTAACACTGTTCTCCCAGTATAATAGTCAAACTAAATAAGTCTAGACTTCGTCAATATTAATATTTTATAAAAGAAATACTATTACTAGCCGCAGACTGGTTGCATTCAAGTCGTCTCACTGACGCTCCACTCTGATCGATACCTCATAGCTCTAAGCTCCAGCCACGATCATCTGGGCTCATAGGTCCTGCTTAGCTTCATTCAAAATGTTGCTCTCCACGAAGATGAAATGCGTTGTAGGTAAGTGCAAAACACGGAACAAGCTACCATATCGCCTTGATGTAGATGAAGTTACTGCAGATAAGGTGCTATAGGGCTATAATATTTTGGTATCTGGATCTCCTTCGAATGTGAGTGCCATCTCACCATTATATATTTATGTATTAATACTTTTCCCTATAAACGTTTCTGGCTCTCACTTGTAAATACAGAGCATGTACAGTGAGTAAGGTAAACGGCCAATTCCGGGGCCGTTTGGTCAATTTGTCCAGTGACCACTCAGTATTATCTTCTATGGCCAATCATTGGTTAAAATATGGCTAAGTACGAAATCCATACAAACTTATGTGAAGCTTGTTGGCGGGAAAATGTGACGGTGGCAGGAACGAACGATTGGTGAGGATGCGGTGGACAACCGTTGTTTTAGAGGACCCCAAGTCCTCATTTCTATAATACCACAATGGTCAACATCTACACGATCGAGAGGAAGCAAACCGTCATCGCTTAAGTTCAAGAAGGCCGTTCCGTGCCGTTGCTGCTGTCGCCGCCGCTACTGGCGTTCATGAAAGAACGATCCGCAAGTGGCTGGAGATTGCAGCGGAGGGTTACGACATGACCAGGGTCAAAGACGTTCTTCCTGGAAGTGGCGGAGCATCATCTCTACGACTGGGTCGTTGGGCAGTCGTCCTATCATCATTCGCAAAGCGCAAGAAATCGCCTTGCTGGGGTGGTAGGAGCGTTGGTGAGGGATGGTATCGGTGATTTATGGAACAGTTTCCTACTCTAACCGCGAGATCTGCCCAGGCGCTTCTGCTTAAGCGCAATTATGTCGTCTCGGCAGATCTAACAACTGTGTTCACCACGCTAGCCAAGCATGCTATTGAGCTAGGCCTCGACAACTCACGGGTATTCAACATAGACGAGACCGCTTTTCAGAAGCAGCTGAAGAACAAGAATGTGGTTGCGGTACGTGGATTCAGTAACGTTTGGACGAATGAGCCCTCCGCCAATTTCCATCTGTCTATTGTGGCATGTGGAAGTGCCGCCGGCTATGTTGTGCCCCCAACATTTATCATCCGGGAAAACGGTATCGCTACGCGCGCTAGTAGGGTGCGAGGTACAAGGTGCGGCTATCACGACGTCGACGTCGGGCTTCATGAATGCTGGTCTTTTTGAGAAGTGGCTACACTTTTTTCAACGCCGTTCCAAGATCTGTCAAGCGCCCGCTTCTATTGATCCTGGACGGCTATTCGTCTCACTACTCGTCCGAAGTTGTCGACACGACTATGAACTTGAGCATCAAGCTCGTCTTGGTGCCGCCGAACGCCACGTATCTCTTACAGCCTCTGGGCGTCGCTGTGTTTGCCACACTGAAGGACAAGATTCTCAAGCTGATCGGCGACCACGTTGAAGATGACGACGAAGGCTACTGCACTATCAGCAAGGACGACGCCATCATGATAGCGATCGAAGATCGGGCGCAATGGGTTCCACGCTTGTGGGCTTTCCCGCTTTCATTGGTGAAGATGAATGCGCGCCTGAACAACTTCATTCGCAACGGTTTCCCCCGTCATGTTCAACTGTTCACCGGGCTCCAGATGAAGACGGTAGTTGAAGAAGACATCCTGAAGATCCATCGCTGCCTCGAAAGGGACCCAACACGAAGCGAAAGCGAGTGACGGTTGGTTACCGCCTCCTGACGCATGCGGTGCTTCAGGAAATGGAAGATGGAAAGCCAGCACAGCGACCAACACGCTCAAGAATCCCAAGAAACCCCGTCCAAGTGGCTCTGACCCAAGCGACATTGTTGAATCTGCGGTAGTTTAAGCATAGCTATCGTGTTAGCATAAGTTCAAACACATACATGATCTTTCGCTGAATCGAATGCCTACCAAAACGGACGGCTACCCTTATGCGCTCCACGTCTGCACAACCTCTGATTCTTGTCAAATCTGGCAGCATCATGGCCGCCCTGCCGGGTTGTACAACTTCACAGGAGGCCACTTAGCCACACACGAGAGCAGGAGTCGCAAGCCGAGCGCTTGGGCAGCCGTACGATGTACTTGGGGGTCGTACGTGGTCTGTGGGCCCCAGGAGGGCCGGCGCTCCGCGTGCCTTTGCAGCGACGACGCGTACGGCGTGATAATGCAGTTTTTTCGAAATGGGCTGCAAACCACATAAACTAATAACCTATCGTCTGGATTTCCGAAAAGGTAATATGCATTCTAATGGTATGCCTACCCCTGACTCTCTTGTGTTTATTGTGAACCACAAGGCTTACTGAACGCTAGTTGAATCTTGGCCTCTAATTGGCATACAACAATTTTGAAGTGATCTCATTCAATGACGGCTCTTTAGAACGTAATCATTGGTCTGTGGCCAAGATAAATTTTAAAAAGCGGAGACAGCGGGCTTTTCATAACTGCCAAAATATATCGCACTGGGTCCCGAGTAATGAGCAAGAGTTCGGGCTGCTTATAGAGCGGCCCCGAATTGGCCGTTTACCTTTACGACTAAAGCTCGAAAAAGACACATTAAGTACGATTTAGGCGATTAAGTACGATATTATAGATGTATTAACACGCATTGCCTGTAACAACCCGCCCTTTTCGGCGGTCCGTCGGTCGGTCGGAAATTTTGCTAAATCCAGATGGATCGACCAATAGCATTCAATTTAACCACGGGGTATCGTTGAAAAGGTCTTATTGCGAACTTTTCAGCCAATGACTCTGCAATGTTGCCAGGTTGCTCAAATTTGAAAAATCGCGGGAAATCCACAGGAGGGATGTCATGAGGGGTATGTTGGGATAACACTCTAAAATAGAATAATTTAGATGACTTGATTAAAGTAAGGCAGCCTCCCAAATAGACAACGGGAAAATCTGCTCCAAATCATTCAACTGTTGGCAATATGACCGACCAAGATCTTGGCATTCAGTTATCAGACGACATATCTGCAGTGGAAGGAATGCTGTACTGCAAATAGAGTCGTCGTTAGCTGTAGAATATTCATGCGAAATTAGCGCTTCTTAACGGTTCTGGATGATAAGAATTTGGTCGACTTCGAGATCTTCGGATCCTAAATGATTTGAGATATGGCTAGATTTATACTGGATAACTGTATGGAAGGGGTGAAAAGGGCGGGCTGTTACAGGCAATGCGTGTTAATATAAAGTAATATTATTTAAATATTAAATGTTTTGGGATTCAGTACTATTAATTATTAAGTAGTAGCGACACCGCATAGTATATTACTACTGATTTGAGTCAAATTGGCGTTACTAGCCATCCCTGACCATATTGTGTGGATTTACAGTTACAGTGGTTACCGTAATTAATCTCACTCACATTAATGTAGTTTATTCCCAACGGCAAAAAACACCACCCAAGTCGCGTGGGTCACACTGGGGCTGGACGTGCTCTGGTGGTCTGGTGTTGTAATTAGGTGTAGGGTTGAAATGATTTATGATTGGTTCGTTTCAATTATGACTAGGTATTGTGCGTTCTGTTCAAATTTCCGAGGTCGGTTATTTGAATGAACCGACAGAGAACAGACCCAATTTTTGCAAAAGCATATTTTATTCAATTTGCCAAGTTCTTGATGTGACCGACATCATTTACAGCCAGCTCAAACGAGAGGAAGCAACGAGGGAAGCATGGCCGACGAAAGCGAAGAGGGTGGACTTACTGCAGCATCAGCTAGCCAACAAGACATCGCTTCCGTGTCTCATGTATCACCGTTGACAGCTCGACCACCAGCGTTCAATCGAGGGACGCCACTTTCGGTTTCGCACTCAAATGTGCGTGTGTCGCCATATCCACTACGGCTAAGGAAGGACCCCACCTCAATCTACGCCACCTTCCAACCTTCTGGGCGTCAGCTCATTGGACACTACACCACCGGCGGGAGATCAGCACCGACTACAACTAAATGTCCATCCTATCGTTAAGAATACCGTCGGACAGCGAGACGCTTCCGGAAACGTACTGGAAGACTTTGCTGCTAATAGCGCAACATTTGGTGCACATCCACTGTTGATGCGCGAGTGAAAACCTTCTACCTGTGCTTGTGTGAGACCGTTAGTAGGTGCCAGTCTCCTCATAAGTGTTAATCCAATTTCCAATTGTCTTGACCGACTTGTGGTAGATGTGAGAGAGCTGTACACGCAAAAATCCGAGACAGTAAAACCGAAGAGGCAATGAAAGACAGTGTTAGGATAAACATGCTGCCTCGTGACTGCCTCTTCCTTATTGTGCGGCAAACGTTAAGATATTAGACCTGCAGCTGCATTATCCACAACAAAACCACCAATACGACAACGTGTGAGTAAGTGATAATGATCAATAGGTGTAAGCTATACATACCGCACGAGATCTCCCGTCAAATCAGTGCAAACCGCCACGTTCTGCTGCCACCTACGCAGACGTCGCAGGCAAACGTCTCGCTGCTACTGCTCACACAGGTGTCGCTGGCGGAGGTCTCTCTGCAAGAGCTGCTCACGCCGGTGTCGCTGGCGGAGGTCTGACTGCTACTGCCCACGTTGGTATCACCAGCGAAGAGCTTATCACGCTGGCGTCGCTGGTGGAGGTCTCACCGCTACTGCCTGTTGCGGAGTTAACTCTCGCGGCGGCCTTGGTCCTGCTTCCGCGACGCTTGCTGCGGTCTTGGAGCTGCCGCGACTCTTGCTGCCCTGCAGACTAATGGCTGCACCAGGGAAAGAAAAACAGTTTAGACCAATCAGAGCAAAACGTCTATTCGTTGGCGGTTTTACTGAAAGCCCAAAATCGGCAAATTTAGACGGAATTTACAATAACATTCCCAAAATCCCAAGAACCCGAGAACTCGAGACATGACAGGTTTTGAGAGGCATCTAGGGTTGGCTTACAACCAGCAATTACATTTTACAATCACCGTGCTTTTGAACATGCCACATCCTCCGCAGGCTGCGGATGTTAGAAATTAAATCGTTTCGCTTGGCTGGGCATAATCGATTGGATTGTCTCGCCGTCTGATCGAGTTGCATCACCAATCGGTCGATCTGACTCCAGTCAAATAGATCCCGACTGTTCAAACGACCTGTAAAACGTGATGTTTGTTACCTAGGAGTAAAAACTTATTCTAACATGTATTATGGAGACTATATCAATCGTTTCGACTGGAGTCGAGTCGATCGACTCGTTTCGACTCCGATTGAGTCGATCGAGTCGATTCTTTGCACTTATCCGGATCCCAATACACGACAGATCTTTAAACTCATGCACAGGAAGTTTCCAGCGGGAGGAGAGCACCCTCCACTCCTCACTTTCACCCATCCTTTCCCCATCAGCTTCTAGTTTAACTGTTTCTAGCAGGCACATTCCGCCTGCCGTCCAGTCTGGTTAGTACTCAAGAAACATGGACGATGTGGAAGGCGTGATTCATACCGACTATACGGCAGAAAGTGATAGCGAGGTTGCCGACGAACGAATCCAAGTAGAAGCAACAGAGTCGGCTACAACGTCGAGTGAGCAAAGAACAGGAAAGCGCTCTGACATATGAGACTTCATTGTTTGAAATGGTAAGTACACGTGCAAACGCTGCGCTCGCGAAGCCAAATCTCAACTTTGGAATGCGAAAGCACACACAACGATGCGGAATCATGTAGAAAATATCACAACGACGAGTATGGCGGTGTAGTAATTTCAACTTCTCGGCAAACTGATTTACTATGCTACGGCTTTGGGAGGATCGTCAAGCTGAGAATTGAAGGCGATTTTTAGAAAGCTGACGCCGACAGATCCCTCGTAGAGTGGGTGGTTAAAACCTCACAACAATTTGCTATCGTGGAGCAACCTGAGTTTGTTGCCTTCTTCGCTGTACTAGAGCCGTCGTATAAAGTTCCAGTTCGGCAGACCGTTTGGCATCACGTCATCGTAATATGGAAACTGGAGAAGGAGCTTGCCCGGAAGACAATGGTGAGCGAAATTGGCTCGTGCCGAACCAGCATCACAATCGATATGTGGACGTCTGCAGCGAACCGTGGGTAGTGACGTTGCATTGATTGACGCTTAGTGGAACCTCCACTCAGTAATTTAGGGTTCCATAGGGTTGAATACCCACACACGGCTCAACGACTCGCAGATCATTTGCTCGACGTGGTGAAGACAATGGACAGGGCGATACTTGCATCATTATGGGCCATAACCACCGACACTGCCAGCAACAACAACATTATGGTGGCGTCCATCAACTCGAAACTACCGGAGCAATTCGAAGAGCACATTTGCCGGCGTCCACGGCTGCCATGACACCAGTGGGCCAAGTAGTAGTGGAGCCGCGCACCGCATTCCAAGTTCGGTACTTGGCACATGTTTTTCAACTTGCTGTGAATGAAGGCTTAGCGAAGTGTTCATATGTAGATACCGTATTATCACTGTTCTCGACACCATGAAGAAGATGTCAAAGTCGCCGTCGCTAATGGAAGCACTCCGACGCGTGTGTGTGGTGTTGAACACCATTTTCCACCAGCCTGAACTCGACTGAGTCACGCGCTGGAACATCACGTGGGCGATGGTGCTAACGGCTCTCAAGCTAAATAACCAATTGAAGAATTAAAACGACGCATCGCGATCGTCACGAAGGCTACACCGAGTTCTCAATTTCACCAGGCGACCGCTTGGCTGCTTGCTTTCGATGTGACGTCTGGGAAACCCTTGACGAGTTTTTCAAGTTCTTGACTCCGGAAAAAGCTGTCTACTACCATGATGTATGGCAAAACTATCCCACCTTCGGCATGGCGGTGGTTGTGTATGAGTTAATATCAAAACATGCCGCGAACGTTGTACAGCAATCCACGTCGCGATACACAGCGGCATTTACGGCGGCTTTCAAGGCGAAGCTTGATGAGTACGATGGGCGGGTCAAAAGTCGCGAGGCAAAAATTGCAGCCATGCTGGACCCTAGAGCAAAATCCTTCCTTCCAAAGGTTGTTGATGACATAGAATACATCACATGGCACGTTGGAGAGGAATACGAGGCAGGGTATCGATAATCGTTCGAGACTCGGCAGCAAAACAAGATCCCACCTCCAGCGAGCCCAAAGGAAGAGCTCTTGGCACGACTCTGCATCTGCTGATAGATACCAACTTTGGTGATGAGGAACCGGCAACATTTGATGGGGAATCGTTTTCTTCGGTTGGGGCGCTGGCTAGGTCGTCGTGATAAGACGATGAATTCCAAAACAGGAAGTTTGCTCGTGGATGAAATGTCTCTGGAGTTTCCCGAATCCAAATGATGGCGCGTGATTACCTTGCCGTAATGGCAACTTCCGTTCCCAGTGAACAAGCATTTTCCGCTGCTGGGGCCACCGTGAGCATTCGGCGCGCAAGACTTAGGGGACGACGCGGTATCCGCTATCTTCGAAATGCAATCATTTTTGAAGTTGAAGCTACCATCAATTTATCATCCACTCTGACGAATAACAGCATCCAGGCGACGTTTCTATTGTTCCTTCCTCACAAACCACGTGGGTGATACACAGCAGGCTAAAATGAGCACATCAATACATGTTAGATTTTGCATTCAGCTAGTGTTCACGATGCGCGCTTCAACTCACCGAGTTGTATCTCACCAACAGTGCCGTACTCACTGAGGCAAAACCCTGCCAGTGCTAAGGCGTAACTGCGGCGACAGCAGCCTTCATCCTCATATGTGCAGAGGCGTCAAACTACAAATGGTGGTCAGGATCAACTTTTTCAGGTCGCTGGGCTCACTGCTCAGAATCTCCATCAGGTTACCGTACTTCTCCAGAATTGTCCAGCAGCGAAATCTCAAAGCTCGAGCGATCCACCGTCACCAGGGAGCGACACTCCTCAGTCGTACCAGGCCGCTCGTCACTTTAGGCTGGATATCAGCTCCCACGGACTCCAGCGGACTCATCAACAGCGTCAGCAGAATGCCGTAGTCGTTCGTGCTTTTCATCCCCACCGTCAAGCTCTGCTTGTACATGAGCCACCGGATCAGATAGCGTAGTTCGACAGAATTCGACAGCAGAAGAGTCGTCAGGGCGGCCTCGCCCGAAGCTGCACCGGTGCACATGCGCTGGGGCCTCGTCAATATTGAGAGAGTGTCGTGTACGAATATGCAGAAAATCTCACTACCGAATGGTATGAGTTCCACCAACAACACTCGCTTCTCTTGCAACGGTCAACGAGCGTTGGACCAAACCTGAAGACCAGGAACGATCCTTACACCGGGTTGGCTGTAAACCCTCTGTACACCTAGGTTGTATTCGTTCAACCCAAACACCTGCACCACTAGCCACGAGCGAGGGCTCGTATGCAATATTGCGCTTTCGCGCGAACCCCGCCGAACCTCAGAAGGAAGGGTACTGGCTGTCAAGCGTAATACGGGTTTACCGAGGTAAAACCTCGGCGGGTAGGAAATATATCTGAACACTCGGTTCCACTATAATATATGGGAGAACAGCAATAAATCAGCAGTCTTCCCCACAAGTCACCAAGGGTCACGTCCTTCTTCGGTAAGTATAAGTAGCTTATCTTAGGGTCTGGATACGCTCCTCTACGGGGATGCCTGTCAGCGAACTCAAGGTGTATTGACCGAGGGTTTGTTCAGTCCAAGAGATTAGAAGGGACGAGTGTCGGGATAGGCAAGGAGTGTCGTGATCTATGGCTCTGACAGCCTCTGTAGTCAATCGTGTAGCTACTCCTATATGTAAATACAAATATCCAGTGTGAACAGATCCCAGTATGTGATCCCGTACCCGGCTCTATAAGACCGAGGGTACGAAACTGAAATGGGTACAAACGAGGGTTTGTACCATCGCCCGGGAGTTTATTATACAGCAACGGGCAGAATGCAACTGCCAGCTCTGTTTGAACAGAGGTACAATGCCATTGGATAAAAGATCATTGACGATTTGAGTCTATCTAAAATTTACACACAAACTGAGGCAAAATAAGGAGGCAGCTGTATTTTGCTAAAAATTAGTGAGAAGAGCTTTGTTAAACGACTTGATGATCGTCTCCGGCTCAATTGCGTCCCACGCCTAGCATCCAAAGCGCCTTCAGCTTGGATTTCAACGGCCCCATCACACCAACATCCAAAGGCTGGCATACAGAGGTCGAATTTTTGGGTAGTGGCTGGAGGATGGTTAGCATCTCGTCTGCTAGAACGTCCTCTGACTCCTCAGACACATGACAGACGAGGTTGTCAACTAGCAGAAGCGAGGGCCAGATATGTGCCAGTACAGTAAGGAGCGCAGGTAAACAACCACACGCGCGAATCCATCCATGCCTTCTTTTGCACTGTATAAACGTGCTCTGTATCACAGTATTTAAGAGCACAGTTAGAATATCGATCATGAAAATGTAGCCATGTATGAATACATACCTTTTGGGTAGGTTTGGAGCTCGCTCTGCTCAATTGTACCTCCCGGTTCACCACGAACGATAAAGAGGAGAGGCAGCTTCCTACCGTCGGCACAAATTGTACAGACGGCGGTCAGCCGCGCCGAATGCTTCTGCTCCGGTGTAATAGATGCGGACTTGCCTCTCTCTGATAGCATGGTAGACGGTGGAGTGTCATAGTAAATGCCTGTCTCGTCGGTATTGTACACCTCACTGGCGTCGAATCCACTGTATGTCTCCTTAAATGACTGAGCGAACTCATCTCGAACGACAATAAGGTTCAACAGCTTCTTCTGTACAGTGTAAGAGCAATGTCACAGTTTAATAGCACCATTAATACGATATGCCCAATACGACACTACAGCGTCAAAGCCTACAATTGAAGAGCAGTTTACCTTGATTCCACTGGGCGTACGCTGAACGAAGTCATGTCGATAAGCGAGGCGACGAAGTAGCCAAGGCAGCGACTCGTACGCTGTCGCTGTGTCTTTCTTCCCCTGAAAGTAGCTTTCAAGCCAATCTGGATACACGTCGCGTATGAAGCTTGCCATGGTTCTGGTTTTGGCTGTGAGCACCTCGCTGTCACGGCGGATGTTCTTCATGAATGTTATCAACTCGATTCCAAAGGGAACAAGCTCACGCAGTCCAGGGGTGCGGGACAGCGTTTTCTCGCTCCTTTTGTAGCCGAATATGTCGTCGGTATCCTTGCGCCAATCGTTGAGCGTCCATCGGGGGATTCCTTGCGTCCTGGCCGCCTCTCGCTCACTCATGCCCTCCGTCGCGCGAAGCACCGCTCTCTTCTTCTTCATGCTGTAGTCCTTGCGATGTTGTTTACCTGTACTAATCTGCGCACTTATTGCCTGCAGGGTCACTACCGAGGCGCTGGCTTCATATGGGGGCTCTTCGATGCTGCTGGCTGCCTCCATTTTACCGACTGATAGCCACTGAATTGATTTCGGTGCCTGTGTGATGATTGGTAGAAAAACGTAAAAAGCAAAAACTGATTGGAGGATTTAGGGACAATACGCAGTGTCTATGTTCCAAATCAGAGGGGTGACAGTTAGCTTGGCAGTAGCATTCTGTCCGTTGCTGTACCCGACCGAGGCCTCGGTCACTAAACTGTCCCGGTCACTGCTGCGCGGGGAAAGTAATCCGCCAATCAGGGCACGCCAGTCACTTCCTTTCAGCAAGGGCAACCATGCCGACTGGCGACCGAGCGCCCAAACCCACAACTGCCCCTCCTTGACGCAAACTTCCGCAAGTACTGCGCGTCGTGGCGTCTCGCATATCCGTCCATGACTCCTCTGTCGCGCCTTCTCAGCGACGCCACTGCTGCCGCTCTCCGAGCTATCACCCCGAGCGACGGGGTAAGTTTTCTTGGTCCCTTTGCATACTTTGGGCATCTTCTCACTCTCGTTCACTTATTCCTCCATCCCTCAGGCTCGATCCCAGGGACCTGCTAGTCCTCCGGCTGACGCTACCAGTTCCACTGGAGCCTCGGTTCCGCCACCCCAGCACGCGACTGGCGCTCCTCAAGCCGGCGGTGGTGCCTCGGAGGGTTATCTCCGGTGACTCCTCCCCATCGCCCGACGGCTCGCCTGTCTTGGCGTATCTGTTTGTCGGTACGCCTGCAGCGACGTCTGGATCTCCTGGCACCATCACGACTCGCCTCGGCTCGGTGGGGATGTCAGGCCGACGCCACCGGTGCAACTCTATCCCCAGCGCCGACGACTGAGCCTTCATTTTCAGCCCTCGTCGAGCAACGTTTGCTCCAGCTGGGCCAACTCGTCGTCGGCGTGGCTCGCCAGCGTCCTCGGCGAGTCAACTCGGAGCTCGATGGCCGCATGAAACTCGCTACCGACCTCGGCAAGTCTTGTCAGCTGCTGCTGCACATACCCGACTCCCTCCGGGTGAAGCCGAGCTTTGTCGTCGGCCTCCGCAACGAGGTTGCCGAACTCAAGGTCAAACTTACTGACACCGAAAACCGACTCTTTGCCGAGACTCAAGAACGGGAGAAGTTCGAGCGTTTCAGTGCTCAAGCGTCGAGCGAGGAGAGTCGGACCCGTGATATCCTGGATGACCCCCGACAGACGCACTTCACCCCCAGAAGGATCACGACCAGGCGGCCGCCCAATTTCGCCAAGCCAGCACTGCTATCGCTGACCACGACCACATTGTGAAGCTGTGGGCTGCCCGCGCGACCTCGGCCGAGGCTTCGTTGACCCCGCGCAACGGCTCATCCACCAGGAGCTCGATTGTTTCAAGGCTGGCTCGGTGGCGTAGACTGAGAAGATGGCGCGCACTTGATGCATCCGCCCAAGCCTCGGTCGGTGTGGTATCGCCCCAGGTGCAAGCCCTCGAAGCTCAGGTGGCAAGTTTGAAGCGGGCGAACTCCATTCTCCGCCGCCACGCTGCTCTCCACGCTTGATGTCGACACATTGGTACTTGTTTCTGCTGGTATGTCGTGTTTGTATTTTATTGATGTGTCATCTTCTTCCTGACGCATCCTCTACCCTCGGTCAGGCATCACCGCGGATGACATCAATTGGGAGCTACTCGGTCTTGCGCTTCCGAGCGTTACTTCGAAACGCAGCCGTAGTGCTTCCTCGGAGAGCTCAGATGGCGCTGATCAGGAAGCTCCTGGCTCGGACGCAGAGTCGAAAACTTCCGCGAAGTCACCATCGGGTGTCGGACGACCAGCCTCTCATACCGACAGTGTCCCAGCGTCGACGGAACCGCCGCAAGCGTCTTCGGCAGCAAGCACCGGCGGCGTCGTCACAACAAGTGACACCGGCACACCCTCCGCGGGGTTCACCGACGTCGGCTTACCCTGCCCACAAGCGGTTAGGCCGTCCGTCCTAGGACGAAGGCCCGAGCTCAGAGTCGGACACCAGCCTTGTCCTTACCGAGCTCTCCAATAAGACCCCACCGAATGAGTCGCCACCGAGTCATCCGCCTGGTCTCCACCGAGTGGATAGCCACCAAGTCCCCCGCCTGGTACTCCACCACCGTCGCCACCGAGGGGTCGCCACCAAGTCCTCCTCCTGGTTCACCACCGGCCTCACCGAGAGGATCACCTGCCTCTGGGTCCTCGGTGCTTCTGACCCCGGCCGAAGTCATTGACTTGTCGGGTGATGAAGTCGACACTGAGGCCCAGACGGCTGCGATTCTCGCGTACGGGTCATTTTCTTCGGCGGTGGTCTCGCCACAGCGTCGTGATGGTCAGCCCACCCGCAGCGCGTCGGTGCTGGCTACATAGCGATCGCAGAGGGAACCGGAGACGCTGGAAGCGTCAGATGATTTCATCATTGGTTCCCCGCAATCGTCCGAGTCTTCTCAGGCTTCAGGATCGCCAGCTATTTTGGCTACCCGTAAAGGCTCGGTGACTCCGGCGTCAACGGTGTCGTCGCAGGCTGTCTTCTGCACCTCCATCGGCGTCGCCGGTGACGACTCAGCCGACCCCAGCTCCACCGAGCTTACCCGCTGCTTCGGTGTCGCAGCCATCCTCCGCGTCGTTGCCGTCGTCGGGTGGGGTATTGTACGTCCTCGGTCACGACATCCGTGACCTCGGTGGTGGTGTCCACTTCAGGCCCCGCGATTGATGCCTCGGTCGTATCTCCGTCAGTCCCGCCTGCCCCTGCTCATTAGGCTGCAGGCAGCACCGACACCTCGGCAACTACTCACAGGCGTCTTCCGGTAACTCGGTCGGTCATCCGTCGTTCACACACCCAAGTGACGACCACACTCCCGACTGTTCCGGGCATTGACCCCAGCACTTTGAATCCGGCGGTTCCCGCTACGCCTGGGACGTCTTCGCAACGCCTTGCACTGATGGCCGGACCATACCTGACGCCCGGATTCACTGCTCCGGGTGCGCAGGCGGCCTGGTGCCAGATCCATAATAGCAGCCTGACTCCACCTATTGCCCGTGGTGTTGAGTCCCCATGCTCGGTGACTACTATCCAGGCCATGGCTGATTGGACCAACCGTGGTCATCCTTGGCATCAAGTGCGTTTGAAGCTGCCGGAGAGACCATGCTGTTTCACCATCGATCAGCATCCACCGTGTTCTAAGTTTCGACTCGCGCTACGGGGTTGGCCCGGTTCGTCAAAATGTGGCGTCAATTGTCGCCACGGACTGGACCGAGAAAGCGGACCTCGGTCTTGTGTTATGGGAGCCACGCCACTTGGTTCAGGTCGCTGCCATTGAGGCCTTCCTTCGGAGCACGGCCCAAAAGCTTGGTGCGAGTGACCCCTCGGTCGTCGCATTGCGGGCAGCGTGGGTCGAGTACAACAAGGCCCGGAACCTCAGGGCGGATAGTTTGCGTCAGCCGATGGTGTATCCTTGTTGGGAATGGTGAATCGAGCGTCCTGGCAACACTCGTGAAGCGTCGACCGAGTTTTTATTGGAACCCAGCTACCTTCAGTACCCGTTCGAAGTGATAGAGTGGGATCCGACGTCCGAGGATTGGGTCGGCGAGCTCGCGACTCTGGATGCTCGACAGCTGTGGCGGAACTGTTGGGTGGGCGCGCCCTCTAGTCACTCATTCAACACGACCTTCGCGCCGTGTAACTCTCCGGTCCCCTTGTTCGTACCTCGCGGCATGACCGAGGCGGGGGTGATATCGGGTATCATGGTGGATTCGTCTTTGCCGCCAGCTTCGGTCGTGACCCCGTGGGTCGCTCATACTTTGGCTGTCGTCCCTCAAGCCTAGGCTGCTGCTCCCCAGGAGCACTGGACTAAGAGGAGAAATATGAAGACCAGGCCGAGGACTTGGCCACTCTATCTCCTACTCCGACGGCCGCCGATGGGTCTGCGTCTGGTCAGACATCGAACCTGGATGTGTAGGCTGACCTTGCTTACTCTACCGATGTCTAGGCTTCGGTCATGCGCAAAGGGCATCGTCATTCACCCCTATTGCTATTCCTTCACAGTCCGAGTTTCATAGTTCATTACGGGAGTAGTTCGAGCTTCACCAATTCCACTTAATCCAAATCCACTTCGAGTTCGCTCATAATATACACATATACAAATTGTAATGCAGTAGTCGTCTGCCACTGCGAGCTGCATAGTCCCCGCATGCAGTTCAATTCGTCACTCTCGGTACTCAACCGAGCCTTCCAAGAGGTCCGGTCGTCCGATGATCGGCGACTTCCATTCAGGTACAGTAACACTTTCCATCTGTCTCTACGGGCTGTATCAACCCCGTAGGCAGTTCAATTCTCGGTAGCATTCTGAACTAGTCCTCGTCGACCACCTGAACTATTTGGAGCCATCGTTCACTGCGTTGAGTTCAAAGATAGTCGTAGAGCAGTCCTCCACACGACAAGTTCGATGCTGGTTCCCAGGTAGGCTCGTCATAGTCAACTCATTTCACGTGGAACTCTTGGACGGCGCGGTTGGTGCTCGTCGTTAGTGGTTAGCGATCATCCAGAATAACCTCCACTTCGTATTCGTTGGATAGGTTCCCAGCTATCTTCCGGCAACAGCTCCTCATCGAAATCGATCCTCTAATCCTCGGTCACTCCAGCTGCTAGTCGACTCCTCGTTCGATCCCCGAACTCGATCAGCTCCTTGAGCCGTGATACATGTACTACTGGGTAGAACCGATAACCACTCCGATCTGGAAATTCTAGGTCGTATGCGAATTCTTCGACCTTGTTCTTGACTCTGAACGGCCCGTGCCATCGGTGTGCCAACTTCTTGGTCAATCCAGGGTTTACGCATCCCATGTAGATCCACACGCTGCTTCCTGGCTTGAACAGAGTCCTCGGTGCTCTGCCAGTAGTTTCGGGGGTCCTGTCTCTTCTTGCGCGGTGTTCGAGGCTTTGTTTCCATCAGTTTCCGTTGATGCTCCCTGCTGCCCAGCATCCGGTGACATCTCTGTTTCGCCGCTGTTTGGCACCATACCGTCCTCGCTGTCGTTCGTTGGAATCCTCAGTACTGCTGCTGCTTCACGTCGGTTAAGTGAATCATTGTGCTCGGGTGCTCTTCGAGCCTTCTCGACCCTCTGGCACTCCATCGCCATTTTCCATGCAATTTCTTGTTGTCGGTTCACTTCTCGGCGCCACGCCAGCGAGTCAGTTTGACCTCGGGACCCTCGCTTTAGCGACGACAACATTGCTCTCAACGTGAACTGAGCGTCCCACCCATGAACGAGGTAGAACGGGGTATTCTTCCGTGTACCGTCTTGGGAGTTGTTGATCGCAAAGACTAATCGCTCTGCAATCTTGTCCCAGTTTTGCTGCAACGGGTCTTCGACATACACTCGCACTGACTGCATGACCGTCTTCACAGACCGTTCATGCTGTCCATTTGCTTGCGGCCGATAGCTCAGCGTCGCCCTCGACTGAGATTGCATCATCTCGATGAACGCTGAAAAACCTCACTCATGAACCGAGGATCTCGATCATGTCGGATCATAGTTGGCATCGAACCTTCGGTAGACGCATTCCTCAAACGTTTGAGCAATTTTTAATGCGGTTGTGTCCGACATTACTTTCCCCATGACGAACCCCGTGAACGAACATTGAAATAGCAACAACGCCGTATTCCCTCTCCGTGACTTCGGTAGCGGTATGACGAAATCCATCGATACCAACTGGAATGGTTTCTCGGCCAGTACCTGAGCTGTGGACGACTTTTGATTGAGCTGCAGTCCGGGTAGGACCGTACATATCGCTCGACATCCGCGTACAGCCCGATCCAGTAGTAGTCCATTTTTGCTCGATGGTAGGTTCGACCGATGCCTCGATGACCGTCTTCTAACGAGCCGTGGCAGCTTTCTAACACTTCCTGAATCTTCGTTGTGGGCACCACCAGACGCATCATGGTCTCTTCTTGGTTTCCGTACCCCCACCGACTGCTCGCTCCGATGATATACAGCACGCCGTCTTCGCTTAGCGCAAACTTGTCGGCCATTTTCCATGCATATCTCGCCGCACTATAACTCAGGATGGGTCCTTCACCTCGGAAAACGGTCTTGAGGTTTGCCCATCTCAGCTCCTCGCCATGGGCAGCGGCGATCCTTCGTCTTCGTTTCTTGAATAGCCACCGGGTCGACATCGTTTGCCTCTGGTACTCTGACGCTCGTCTCAGGAGTTGGTGGTTCGGCCTCTACTCTGTTCTGGACTACTGAGGTTACCTCACCCGCTTCGTCTCGTCGTACTGCATCGTCCTGGCCCAACATCGATGATTCACTCGTCTTCGTCCTTGCTTGTGGACGGGTTGTGACGGTTATGTAGTCTGGCGTATCCCTCACAAATCGAAGAAAGCTTTGTCGCGGGACATCTTACGGACCACACGGGTCCGTGCGAGGTTGACCGACACCTTCTCGTTAGCGGCTGATTCGCCGAGGATTGGTTGGAGAGGCTTCTGTCGAAGGCTCGTAGATAACTTCGTCGATTCGGTTGAGCTCGATTAATTCCGTTTTCCTGGTCTCCGCCGAGACCACGCTGGACACTTTGCTGTTGAGGGATTCCGTCGCTAGAGAGTCCGCAGCGGTATTGAACTCTCGGACTACATGAAGGTATTTCACCGACCGAAGCTTGGCCGTGAGTTCTCGGTGATTGAGTTGGGCCATCAGAGTTTCCTTCCGACAGGCCATCACCCCTAGGGACTGTTGGATTGCGAGTCTCGAGTCCCCCAACACAATTAAATCCTCGGTGCCATGCTCCAACGCTGCCAAAACGCAATTGTTCATACCGGCGTACTCAGCGAAGTATATCGTGGTGGTCACGAGATAAGCACTCGCTCTGTCACTAACATCCACTCCGGTAATTTCCATAAAATCCATGAGCAACTACCACAGCTGTGTGTAACATACCTTTAACAGCAATAGCAACGCCAACACCTCCTTCTCGGACGGGTGGTAATTCATCTCTGCGTCTTTTAAGACACGACCGCAAAACCGCACTGGATGCAACTTATCATCATGGTACTGCATTAGAGTAGAGCTCTGAGCCCACGCATTGGCGAATAGCGTCGCATGCACCTCTTTAGCTCGGTCGAAGTGTCGGAGGATCGGTGCATCGGCAACCTTCTGTTGTAGGACCGCGAAACTTCGTTTAACAGCTGATGGGTTTCCCGCTGGTGTGAAGTCGTCGTCCTTGAGTTGATAAAGGGCGGCTCCGTAAACTGCAAAGGCTTGGATGAATCGGCTGTAATAGTTCAACGCGCTGAGGAACGACTGCATTCCTTTCTTCGACGACGGGAACGGCAACTCTGTCACCGCCTTCAACTTCTTTGGGTCAGCCCGAATACCGTCGCCCGACACTTGATGTGACAGGAAACCCACTCGTCATTCCACGAAAATGCTCTTCGTGAAACTCACATTGATCCGGCACTCTTCAAATCGTTGAAGCAGTCGGTCTAAAGTGGCCAGGCAAGAGTCGAAAGTCTGGGAGCCGAAACAAATATCATCAACGAACGATCGTGGGTCGACCACCGGAACCAAGGAGGTGGTCTGCATCTCCTGTGGAAAACATGTCTGCCCCAGGGCTGTTCACCAAGTGAGTCACAGCATCCAGTGTTACCAAGGACTCGCTGTCGGCCTCAAACTTGGCTGGAACCGTCGTCGAGACTTCGGACAGTCGTGTAGAAGCGTCGGTCGCCCCCGTCCTTGCCGCTTCGGCGTCCGTTTCGGCTTGCTGCATTAGCTCCGAGAACTGTTTCCAACCACCCTTGGGTTGGACAAACCCCCACAGAGCGTTGTCAATCATTCGTTGGTAAATCATCGGTGCGTTCTTCAAACCGAACGGCATCCGAAGCCACTCAAAGTGACCGAGTGCAGAGCTCGTATCGTCATCATAATGACCCAGAATCCGCTGGTGGCATCCAGAGAGCAGAACCATGGGTATGCTTCCAGGTCGGTTAGCAAATCATCGACCGACGGCATGGCATATTCCATAATCGGCGTGATCGCATTGACCA
This sequence comes from Phytophthora hibernalis, assembly GCA_012656075.1. Taxonomy (NCBI): domain Eukaryota; phylum Oomycota; class Peronosporomycetes; order Peronosporales; family Peronosporaceae; genus Phytophthora; species Phytophthora hibernalis. The sequence goes on from JAAKBF010000089.1 coordinate 124,084, forward strand.
TCTATGCACAAGCGGATATCAACTCCATTTTTCTTCAACACGATCACAATCGGGGACGCCCAAGGGCTATCCGAAAACGCTACCAGCCGAGCTTTTAGCAACCCCTTCAGTAGTTCATACAGCTTCGCCAAGTGTTTTAGCCGGGTGCGTCGAGTTCTTTGTCGGATCGGATGGTGTCCCTGCACATCGATATCGCAGACCACGCGGTAGACTGGTGGCGGGAGAGCATTCCCGCTCGAAATCATGATTTGTTCATGCTTCTTCAACACTTCAACAAGAGCTCATTGCTGCTCGGACGAGGCCTTCGGTTCACAACGTTGGGCCCCGTGTCATCTAGTACCGTCTCCGAGGCTTTGGTCAGGTCAGGTAGGAACGCGAGTTCGTGAGCGTAGTGAGTCAACTCCATTTCGTTCGCTAAATGTTCGGCTACACCGCCGGGATTATCGTTGAAATCCACCGCATCACCTGCGGAGACGCATGTCATCAGCGCACACGAACACGGACTCCAGGCAGGCCTCCGAATCCTCGGTGGCTGTGGTTTCCGGTGCTCCAGGAGTCGGCCGACCGCTGCCACCCCCGTCCGAGGTCTCGGACTCGGTGGTGTTCCCGTCGTCCTCGGCTATGATGTCCGCTGCTGCCGTGTCCGAAAGTGTCAGAGTTACGGTTATAGCCGGGTGGTCGAGCCCAGTGGTACGCTCGATGTCATCCCCAACACTTGTTGGACTGGTCAACTCTTCCTCATCCTGATTCCTAAGTGGCCGAGAGAGAATCTTGCGTGGCGTCGAATATTGCCGTCGTTCTACAGCCGATGGTTGACTGACCAATCATCGCTCGTAAAGCTTACCCTCGCGCTTCAGCAGTGTCGTCGCGGCATTCGGCATATGCTAAAACATGCCATTCGTCGTACTTCGCCGATCGCAACCGGGTATACCCTCGCCCAAGCGGAAGGTCACCTCGCGGTACCCATAGTAATACCGATTCGTGGTTAGTGTAATGGGCAACCTTCGGCGACACGTTATTCAACCGGACAATTTCTACGTGTTCTTTCTCTTCACGTCTCGCCGAGTAATATCGTGCCTTCGCGGACTGATTAAAACGGGAAAAGAAGTGTCGTGTAGGAACACGCCAGAATTATGTCCTGCTAGTTTTCCCACTCACAACACACACCTCGTCCGCAAAGACGACGTGAATATTGGGCGAAGTCTTGACCTGAAGGCCTTGATTCAGCCCTAGCACCGGGTTGGTCTGACCCTGCGTACTCCGACTTGTCGGTAGGGCAACCAATCAACTCCACGGCACTAGCCACGAGCACGGCTAGTCTGCAATACACGCACTCACACAAATATACCTCGCTGGCCCTCAGAAGGAAGGATGCAGGACCTTTCAGCCGGTAGGCGAGGATGCCGGGGCAAAGCTCCGGTGGGTAGGTAGGAAGGAGGCTTCGGTAGCACTCCCTCGGTCGCACGAGCTCTCTCGTTCTCTGCACACGCAGCAAATCAATCACACAATCTATCTTCTTGGACTTGCCGGGTGGATGAACACTTGATTACTTCAACCTTCGTATCCATCGGTAGGCATAATCAAGGCGATCAAGCGAGACCAGACGCTACGGACACTTACCGTAACCGGACTTGACTCTTGCGATTGGGAGGAAAATCTGCTCTGTTTGGGGCGCTCTGCGGCGCTTATCTCTATACTATTCTTTCCTATGCCCTACACAAATATCTAGTGTGAACTCGTCCGTTGTGAAACCACCGAGTCCTCGGCGACTGCTTGGCAGAGCTCAAGAGCCCTATGCGGCATATCCGCCGGTTGTGGCTGTTCACCAAGGGACACGACGCGGATATCTTCCTTGGACAACCGGCAGCGACTACTCGCCAAAGGCCACGGTCCGGAGATCTTTCCGGTGGCGACCTCTCGCTGAACTTGGTGTTCCGTACTTCGCCTCGCTCTTGTGCCTTGTCACTCTGCCACGAATGTTCCCGAACAATCTCCGCCCCATCGCACAGTCTCTCTAACGGGATTCGGCTTGTCAATCACGAAAGCAGCAGTGGCAACAGCAGCGGTGACAAGAGGCAATTCACTACACCACAAGGCTGACAAGAACACTGTCGAGACAACCAAAAAGAAAGCACTCAGGGAAAACACGCAGCCCGCGAAGGCTGTCCACTTCGAATACTGTGGATGGAACAAGTACAAATACTATTAAAAGCGATCCAACCGCAATAACGATAGGTCACTTACTATCCGATGGGACGGGCGAGACGTGATAGATGACAAGTCCTGAAAGAAGCACGCGAAGTTAGAATGTGAGGAGGAATGTTGGACAGACAATCGGTACTCGCAGTTCGAAGAACTGTGCTGGGGGCCCTAGAAAGTTTAGTTGACATCCGGCAACATAACCCTAAAGTTGCCAAAGTTGCCCAACAACGAGTGTGTTGACATCAAGCAACATTATACTAAATCGTGATGCCACACTATTTCGCGAGGGTATTCTCTAAAAGGTGCTCATGATTACCACCATTTTCTAAAGGCACGGCCGTCTTTAAAAGGTGCTCATTTTAAGATGTTATGTAACACGGGGGCAACCAGCATAGGAACCGCCAGCACCTCACGTAGAAAAAGCTCGAGCGATCCGAGCAACAACATCAGGTGCTTATCATTATTCTAACTGTATAGATAGCCCTGGACCAATGGTTTGCCTACAGGTTGTGGAATCGGCTAAACTGTACGACTGGTCATTAGGATAGGACATACCACATATCAATAATTGCAGACTCATACGGACAACGAGGTCAGCACTTCAGAAACCACAACCATGTTCCTGCAGCATTTCCACTGTCAAAATGCCTCACCCACCTGCGGAAAGATTAGTTTCCAGAGGGAGACCCCGCATAGCATAATATACTCACTGTGCACGACTACGCGTCTGTCGAGAAATACGTCGTGTAAACGGTGGTGTAAGCGCTTAGTACGCTCGTCCCGTGCATGCTCGATGTTCGTGCACCTACATCACTACACGGGCTCCATTTCTTCGTGTGACAGGCCAATCTGCCATTTCTCCTGTTACATATCGGTTAGAAATAACAAGCACCTTTTAAATACTACCGCGCCTTTTAGAAAATGGTGGTAAACATGAGCACCTTTTAGAGAATGCCCATTTCGCGAGGACCGTGTCGGTAGTACTAAATCATTTGTACTAATATTAGCGATTTTAGCACGACTAATAATGCATGTTTATGCTTTCAAGTAGAGATCGTTAGTAGTGCTATTCAAATCGCTAAAACACGCATTATCAGTCTATTATTGTGCAAGTCATGCAGGGTGTCCTATTTTTTACAAATCAAACAATTTACCGCGTTAATAAGAGGCACAACCCCCGACTTGCTATATATAAACGGGGCGCACATATTTTTAGATGTCAGTCCTCAGATTTGAAGTTCGTTTTATTAGCCGCCTCTCCAACCGATTTACAATTAAATGGCCATGCTTGGCTGGGCATTCTGAGAGTTCACAACTTATATAACCGCACCATGGAGAATGTTTGCAAGAGTCGAAGTAAGAATCGGTGAATTTGGAAGATAAGCAGGACTATTGTCCCTGTTGAAGAAGCAGAGTTCGAGTTTGACTAGGATCACGACAACTTTGAGAAGGTCTACTCCCTAGATGAAACGAAGGTGAGCTCGGCTCTGAGAAGCTGCTCTACGAAGACGACTCGTGCCGACATGAAACTCTACATGAAGCCAAACCAACACCCCAAGCAGGCGCAACTAGTGGCTGTTACGACCGAAACGTGGCACGGTGTGCTAGACCAAGCCAAGAGAAACTACAAGAAGCAGAAGACGTTCGATGGCCCGTTCATCATGCATTTGCTGATGTATGGTGCTAAGGAAGTTCGTCAAGGCATCCGACGGGCGACCCCAGCCCGTATTTCCAAGCAGCGGAAGCCATCGACTCGTACCTGGCCGAGCGTCCAGACATACAGGTAGGAGATATTGCACGCACGCATTGGTCCGTCAGTCAAGGTCGGTACCGAACGACACAAGCGTTACCCTACCCGACAGCGCCACATTCCGCCAAATTCAGTATCTGAACGCAATGGGCGCTCCAGATAGAGACGCAGATCGAGAAGAAAACGTCTTCCGCTGACCATGTGACTAAATGGGTCGAGGGATATGCAGCTGAGTGTAAATATGCAGGAACTCCGAGCTGCATTAGGCTGCCGAACGACAGCCTGATTGCTGATGATATTCTCTCCAATTTCTGCTCTCATTGTGACCCTTCACAAAACTTTGATGACATCGACCATTTGACGGACTAAAGAGAGGGGTTTGCTTTGCCAAAACACTACTAAACATATTTTTCGCCATCGCTCGGTAAATCGTTTTGTACCATCGACGCACAGCTCGAACGGATAATCCAAATATTCGGCCGACCTGCTCACATGCTACCCTGTACGCATAGTGTAGCGTTATAGCTCTCCAGCGAAAGTCCGCTGAGTACATGGTGCTGTAGGGAATTCTGAACAATCGCTGGTGGCTGGTTCGGGCTAACATCTCTACCGCAAAGCCACACAAAACCCGACCCTTTTAAATAGCGACAACCCCGAATTATACCCCAATTGCAATCACGGTTTGCCTTAAGTTAATACGTTACCCTCGCCCTCGAAGGTCCAATTAAAGGACATTTGGAAAGGACAAAACAGTCGCCAATCACAATACCGGTTGTAATATGCGCAGTACTAGCGATCGATGGGTGGTTCTACTTCCTTCATGGTTTCCTCCTCTCTCGTTTTGCTACTGGTAGCCCCTACTATCCTAGATCGCGAATGATCGGTGGTTCTGCTGCCTTCTTGTTTTCGTTTCTCTAGTACCGCATATGCCTTTGTCCGAGGACAACCATCAGGATATTCCTGAGAGGACGTCTACGTAGCGCTTCCAAAAGTCCCCTATGTCGTATGCACTAAACCTGCTGTAGCATTCTCGTAAAGGTGAGATTGCATCCACTAAACCGGCTGATAGTACTATTTTAACAATACTGGTAGAAATCCGATACGCAGCTGCTGCATGTATTAATAGTAGTTTGGCTGGGAATGTAAATCTATACTGCTATCAAGAAAACCCCACTATTGAACCAGCAGAGTCGTTTGGACGGCAAAGTACTCCTTCCGTTTCAGATTAGTTGACGAGGTTGACGTGAGGTCTGTTTCATATTACTTGCGATTGGCCAAAAAGTGAGCCTTCTGTTTTTATTATCACACACCTTACAGACGTGCTTTCTTGTGGTTGACCAAATTAGTGCGGGTACGGCGCAGGTTTAGCGCGGAAATGATGCAGGCTTGGGAAGCGATGCCGTTAAGATACTCTCGTTTCACAATGACAGAAATCCAACGCAAGTCGAGCAAGGACCTGGACATCGACACCAAGATCAATATTGCTGCTCTCAGCTAACCTGAACGTACAGCGTCGCTTTATTCAACAGGCCGCAGAACAATTTAGCTGCAGTGAGAGCTCAGCATTTCGGGTCTGGAGAGAGACTGCCAGGTATCGTTAGGAAGGTATAGGACTGCCCTCTTCTAAAGCAAGCGACAAAGGCAACTGCGGTAGGAAAAAGCAGTTGAAAACTTACCAGAACTACTGAGCGAGTTGCCGTGGCGAAAGCGACGTACCATGAGAGCGTTTGCCAATGCCATCGCGGTATCACCGTCAAGCGTGCAACGGTGAAATACGGTGAAATTGTACGCCACACGAACTCCATCAAGCCAAGATTGACAAAAGCCAATATTGCTGCAAGGTAAGTTCGCCTTTATAGAAGACATGTCGTGTTCACATACCTAGTGCCAATGATTCCTACTGTGTAGGCTGGACTTTTGTTGGTGGTTTGTCGATGGAGATACGTATGAGTTCAGCACTCTAGACAACCTAATCTACATTGACGAGAAGTGGTTTTACATGCCGAACGATCTACATGGCACCAAACGAGACACCACCAAATCGCTCAGTCCAGTCAAAGCGGTTCATTACGTAGGTTATGCTTATGGCTGCCGTAATGTGACCGGCGTACGCGAGCGACAGTACCGTCCTGTTCGATGGGAAGATCGGCATGTGGCCTTTTATTGAGCGCGTTCCTGCTCAGAAAAGATCGAGGAAAAGAGCCGCTGGTACACTGGTGACCCGTCCTGTTATCGTCGGACGTAAAGTGCAACTCGCAATGCTGATCGATAACGTCATTCCAATGATCAAGTTGAAGTGCCCGTCCGTGTACCATGACATGGAGCTGAACATACAACAAGATGGTGCTCGCTGTCATGTCAGCCCCCGCGACCCTGTTATCCGAAAGCATGCAAGGAGGGCGGCTGGAGAATTCGACTCGATGTGCAAACGCCAAATAGCCCAGACCTGAACATACTTGACTTGGGCTACTTTTCCTCTATTCGAGCCTTGCAGTACGAGGAGTGCTCAAACAGAATCGACGAGCTGATTGACTATACCCTCGCCGCATTCGACAACCTCAAGGACACTGCGCTTGAAAAAACCTTCGTGTCGCAGAAAGTAATGGAATGCATCATTCAAGAGCGTCGTAACACCAGCTACAAGCGTTCACACATCGGTATGGCGAAGCTCCGCAAAGATGGTCTTCTTAAGAGGAACTATGTCTGTAACTCATCCGTGTACTTAGTGGGGGCTGCTTACCATTTGCTCGCGACCCAAGAGAGAGTTGAGACCGAAACGATTCTGCGACTACATGTAGAGGCTTTTAGAATCCTAACTTCACAACATGAAATGCAACTGACTGAATACCAAAGTGGGCTTAGGGCACGTAGCTCAACTGGATAAGAGCACCGCCATTTGTGCGGATGAACGCGGGTTCGATCCCGCCGTGTCCTATTTTTACAAATTAAAAACTAGATTTTATTTGAACAGGACCGCTAAACGCCGCCTTATTTATTGTTTGCTTATCTCACTTGATTTTTGTAAACGCTGGTATCGTTTTCAACGCTGTTGGGGGTACAAAAGGGCTTGAAATAGCACCACCACGCTAATATTAAGCACCTGGCGACGCCTTTTTTGTGTACCATTTGTTGTGGGTTTTGTGTTGGAAGTGGTGGATGCCCACTAAGGTTCGACTCCAGAAGTTATGTAAGACAGACACCATTTAGGGTACAACTAGGATAAAATAGGATGTTCTAGAAGGCCATCGAATGTAGCCAAGATAGCGGTAGCTAGCCCCGAGAGATCTCTCACTTTTCTATTTGGAAATCCACTGACGAGGACCCGGCGGGGGCCGAAACGCGTATGGCACGCGCTCAATAGAAGGTCACTTCATCACATGCAATCCTGCATTTCAACATTTTGACCTAACGTTTTTTTACCAGACAGCTACAGGCGAAACTTGTCAACTAATCAGAAACGGAGGGAGTAAACAAACTGTATCAGTACACCTGTATGTCGCTCACATGTCAAACTGTCTAGTAATGATAGGGGGTAACTCTCAAACGAGTATCATTATTGTTCGATGCTTTACAATGTGAAAAATGACAATAATACAAGAGCTATCTCCCCTACGCGATGACCTAGTAGAGTACAAGTAGCTGATAAAGTAGGCTGTGAAATCATGCGTGTATTTTCAGCAGTTCCTGGTCATGGTTGTCGTCAAGTGCAGCTCAGTGAATTGGAGTTTGGGGGAGGGGCTTTGCACTGGCGATCCACTTCTAGTTTCGAGGCAGTGCCATCCTTGTTGTCCCTCATTAATCTCGTTGACAATGGAGGTGCATAACCAGGGTTTGATAGTAGTGCGATTTTCTTCCAAACTGCTTTAGTATCTTCCTATTAGTGAGCTCAAAGCTACTAGTGTACTACTAGTAGTTGTTTCTTTCAGCTAAACTGCTATTGTAGTAGTACTATATTAGTTGGATATTAATAGTCGACCACCATTCAGCAAAGCATCGCAAACGCATGTGACGGTGCAAATCATTGGAAAAGAAAACAGTAACAATGCGACCAGCTCAAGGTGATCCTAACGAGTCGCGCCGTCAGTGCTGCCATCCTCCATCCGCTGGATCTCCTTCCGGTTGTGCTGAGTTGGGCGTGTACTGGATGCAGGGTGACATTCGCGAGCGCTATTGGTCGCACGAACGAGCGGTTCGTTGAACAGGACACATGAGGAAGTTCCGCAGGCAAGGAGGGCCCCTTTGGAAACTGCTCATTCTCCAATTTTCCAACAGCAGATCAAGAAGCCACTCCATCTCTTCACCTGTCAACGACGCCATGAAGTGCGCCAACCCCGTCTGCTTGTGCGAGGAGCTGACAATCACCGATCTTGCGGTCGTGGTGTCCACCACATCTACAGCAACAAGCTGTACGCTTTTGGGGTTCTGTCCGAGCGCTTCTGCAGTGTGTCCTGCAAGGCAGTGATGACGAGGAAAAGAACGATCACGCTATAGCTGATGAAGACATGATTGTGCAGACTGTCGCTGCAGGCAACAAGATGCTGGTCGACGCGCATCGATAAGTGTTTTGGCAATGAACAGACTCTCTACTGGATCTGCCCAAAACGCTGTCACTATTGCATCACCAAACTTTGCTTTGGTTTCGCTCTGTGAGTACATCGATATACTGCGTTGGTTTCACGAGTCGGGCAGTGCAGAGTTCCCGTCTATTGCGGCATTTGCGCGTGTTTGCGTGGGGCGAGCTCCCTTCAACGCGTTTCAAGAGCGCGTCTTCCCAACCGGCGGACCTGTTATGAGCAACCCGCGCACGCGTACAGACAACCATCGTAGGTTGTGCTGAAGCCTTCTTGATTCAAAACGGAGTTTAGACCTACAGAGTGCGTCATCACCGCCATGGAACCAGAGACGGCGTTATCCAGAAGAGGGGGTCGCCAGTTTTGCGCTCGATTTCCTTCAAATAATCAGATAGCAGTTGACTATTAAAATTTCGGTTTGAGCGAAAATAATAGCAGCTATAGTAGTAGCATTTTCAGTTCCGGGCCAAGCTACTAGCTACTATAGTAGTTTGGTAGTAGTTCGCTATTAGGTATTACCAAAGTAGCACCATATGTTCAAACTTGCCGTCGTCATTTTTGTTTGCGGGAGTGATGGTCGCGACTTCAATTTATGATTTACCGTGGGTATCGAAGTAAGTACGTATGGCGAGCTTTCTTGTGGAGGGACTGTTTGGTCAGTTTTGGTTGGCGGAAAGCAGCTCTTCCGACTTAAGTGAGAATCCTCCCCAGACGAAGATGGCTGAGACCCCGAGTAGCGCGTCCGTGGTGCCCGGCGAGGAGACGTCGCAGGCGCAGGAGATCCTGCATCTGCAGTGCCGCTTCTACGAGCAGAAGTTCCCGGAGATCGATGAGCTGGTCATGGTGAACGTGCGCTCCATCGCCGAGATGGGCGCGTACGTGTCGCTGCTCGAGTACAACAACATCGAGGGCATGATCCTGCTGTCCGAACTGTCTCGGCGCCGCATCCGCTCCATCAACAAGCTCATCCGCGTGGGCAAGAACGAGGTGGTTATGGTGCTGCGTGTGGACAAGGAGAAGGGCTACATCGACCTGTCCAAGCGCCGCGTGTCCCCCGAGGACATCGCCAAGTGCGAGGAGCGCTACAACAAAGCCAAGACGGTCCACGGCGTGCTGCGACAGGTGGCCCAGGAGAACCATCTGGAGATCGAGGACCTGTACGCCAAGGTGGCGTGGCCGCTCTACAGGAAGTTCAAGATTGAGATGCTGGTGGACGACGAGAAGAAGATCGAGTACGTGCACTGCTACGATGTGTTCAAGATGGGCATCACGGACGACGCCGTGTTTGAGGAGCTGGATGTGACGCCTGAGATCCTCTTGGCACTCAAGACACAGATCCGCCGTCGACTAACCCCGCAGCCCATCAAGATCCGTGCGGACATCGAGGTCACGTGCTTTACGTACGAGGGAATTGAGGCCATCCGTTCGGCGCTCCAGGCTGGGCAGGACGTTGGCACGGAAGATGTGCCCGTGAAGGTGAAGCTCATTGCGCCGCCCATGTACGTCATGACCACCAGCACGCTGGACAAGCAGAAGGGCATCCAGAAGCTGCAGGAGGCCATCGAGGCTGTGCGGGAGCACATCACGGCCAAGAAGGGCACCATGTCCGTCAAGATGGAGCCAAAGGTGGTGAGCGTGAACGAGGAGAAAGAGTTCCTGCAGATGATTGAGAAGCTTGAGAACGAGAACCGCCTGGTGGACGGTGACGCTCCGGAGGACTAGAGAGGCGCAGAGCAGGCAGGAGCGAACAGCACCGATTCGGTGATGTCTGGGACGTTTTCGTGTGGGCTTGGGTTACCGACTCTGCGTGCTGCCAGCTCCTGGTGCACCCTTGCTGTGTAGGATCAACCGTCTTGTGCGTTTGCGTCTCGAGGCTGGTTGGTTCGCCTGTGACAGATTAGATGGCAGCTCTGCATACAAACTCAATACAACTGAATGCACTGGCACTCTTCGTGGTGGTGAATCCGCTGCTTTTAGATTCCGCGGGCTTGGATGCTTAATACCCGAGCAGTCTAGTCAATCGTTGTGGTTGGGGTGTGATGAAATTGAATCAGACATACTACTCAAAAGGGCTCTTGCAGTTTGCTCCTTTGGCTTCACAATGTCGACTCTTCCGTTATACGCATTCGCTTGTACTCGTTGTACTTCTTAGACGACCCCCTCACCTGCAGAGCCAAAACGACATGAGTTAGCTGTGCAAGGCATGAGATAATGGACAAGCGCTGTAATTCACGCACCAATTCAGCGGGGTATTTCCTGGCGTTCTTGATGATCTTGTCGTTCAGAGCAGCAGGCAAATTGACGTCGCACTTGTCGGCGAGGCGCACGAGGTAAATCAACACGTCGCTGATTTCTTCACCAAGGTGCTCCTTATCACGTGCAGACCAATCTGTGACGAGAAAACAAAATATCGGATATGTAAGTTCTTCAAATGTGAGACGGGTCAACTAACGCAAGCTGACTTACCCGCTGTGTTCTTGACTTCGCCCTTCCACTGAAAAATCTCGCACAGCTCCCCCACTTCACCGTTGAGAGCCAACAGCAAGTTACGAGGCGTGTGGAACTGATAGCAAGTGGCATGCACGAAAAAATAGTTAGTGCTTGCTGAGTCCATTCGATCTAGTATGGCATCGTTACCTGATTCCATTCTCGTTCTTCAGCAAAATCAGCAATACGCTTGCGAAGTGATTCGAGAGTCATCGTTTCCTCAAACTTTGCAGGTGGATAAATCCCATTCGAAGTGGCACTCTGAATACTGTTGTTGGCAACAACCGCAACGCCCGTGGTGGACGGCTGACCAGCAGAGGAGCCCGGGAAGACGTCCTCTCCCATAGTGCCATCGATGGCGCCATCGAGCAGGGCTTCGCTATCATGTCCATTCGCACTGAGAATGTCTGCAGCATCAACGGATTGGGCCTGAGACTGAGCGTGATGATGCTGTAGCATTGCTTCAGCTTGAGCCTTTAGCAGAGCTTGTGCCTGTGCATACTGGTACACTTGCGACTGAGCTTCAGCTCGTGCCTCTGCATGCGCTTGGGCCTGGGCGTGTGCTTGAGCTTCTCTCATCTGTTGGTCATACACTGCTTGCACCGCCTCCACTGAACTGCCCTGGGTATCCGTCGCGTGCTCAATATGGTGAACATGAGCGTTCGTCGCCGACGTCGCGTCGCCCTCCCTGTCGTGGGACGGCAGCTCGTAGTCCGACTCGTGCAGTCCGCCGTTCATCGCCTTTGTCGAATCCGGACCAATGGGATGGTTGTGCTTGTCGTGCATGCGCACCTTTACACGGTACGTGGGTCCGTACTCCACCGCCGACGCGTAGATATGGAACGGGCAGCCGAGATCGCGCAGCTTGTGACGCATCCGTTTGCCGCTGCCGCGCGAGCGAAACTTGATGCCGTGCGTGCACTTGAAGGTCTTGGACAGGAATTCAGCGATGTTCTTGCGGTCATGGCGGCCTTTGGACACCGTACGATTGTACACCTCGAAGGTGAGCGACGAGCGCTTGCGGATCGGGTGGTACGCGGCCATCGCGCGCGCGACGGCCGCGTCAAAAGACGCCCAGTCATTATAGAATTCGTCGAACAGCGGGCGGCCGGCGGCCTGCGTCCCGTCCGTGGCCATCTCCAGCCCCTCCGTTGCAACAACCGCCAGCTTCATCTCCTCGAGAGACTTAAGCTGCTCCATGTTGGCTTGTGGTGATAAGTTGGACTCAGACTCAGAACGCTACTTGATTTCACTATCGCATTCAAATTCTAAATATAACACAGAGTGGTGGTCACTGCAAGTCATAGCATTCGATGACCATTTCATGTAGCACCATGAACGACGCACCGGCGGAAGGACCCCAGGAAGCTCTGCGGCGGCTTCAGCACGAGAAGAGCGAGGTGGCGGGAATGCTGCAGATCCTGACGACCAAGCTGCATGATGCAGAGGAGGAAAACTTCAATCTGCACGCCTGCATGGCCACGTTCGAGACCGAAACGCGCTACACGAGCGACAAGAAGGAGCGCGAGATGCAGAGCCGCCTCACGGCGCTCGAGTCCGAGCTCTCGTTCATGAGCGAGAAACTGCAGAACGCCGAGCGTGCCAAGCTGCGCGCCATTAAGGGGTGGACGAGTTGCAGCAGAATCTCATGGATAGCAAGCGGCGCGAAGCCGAGAAACGACTCATGGCCACTAAGCGACGCAAGCAGGGGGATTCCTGGCCGCCAGTCAGCCCATGAGGATGTCCCAGCAGCTACCCCAGCAGATCGTTAGAACGCCGCCCGTGCCAGTGGTGGAAACGGCCGTTCAGACCGAGATGGAGATCAGTGAGAAGACCGTGGAGGGCAATGATCTGAAGGAGGAGAACGCCAGATTGGTGTCTTATTTACTCACAGTTCCGTCGAGAGACTTGCTGACGCTGTTGAATGGTACAGTAAGTGTAGCTACGGATGAAACCAAGCCGAATCCGGAGGAGGACCGAACGCAGCCGCCCCAGGGATGTCATAGTGCGACTCCCTCGCAGTTCTTGCAGGGCTCCTCTGGAAACTCGCTGAATGACTCGATGCAGCAGTCGCCTGGTGGAGTGACGTTCTCGCAGAGTGTGTTTTCGCAATTGGTGGGGCGTGCGTCGACTCAAGTGCATGCTTCGCTGTTGAGTGTTGCGATGGAGACGAATGTTACGAAGGCGATGTTGGCGACGGACCGTGCGAACGAACTGTACGATGTGATGGGGAGAATGCTGACTGGGGAGGTTTCTGCTGCTGCACTTGCACCGGTGTTTATTAAGTACCTCGCGGCTCCTACCGATCTGGAGGTCTCGGTGCTGTGTAGTGTGCTGCGCGTCATGTACTCAGTGATGCACCACAGTGCGCATTTCCAGCGTTTTCTAATGGTGGCATCTTCGCGTTCAGATGGAGCTTCATCTTCAGCTGCCGGTTCCGAACCAAATGTGAACGGTATGGTCCACCCTCGAATCGCATTACTCGGATTGCGTTTTACCTCACTCGATGACTACTTGTCGGCTCAGACAGACTACGAGTCGGTGGTTCAAAGCGACTTGCTGCCGATTTCAGCAGCAGAAGCGGCTTCGAGCAGCGCCAGCTTCGCGCAAAGCTCATGAACGCACTTTGCAGAGTTGTGAGGATCAACCTCAAGGAGTCTTCAGTAGTGAAGGATGGCCTCTGCGTGCTCTGTTTTTGGGTCGATCTTGGGCTATCGCATCGACCCGCATTAGCGCCAGACTTTAAGCCTTTACTCGTAGCGAACGTCATTCCAGCCATTTTGTTGGCACCGAAAGGTCTTCCTGCCGGCAAAGCCCAAGCGCTTGACTTCTTTCCCGCCTGCTGCGCATTCCCGAGGTGTTTGCTCAAGTCGAGGCAGAGGCGAAGAAGTCGTTGCTTTTCAATCGATGCGCAAAGATGCTGGTCAACGAAGATAATTTGTCACCGAATGAAGCAGACAATATGCGGAAGCTGCAGCATCAGTTCGTTAAGCTGCTACTTTCGATCATCACGTCGTTCCCATCTGTAGGGATTCGATTCGCGCTTGAAAGCACTCAGGGCTCCCCAGCGACTCCGACGGACACCGATCGGTCATTTATTATTTGGCACAGTTGCTTCACCAGGAGACATTTGACGCGCGGACAATGGGCGCTGAAAATTGCGTTACACGGCAGCTATCAAAGGACCAGTTGCGCGTTGATCTCATTAAGGACTCATTTGCGTTACTGGGGCTGCTTTCGCGCTACGTGGATCTGCACGTCGAGCTCGGTGGCGACGACCATGTGCACACGTTTCTTGCGATTTTGCATTTCTTAAGCAGTGGTGTGCGAAACGACTCAACAGCAGCAACCGCGCGCTCCTTAGTCGCCATGATGAATCTGCCAGGGCACTGAAAGTCACTTAAAGGATCGGATCTTGCCCGTAAAGTCAAGCGTCCCTTGAGCGATTGAAACTTTCAATTTGAGGGATGACTACTGGCATGCGATCGTGCTCGGCATGTTTCAAGGAACGGATACTCGTTGAAGAAGCCCATGGAACTATTGGATACGATGTAACGAGACCGGAGACGGATGTATTTTCCGCCGTAGCACCGGCAGTGAGGGCTCAGACAGACACTCCCAAAGAAGAAACAGAGGAGCAAGTGCTGCGGCTAGTGATCGAGAGAACGCTGCCACGCAAGGATGAAGTTCGCAGTGTTCCAGACGCTGCTGTTGTTTGCTGCTGGACGACACATGGACATGGTGCTGGCATCAGATAACAGTAAGCACCACTATTTACTGAGCCATTGGCAGCAAACTACTGCACTAAGGTTTTGTAACCCGTTCTGTTGTCTGTGCTCAGCGTGCTTTGAGCTACCGATCGTGATCGTGTCTCCCACCAAAGTGAAGCTGCCATCTGAGACCTGTAACCAACCACGCCGGCCGGCACCTGATTGCATGCGAGACTCTGTCGAAGCCAACATCGAGGTGATTGACAACAAGAATGGCACACTGAATTGCCTCGCAGGGAACCGTACTGCCGTTTATTCGGGAAGCGCCCACTACCGTGGGCAATCCAGTCTTCATTTCTCAAAACACCAGATAGCTGTTGAGCTAGATGAAGGCGCGGAGTTGCTCGGATTTCCTGCAGATCGCACTTACGTGCTCAACGGCCCAACAGTTGATGCTAGCTTGATGCGCAACCACCTCGCACACTGGATGTTCCGCGGCACTGATCGGTATTCTCCCCGCACCCGCCACGTAGTGGTCTTTGTTCGTGACAGGTTGGACGCTAACGATTGGAGTCCACGATATCAAGGCATCTACCTGGCCCTGGAGAAAATCGCATACACTCCGAACCGTGTGGGGTTGGCCGAGTTGGGCAATGCGTGCCAAACGAATGAAGAACTCTCTGGTGGCTGGGCATGGCAAAACAACCCGCTCGGTTACGGTGATTACTCGCCAAATGTTCTGCTGAATGAAGCTACAGGGCTCTTTGGCGCAGGGGCGAGACCAATCTTAACGTTTCCCGAACCGAAAGTTCTTACGCAAACAATGCGCGACTACTTCATATCTCCCGAAACTGGCCCACTTCCCCGTCTGTACCAGTATCTTTACGACAACATGACCCACCCGGATGGATTGGAAGAGCATATTGACATTGGCTCGTTCGTCGACTACTTCCTGCACTCGGAGCTATCGGAAAATCCAGACGCCTACCGTCGCAGCGCGTATTTTTCAAGGATCGTCACCAGCCCATAAATGCTGGACCCGTTTGGGATTTCAATTTGGCCTACGGACGTAAAGGTGCCCAGACTACGTGGATCTACACTATTCACACATTCTGGAAGCGACTCGCGTGTAACTACAAGTTTGCATCCCTCGTCCAACAACGCTGGGAGAAACTGCGTTCAACGGCGTGGAGGGACGAGGCCATCAGCTCCTTTATCCAGGCTGGTGCTGAGCCAATTCGACGTCAACTGAAGAACTGCGTCGCATGGAAGAGTGATAATCTTCAGTGCGCGAATGTGGAGAAAAACTAAGGGCAGTTTTGATGATGAGGTAAATGGCGTACTCAACGCCGTGCTCGCGCGAGCTCGCTGGATGGACTCCAACGTGGATGGTTTCTACAAAACTTTGGACAGCAACCTCTGTGTGTCTGCTGGTGAGCTCCCGACTTACAACTGTGCAGCTAACGGCAACGATAAAGGCTGTCTCTCGAACCCCAAAAGCTACAGCAATGCCGTCGAGTTTCCGAGGCCTCGAAAGTCGCTTGGTGCAAAGTCTTGTGGTGCGTCCAAAGCTGCGGTGTTGGAGAAACCAACTATTGACCCATGCTGGCTTTCGGCGGGAGTTTACATGACGGATGGCTCGATCACACCCTTTTGCGGTGGCTACGGGTTTTGCCCTGAGGGGCCAGGGGCGAATTGCACCTGTCAAAGTGGCCGCCATGCACCTACTTGTGCTCGTAGTGATGATGTCATTAAACCGCGCGGCGGATTGGTCGAGGATACCATGGGCACACTACATGTAGAGTCTCTGGACAAGTCGATCGATGGGCAGTGGATTCTTGGTGGATACCTGCGCTATCCGCTGTTTTTCTTGTGTGCTGTATTGGCGATGGCCTTAGGCGTAGTCCTGGCAACCCGTCAACACCGCCGCCGCCACTATGCTCGTCTTCGTGACGCAGTTGCTGGATCGATCGTCAATGTGCGTGATGAACCCGAGCTTCTCTACCGCACTTCGTGAATAGAGTTCAGATTTGGGTAATAATGGACCGTTGAAGGAAATGAGCTACGACTTCAACTTGTTATTGACCGAGATGTTCTGTTCCAAGCCTACCTACTGATTGTAATTATTTTTCACTTCCTTTTCACTTAGCGATGGAAGTAGAGCGCATCTCGGATTTCCAGGAGAAAACAACGAGTTTTCTAAAATGAAGTGCAGACTTTCGAACCGCGGCACAACGCAATTTGCCTCGAAAGAACAAGCAACACCCGTCTGCAAATTGTCAAGATGTAGTAGAATCCGATTAAAAAACTCATGAGGGAAGCTGGCGCTTCATGTAAACCCTTGGTTGTACTGTAGTCTGCAAGTCTTAGAATGAGATCGGTCAAACCTCTCGTCAAGTACTCATACACTGCTATAGTGATACCTGTACTAGTTTACCCACCTCAGAGTTGTATCCTACGCCAGCTTTAGCTGAGGTCGTTCTTCACCATCAGCCCGATGCGTGGTCAGGTCATCAATACCGTCACCCCACTACACCGCCCCACCAAGACTTGACCACGCGTCTTCGAGTCGATCTGTCTTGGATGTTGTTCTTCCACTTGAAGTGTTAAAGTTGCACCATGGCTGCACGAAGCTCGACGTCAGTGTCCCGTGCTAGTCCCTGCGGGGTCGGTAGCTGGTAGCTGGTGCTTAGGAAGAGGTAGTTGTTGAGGCCTTTGGAGTACGGGTCGAGGGGTAAAGTAGTCAAAGAAGAAGTTTTAAAGTCTTTGTTTCGTTCTTGAGTAGTGAGTAGTTGCAGGAAAAGCACGAGTGAGAAGTAGTGCTAGAGCGCACGCTACAAGGACCTATCCTCCTAGACTCGACACGCCTTCCTAAACGCTAGTAGAGAGTACAAATAAAACAAGACAACATAGCAAACGTGCCATCCGTCCTCGCGATAGCACTCATCAGTAGGGGTCCGTAGTTGTGCGCGATTCACGAGCGCGTGGCCGTCCTGGTGTCGCCTCGCCGCAGGTACTGTACAATTGTCAGCCAATTCAGCGCGTCTTCCCTCTTCCGAGGTCTAGGTCGCCGAGCAGCTTCGTCGATTGTACGTCCTGGGGCACGAGAACGGCGCGTCAGGGCTTGTATCCGCCGGACCGCAAGACGGGACCGCGCCGAGTTCGGGGTTCACGGGTCCGTAAGACTCGGGGTCCTGGCAGCTGATCCGTATTTCCGGGTACGGGACATCCTCCCCGACTTAAAGTTTGCCGTCCTCGGCGAACGTCAGGATGCGAGGCGAGCTCGTCGCGCAGTCCTTCGACGCGAGTAGCAGTGGCACGTAGCTCCGCCGAGATAGCAGTGGGGCTCGCACCTGGGGCACGACTTCCACCACTTCTTCGATCTGCCCAGCGTCCTCGAACGCGGCGTCCTGGAAGTCGATTAGGTCCTCGACATCCCCTCGCAACCGCCGTAGACTAGCGAGTTCAAGCTCAACACGGGAGGCTTCACGCCAGCGAGGGCGTCCACCAGCACGCTCGAGGGCGAAACAGCATTCAATTTCCGTCCCGTACGTCCCAGGCGACGGACATGAGAGGCCGGTCCCAACACGAATACGCCACCGGCCACGTGTAGCCCACAGAGGGTCCAATGGAAGTAGAAATTAGCAGCCGTCCATGACGCGGTAACGAAGATGACACCCACACCGCCGAGACACACGAATTCCACGAGATCGTACGCGGCTAGAGGTAAGTGTAGTAGCAGCGAGAGCACGAAAAGCTAAGCCCAACATACGGCCTTGATCGCCTCGCAGAACCGCTTCCATGAGGCTGAGACCGTCTCCATCGTAGCGCGAGAGTACTTGGCCATCGAGAGGTTCGTGCGCAACACCAAGTCGGGTAGATACTCGTAGAAAGTCGCGTAGAAAGCAGACCACCACGTACGGCACATCCGCCCGTAGCGACCGTACTCTAACTCGTTGTCCGTTAGGACTTGCATGGGAACTGCAAACACGGCGCCCCACAGAGCGTACGCGTAGGCCGTCCCTTCGAGGATGTGGATACCATCGTCTTCAATGACGTCCTGGAACCGCGAAATAAACGTTGACCACATACCGCCGTGCAGTAGCAGCACGCGCCACACAGCCTGCATAAATGTCCACCCGACTTTGCGCAGCGGAGGGGTCAGCACCCAAACTAGGATGCAGCAAAGTCCGGCGCAGCAGTACGCGGGCAGGAGTTCAGCGTCGACGTACTGGGGACGTACGGGTATTGCTATAGTGTCCAGGGCGAGTTCATCCTGCACTAAATCCTTCAATTTTCGAGTGAGTCTGCTCTCAGGACCGTCCTCGTGCGTCCTTAGTAGTTCTGGCATGGGGTAGCGAGAACTGACCCTCGCCTCAGCCGTCGATCCATCAATGGTTCGTAGCTTGTAAGATTTGTCATTATTTACACGGTGTTCGAACCTTTCTCGACACCAGCGAGTCCGCGTCCTCCGTCCCTGGTCAGCACTGCTCGCTTGCGTCTGCTGCCGTCTCTCGCGCATGGCCAAGCGTGTCTCGTTGAAGTCAGGACCGTCCATTCCAGAGTAGGGGAAGCCCAGGTTACACGAGTCGGTTAGGAGCGGTTAGCGTAGTTGGAGCCGTCCACGAGTAGGTCGAGTCGCTCGCACAGTCTGGGTGCGGTCGGGTCGTTCGCCTCTCAGTTCCACGTTGTCCGTTAGACAGGGGAGCTATAGAAAAAGTCGCGAAATGTCCAAATGGCTACTTTGTGTACGGGCTGAGGAACCGTACTTAGGTCAAGAACGGTCTTTCAAGGCCGGCAACTTCGACATCTTCCGGTTGAAAACTTGCTGGCTCGAGCGCACACGGAGCGACACCATCGACCGTCTTCCCGCCACGCTTCGCGACATTCCGCCGGCGTTCTGATGACCTCGCGCGCCTCTGAGGCAGAGAACCAGGCGTTGATGCTGCACTTTTGGGCCCATATGGATGAGGGGAGTAGTGCAGCACGCCAAGATAGCGACCTTCGTCGCGGCGCGAGTGAAAGAGATACAAGCGGAGTTTGGCAGAAGATGAAGAGCGTCTTGGACGTGAACGACGCGTCGGAGAACCTGGAAGTCCTGGATTACGTCGCCGGCGCCATTATCGATGGTCAACAGGATCCCGCCGAGGTCTTTTGACGACCAATCCTGATACTGATACGCCCGGCACCACCGATGTCTTCGTCGGAGGAGGCGCCTGCCCAAGTCGAGCGACAACCCGAACCTCGGTCGGCCCGCGCCGCGTTCGCCCCCGACGTCGAAATTCAGGAAGTCATGAAGGAGGGGCTGCCGAGTCGGACACAGGCACTCTGTCGCCTCTTCGGCTACCTCCTGCCAAACGAGCCAAGGCGTCGCCCGGAAGCGAGTCCAGTGCAATGACCATGTCCCAAAAGGAGACCCGAACGGACCTGTTGATCGTGGGCGGCAAGGTTATCCCGACCCTGAAGTTGACGTCAAAGACCCCGATCAAGTTCATACGGATCTCGTCAAGCTGTACAGGACGGCGGCCGACCAGGGGCGGTTCCCTTACGAGTTGGCATACCCGTGGGAAGGCGTCTTCCTGTGGTATGATCCGGTCGACTACCCCTTGATGTATCTGGCCCACTGGCGGTCCGGCATTCTTCGACTGGGCGCTTCACGCTCCGTTCGCGTCGAGCCAAGTCACTACAGCGCGTCGTTAGAAGAAAATGACCGCTCTAAGGGCACGCCTCACGTTCGTCAGTTTGGGCATCGAGTTGTGGGGATGGTACGGCTTCCTCCGGATGCTGGAGTTTTAGGGCAACCGCCACTTGATGTGGTCGGGAGGACAACCGGGGCGCAACTCATCCAAAGGCAAGACGTACACCGGAGGGTACGTGCCAGACGTCGGCGAGCTGTGCAAGAAGGACCCCGTATATCGGACGAAGATGGATGGAGCGTTGAAGCCGTTTCGTTTGGTCGAGGGGTCCTTTGCCACCCTGCCCCAGCTCTTGGAGCAGACCGATGCGCTAGAGCCGAAGTTCGTGCCTTACGAGCAGCGTCTGAGTGCCCGCGCCTTGGCTCGTATCCGTCAAGACATCACCTCGTCACGTCCGCGGCAGCCCCACTGGAAATGGACCGGCGAAGTTTGGAAGAAGCTGAGAGCTAGAGTCGGTAGCTTGAGCGCGGTTGCTTCGAGGTACAGCGACCATCACTAGCGAATGTAGAGGTAGAAGAAAGCGCTGGCTGGGCAAATGACCGCAGCTTGGGGGTGCCAGGTGTTGTGTGCTTGAGTCGGATGATTCCAAGTGAGTGCTTGAGAGACCCAAGCAACACAGCGCCGTAGTCGCCCCCGATGCAATGTGTATTCAATAGAAGTGCGTGCAGATAGAAATGATAGTCACAAGACCTCACTGTATCTATGTGCACGGGCCTCAGCGGCCCATGCAAGATCTATACTGGTTGAGGCTTCTTTGTTCAAGTATCAACCACATATCAACGCAAGTACATGTGCAAGGGGTACGACCTCATGTCGTACTTGGAGCTGATCATCCAGGCCAGCGTAGTGCACCGTTGTGGTGGCACCAGCTCTTCATCTCACACTCCCACTCGAGCGCGAATGCATGGGGCAATCACGATCGCAACGATTATGATCACTTTGCTCCAGCTAATGTATTTTGACGCGCGCCAGTCCTGAACGATGGCGGCGCAGTCACCCGCTCGTCTGCATCAAGCAACCTCTGTGGCTGCGAGCTCCGTTAGCTCAAATTTCCTGTCATAACCGTGAGTATTACGACGGCAATTATTCTTCGTACACCATATTCAGACTTCTGAGATATCATGTTCATCGTCAACACCATTGATCACGTCACGACTTGGGATGACCTGTACCACCTTCAAGGCTGTGCGAAACCGGCGAAATTTGACTGTCCCGAGCGCCTTGGTCATGACATCGGCAATCTGGTCTTCGGTACCGACATGCTCAGTTCGTAGGCGCTTCGCTTCCACCAAATGCCGCACCAGGTGGTACTTGTTCAAGATGTGTTTGGTGTTGCGATGTTTGCCTGGTTTTGATGCCAGGCGAATGCTGCCCATGTTATCCCCACGAAGTAAAAGCACTTCATGTTTCCAGTGGAGCTCGTCCAGAAGCTCTTCGAACCAAAGCAGGTCGCGCGTGCACTCATTCATTGCGATGTATTCCGCTTCACAGGTGCTTTGATCATTGATTGGCTGCTTCCGTGACGCATAGGACACAGCATTTGCCGTCCAACAGCGTTACGTATCCACTTACGCTTTTGTAGTCAACTGGGTCGTTTGCATAATCTGCGTCTGAGTAACCCACAACTGCGACACCAGAATTTGTACTTGGCTTCACATCCATGACAAGCCCAAAGTCTGAAGTGCCATGCAAATACCTCAGCACGCGCATCGCCTCAGCATAGTTGGCACTGGTGTAGCAAGTCAAGAATTTTCCCAAGTGACGCGTTGCGTGCGCAATGTCTGGTCGGGAGGCTCCCACCAAGTACTGCAACGCCCCAACAACTTCTCGGTATGGATATCTGTCGAGTTGAGGTGGTTCTGCCGTCAATGGAGCCGATGCGTGTGGTGTGGCGGAGCTCACAGCATTTTCCATGTTGAATCGCTGCAGTACCTCGATCACGTACTGTTTCTGCGTAAAAATTACTCGCATGCGGGATCGATCAACTAGGATTTCGACACCAAGCAGAAAGCGTACTGGTCCCAGCTCGCTTAGCTCAAATTCTTCTTGCAGCAGGGCTGCCACACGAGTGCATTGCGAAGTAGGCCCCATCAACAGCAAGTCATCGACGTAGACTGTCACAAGCGTCAGTACTTCCCCTGCCTCAGACTTCAGGGCATACAAGCCGTAGCCTGAATCAAGTCGTTCAAATCCAATCCGAGTAAGATGGGCATTCAGCATGTCATTCCAGATTCGGGGTGCTTGTCGTAGACCATAAAGGCTTTTCAACAAGCGACATACCATCTCTGGGCTGGCACCATCAACTCCAGCGGGCTGCTCCATGTAGATGACTTCTTCGAGATCTCCATATAGAAACGCTGTTTTAACATCATACTGCATGATGTCCCAGCCACGCTGCATCGCATAATAGACAGCTGCTCGAATCGATTCGAATCTTATAACAGAAGCATAAGTCTCGTTGTAGTTGACGCCGAATTCCTGCTTGAAGCCGTGTATCACTAGTCGCGCTTTGAACCTTTTTATATGTCCATGCTGGTCTCGTTTCAAAACGTACACCCAGCGACAGGTGATCACATTTGCTCCATGAGTTGACGCACGCCACACAAGTTGCCACGTTCGATGGCGACGTAGCGATTGTAGCTCTTCTTACATTGCGTCCCGCCACTGTGCCCACTGCGGCGAACCACGGGCTTGTTTGTAGTTATCGGGAACTTGGACATCAGCGTCTTGTGTCATCACGTTGTTCAAAACATAAGTTTGCAGGCGCACATTCGGTCGGCGTCTACGTTGTGAAGACGTTGGCGGTGGCAATTTAGGAGGCAATTTCTGCGTCATAGAGGCATTATCAGTAGCAATAGACTCTGCGTTAGGAGCAGCTATGTCTTCGCGTAAAGATGTCGATTTCCGTTTCCGCTTTCGTGTCTTCTTCTTCTTGTGCACACCGTTATCAAATTCATCTGGCGGTTGCTCGTCAGATTCTTGACTGCAGCCAGCCACATCACCCTGCTCATTTCTCCCCTCGCCGAAGGCAGATGCTCATCTATTCGCTTTGGCGTCATCTTCACAGGTTCTGCTGACGTCCCAACAGGGGCAATGCTTTGCTCACATCGACTGCATTTGATTCCAAATCCGTTTTCATGTGGACAATGGGCAAGCCCGCGGCAAGTTCGTAATCTCCATCCAGAAATGAGTTCTTCACCAGGTGAAGTACATATTCAGACTCACAAGTCAAATCTTCGTGGAAAAGTGCGTTTTCCAGGCGGCAAGTTCGGATGGAACCCGACCGGAGGGTCATCAATTTGTACCCCTTTGTATCGATATTGTAACAAGAAGTATGCTGATCTCAGTACGCGCTGCAAGTTTGGCCTTTGTTGTACGGGTTTCCGGCGGGATTCGCATCAGTGACATGCAGCCCCAGGTCCGTAACAGCGTGAGATCTGGCGGTGCTCCGTACAAAAGCTCGTAGGGTGACTTCAACTTCAGTCCTTTGCTCGGAGTTCGGTTCAACGTGAAAACTGAATGATGCATGGCTTCCCCTTTTTCTTGTGCACACCGTTGTCAAATTCATCTGGCGGTTGCTCGTCAGATTCTTGACTGCAGCCAGCCACATCACCCTGCTCATTTCTCCCCCTCGCCGAAGGCAGATGCTCATCTATTCGCTTTGGCGTCATCTTCACAGGTTCTGCTGACGTCCCAACAGGGGCAATGCTTTGCTCACATCGACTGCATTTGATTCCAAATCCGTTTTCATGTGGACAATGGGCAAGCCCGCGGCAAGTTCGTAATCTCCATCCAGAAATGAGTTCTTCACCAGGTGAAGTACATATTCAGACTCACAAGTCAAATCTTCGTGGAAAAGTGCGTTTTCCAGGCGGCAAGTTCGGATGGAACCCGACCGGAGGGTCATCAATTTGTACCCCTTTGTATCGATACTGTAACCAAGAAGTATGCTGATCTCAGTACGCGCTGCAAGTTTGGCCTTTGTTGTACGGGTTTCCGGCGGGATTCGCATCAGTGACATGCAGCCCCAGGTCCGTAACAGCGTGAGATCTGGCGGTGCTCCGTACAAAAGCTCGTAGGGTGACTTCAACTTCAGTCCTTTGCTCGGAGTTCGGTTCAACGTGAAAACTGAATGATGCATGGCTTCCCCTTTTTCTTGTGCACACCGTTATCAAATTCATCTGGCGGTTGCTCGTCAGAATCTTGACTGCAGCCAGCCACATCAACCTGCTCATTTCTCCCCCTCGCCGAAGGCAGATGCTCATCTATTCGCTTTGGCGTCATCTTCACAGGTTCTGCTGACGTCCCAACAGGGGCAATGCGTTGCTCACATCGACTGCATTTGATTCCAAATCCGTTTTCATGTGGACAATGGGCAAGCCCGCGGCAAGTTCGTAATCTCCATCCAGAAATGAGTTCTTCACCAGGTGAAGTACATATTCAGACTCACAAGTCAAATCTTCGTGGAAAAGTGCGTTTTCCAGGCGGCAAGTTCGGATGGAACCCGACCGGAGGGTCATCAATTTGTACCCCTTTGTATCGATACTGTAACCAAGAAGTATGCTGATCTCAGTACGCGCTGCAAGTTTGGCCTTTGTTGTACGGGTTTCCGGCGGGATTCGCATCAGTGACATGCAGCCCCAGGTCCGTAACAGCGTGAGATCTGGCGGTGCTCCGTACAAAAGCTCGTAGGGTGACTTCAACTTCAGTCCTTTGCTCGGAGTTCGGTTCAACGTGAAAACTGAATGATGCATGGCTTCCCCACAAAACATTCGGTAGCATAGTCGCTCTCAACAGCGAGCGTACACGCATGACTACCACCCCGTTCGCTCTTTCGACGATTGAATTCTCCTGAGGAGAGTATCCGTTTGTGAACTGTTGTTCAATGCCATCCTTTCGACAGAATGTCGCTAGCTCGGTCCCAAGAAATTCTCCCCCTGATCCGCGTGCAGCACAGCAATTGGCCAATCTACGAAATTGGTCTGCAGCGACTTCACCAATGCCATGATGTGCTCAGCTGCCTCGCTCTTCTTGGTTAGCAAATAAACCCACTTAAATCGCGTGGCTTCATCGACAACCAGCACGAACATCGCCCCTCCACTAGCTGTTTCTTCTCCTAGTGAACAAATATCCATTGACAGCTTCTTCAATGGACGCAATTGACGGCGCGGGTTGCGCTTATATGTCATCCGTCGCATCTTCGACTCAGAACAGGGAATGCACTCACAAGAGACGATATCTTGCTCAGTGAACTTAATTCCCACGTTCACCCGTTCCTCCCGCATCTTGCGCAATGTGTCGAAGCCCAAATGCCCCATGCGACTGTGCAGTGTATGCATGGGCTTGCTGTGTACAGCCTCGGGCTTTGCCATCAAATTCATTACGAGCTTCGACTGACGAGGCACGCGCACGTAGTAGGTGCCGTCACGCATCTTGAATTCCAACTTGAGGTTGGGCTTGGTGAGCCACGCAGTGCGATCATCTTTAGAGGTAGACAAGTGAAATCCTCCACGTAGCTGCATGTAACCTTGCGAAATGATATTGGCAGGAGCGTTTGGAGAGAATGCGATATCATCCAGAAAACGATCTTCAGTTAGACTTGAGTGCTGGTTCACGACACGCAGCAGCACCGAACCTTGAATGCGTGTCTTCTCCACGTTGCCATTTCCAAATAGCAATTGAGGGCCACCCGAGCATTCATCGAGGCGCGCAAATAACGAGAGATCACCTGTTACGTTCCATTGTGACCCTCCGTCCAGCATCCACTCCACTTCATCGGAAGGGAGGGGGTCGAGGGCAGGTTCGCTTATGTGAACTAACACCAATCGCGAGCCTGGTGACTGCTGGCTTCAGATCGAGCCTCCAATACTTCCTCCCACTGGATCTTGGCGTTGCAGAACCGGTTTCCCTGCTTGTTGGCCCGCAAACGGGAACTTTTGTTCGCAGTGAGTTTCCAGGATAACTGACACGATGGAAGGCGGTAATTGCTCTGACCGCTTACTCTTGCGAGCTAGCCATGCTTCCTTCTTTTCTGCTGTTCTGGTGTTAACTCCTCGGTGCAATCGAAGTACCAGTGCTCACTGCTTTTCGTCCTTCATTCCCCAAAGAGAAACTTGTACTCAGGGTCAGCAGCAGCACGACCTACGTCTAGTGTTGCAGTGCCATCCAGAATTTCCATCAGCCCCCACTCGTTCAGTTTTAGCTGCAGGTCTTGTTTCCAAGCGTCGTACTTCTTGTGACCGTCGAGCTCAATTACGCTGATTTGGCGACCCAGCATGGCACGATCCTTGGCTTCCTTGAGCGACCGGCGCGGTATCGCCTCACGCGGAGTATCAACTGCGATGACTGGCGCTGCCTCCGACGAGTCATCTTCAAAAAGCTACCGGGATGGCGTTCAGGGCTCCTCGCCCCAGAGGACTCAGACGACGACGATGAAGATGACGGCGGATGGTTGGCGTTGTGTCCTGCGACTTGATGCGTTCTGGGAGGTTGCGAGAATGGCAGGTGTCGCATCTATTCAACCCGAACCGTTACTTGAACCTTCGACACCACTTCTCCTGCTCGGAATCTCTTGCCCCCATCTTTGCTGACAACCAGCAGCGTGGACATCAGGACGATTTCCCACTTGGCCCAGGAGCATAGTCAGCAGCTGCTGAGGGTCAAGTGTAGTGACCGCATCCATGAGCGCCTCGAAGGCTTGCGATCCTTGGGGAAATCTGATCAGGAGCTTCGGTTGTGGCAGCCTGTTCCGTCCCCGCATCTGTGCCCATGTCACTTGGCGTCGCCATTACAGGCACTGCAGTCGAACCTCCGCCACGCATCAAGATACAAGAAGAACGAGAAGATACCTGCGACAAGACGCGATGCCCGCGTACACGCGTGGTCGGTTCTCCAGCATGCACAGTGCCACTTCCGATAGCTTGATCAGCGCCACCTCTGCCTTTGCAGTAGTTAGCTACCAAGTAGCAGCGATAATATTTGTTCCAATTGAAGCTTCAGTTGATCTTCAAGTCATTCGTTTGAGTTGGTTCCCGTAGCAGTACAAGAAAGTAAAAAGAAAAAGAGAGGGAGCTCGCCTCGAGCTCCGTTGTTGCCATCGAAGGTGACCATAGTAGAAGATATCAAAGTAGAGTAACGGTCCACCGGCCGACCAGCAGTAGATAAATTCAAAAGTAAAAAAGTTGTAGCTCGTCTCGAGCTTCTTTGCCGTTGCAAGGGCAACCGTAGCGAAAGTAGCAAGCGTACGGTTCCCTTACCGAACAGCGGCAATAGGAATCCAAACGTAATAAAGAGGAGAGCTCGCAGAAGAGCGGGTTTCCAACCCTAAGCCGTGACGAACCTCCAGGAGGTTCCTTCGAGAGTCACGGCGACATATCCACGAGAAGTAGGACTAAAAGAGAAGCTCGTCTTCGTCGACGGCGGCGTTCGCTTCTTCCAAGCGTGCGCTCCGTCGTAGTTCAGGCCAACCGTCTTCACGACGCTGTTCGTCGTTGAAAGCAGAAATCAGGGCTTGAAATTCCGGCAACAAGGAGGTAGTCGACCTCCAACTAGTCTCGAAAGAAGCAGTCAGTACCGGATACTGTTCTTGCGAATTCTTCACTCGCTTCGCGAGGATTTCCACGATAGGACTTCCGACGCCCGAGAAAGCGACCTCTTCGCCTCCGATAGCGAGACGCTCCACAAAACTACACCTTTTCAACTTCAAAATGGCAAAAGAAAATTCAATACGTCATAAGGTAAAATCAAAATGACAGCAGATAATAAAAGTGATATTATATAGGCAACGTTTATGAAAGGATATTACCAGTTACAGAGTTTTAATTAAGGCGCGAACAGCTCGCGCCAAAACCGATGGTCACCGTTCACGCCACTGACGGCACGTTCGGTGCGCGCGGATCTTTAGCTCACTTTACAATTTCCAACGCACACAGCACGCATCTCCTCCCCACGCCCCTCCACCCTCCACGATGCTGTACGACGAAGCTACAATCCAACGCGTTTTACGTGCCGCGCGGGCCGACCAAGACTGGCGCGACGTCGCGTCCAAGAACGACGTCAATCTGCGCACAGCGTACCGCTGGATCGCCACCGCACGCGAGACCGAATCGTGGGATGCCTCGCCGAGAAAGTCGTGTGGTGGAAAGAGGAATTTGAAGGTGACCGATGCCCACGTCGACTACTTGCTAGGGCTCCTAGATGAGAACTGCTACCTCACATTAGATGAGATGGTCGATGCTCTCGAAGCGCAGTTTGCTCTTAAAGTGTCTCGCCAAACGGTTAAGCACCACGTCGACGGCCGCATGTACACGATAAAGCAAACGCATCGAGACAACAACTACCGCAATCTCCCCAAAAACAAGATTCTCCGCCGCGACTACGTCGTCAATCTCCTTGCCTACAAAGCGGATGGTAAGAAGATTTTCTATGTCGATGAAACTAATTTTAACCTGTGGTGCACTCGGAGCCGCGGTCGTAGCTTGAAGGGCAAGCGAGCGGTCGACAAGAACACTGCAAGCAAAGGATCGAACATTCATGTGATTGCGTGCATTGCGGAAGACGGGCTAGCGTACTCTGAGAAGCGGTTTGGCTCCTTTACGTCGGACAAATGCAATGAGTTCATGCGCTGCCTTCTCACGCACATCGCTACGACTACGCCACTCCACAACGTCGTCATCGTTGCGGACAACGCTCCATGCCACACTCATATCGAAGATGTTTTCGATGAGGAAGCGTTTTCAGCTGCAGAGGTGCTACGACTGGGGCCGTATTCCCCATGCTGAACCCCATCGAGAACTGTTTCTCGACGTTCAAGGCTATGGTGAAGCGCTTCCTCGCGCGTCACCTCCAGGCTATTTTACAAGTCTCGCCGCATCGTACAATCAAGGATCATCGAGAAGAATACTTGAAGATGGCTGCCGACCTGCTCGTTAACGAAGCTATAACCCCGTACCTGTGTCACAAGTGCGCGTTGCACACTGTTAAGTTTCATGCTTTAGCTATTCAGGAGAAGGACATGCCAGTAGGCGAATAAGCATAATATAAAAACGTGCGTCAGTCACTTCTCTATTCACGTCACTTTGATTTTACCTTATGACGTATTGAATTTTCTTTTGCCATTTTGAAGTTGAAAAGGTGTAGTAGTTGGTAGATCTTCCTCGGTGAGCGGGACCGCGTCGTCAACGCCAGGCTGGGTTTCGACGCCATGCGGCACTTCTGTTGGGAACGGACGACTCCATCGTCCTTTAAAGCGTTTGAGGCGGTTCACAATCACCGAGACGACCCGATTCGGGTGCGTCGGTATCGCAACGCGGTACGTGTTTTCGCCAAGACAGCTCACAATTCAATACGGTCCGTGCCAGGCGAAAGCAAGCTTCTTGGTCTTCTTCTCACCTCGCCTGGCGCGGAAGTACTGGTACACCCAGACAGCTTCGCCTACCTCGAGTTCCACTGCTTTCTGTGCCTCTAATTGTTTGGCATGCTTGTCTAGCGCCTTGAGTAGCTGTCGCTCGACCATCCGCCGGGTGTCGCGCATTGACAGGCAGAGTCGTCTACGGTAATCGGCGACTTCGTTGCTCTTCCAATTATTGCTTGTGTTCAGGAAAGCCAGGTCCAGGGGTAACACAGGGTCGTGGCCGTAGTGGCTGAAGAAAGGCGAATCGCCGACCGCTTCATGGTAGGACGTCCGGTAGGCAAATAGGGCTCTGGGCAAGTGTAAGTCCCAGTCAGTCTGAGACTCGTTCACAAGCATTCTCAACATGCCCATTAACGTGCCATTGAAACGTTCCTCGAGGCCTTGGGTCTGAGGGTGATACGCAGCACCGAAACGTTTCTTGATACCCAAGGTTTCGTAGAACGACTGAGCCAGCTCCGAGATGAAGTTCGAACCCCGGTCACTCAGCAACCTCTCAGGCACTCCGTGGCGACCAACTACTGCATTCACCAAAAAGTGACCGTGTCTAGGCGGGCCACGGCGAACGCTTCAGTCCAGCGCGTAATGTAGTCAGCGAACACCAAGATGTACTTGTTCCCACTCTCAGTGGCCTATAGCGTCCACGACCAATACTGAGAACGGGTCAGAGAGCTCCTGGATCGGCATGCGCTGCATGCGGCCGTTCTTCCAATGTATGTAGCCCTTCCCGCTTCCGCACTTAGAACACGAACGGATGTACTCAGCGACGTCGTTCTTCCAGCCGTGCCAGTAGGCGTGTTTGCGGACATTATCCACTGTCTTGACTTGCCCCACGTGCGCCGAGAAGACGTCCGCGTGGCAATAGTGTAGTACCGTTTCGACAAAGGGCAGCGGAATTACTGGGACGCTGATCGTCCGAGCCGGCCCTGCTCGCGCCCTCAGGTGTACCTTGCGCATTAACAAACCATTATTGAATAGGTAGTGAGGGGCCATCTGCAGCGTGCGAACTCGTAATTGGGCGTCTAACGCCAATGCTTCGTCCACGAGAAATGCGACCAGCGTCTGTATCCACGGCGTCTGCTTCTGCTCCTCGGCGAACCGTTCTCGGTCCAGTCCGAAGAGATCAACGGGTAAAATGGCAGTCTGGCCAGCCTCTCCATCCTCGTCCTCTTCGTCCTGCTCAGCGGTTTGCACAGGAGAGGCGGGAGATTCGACGGGGGCCCAAGGGCGGACTCCCCAACTTGGACAGGACCATGTCCTTCCAAGTCCAGGTCAGCGAGTAGGGCAGGTTCCGCAACTTGGTGCACAGGGTCGTCTTCGTTCTCGTCGTAGTAGTCCAAACCCTCCCCGACTTGGACTTGACGAAGGTCGTCGTTGTCCGAGTCGTTGAACAGGTCGGCCATAGTGAAAGCGTTGACGGTAGCCGTGTGTAACCTCGAGAGACCGTCCACGTGGCCCATGCTCGTGCCGGCCTTGTGAAACACCTTGAACCTCAGCTGTGATAGTTCCATCTCCCACCTTGCCAACTTGGCATTCCCAGTGCGGTTGTTCTCGTTAAAGACCCACACGAGGGCTTTGTGGTCCGTGTACAAATCAAACTCTCGTCGGTCTAAATAACAGCGGAACTTCCTAGTTGCCCACACAATTCCCCAGCACTCGATCTCGGACGTGCCGTCCTGCTTGTGGATCCAATTTTTCTCTGACCCGACGAGCAGCTTGCTAGCGTAGGCGACCACTCTATCTCGTCCATCCACATGTTGCATTAGGCAGACACCCACGGCCTGCTTTGATGAGTCGACGAAGAGCTTGAATCGCTTCTTGAAATCAGGATACACTAGGATGGGGGCTCCGCTTAAATTGTAGGAAAGCAGCCTCGCAGTCAGCGTTCCACACGAACATTACGCACTTCATTTTGAGACGTTCAATCGGTGCGGAGATTGCAGCGTATCCCGGTATATATCGCCGGAAGTAGCTGGTTAGTCCGAGGAAGGCCCTCACCGTTTGCAGATCGTGCGGTCTTAGCACGTTCATCACTGCTTTCACCTTTTCGGGGTTCGGCAGGATGCCCGATGGGGTGACGATGTGGCCCAAGAAGGCGACTTGGTCGCGGCCCCACTTGCACATTCCCATTTTGAGCTTGAACCCGGCTTCCCTGAAGCGTTCCAGCACCTGCTTTAGGTGGGCCAGATGAGTCGGGAAGTCATTGCTGAAAACCACGCAGTCGTCAAGATACACAAGGCAGGTCCTCCACTTAAGATCGATCAATACATTTTCCATGAGTCGCTCGAAGGCCGGTACTGCGTTGCATAAGCCGAAAGGCATCACTAACCACTCGAAAAGACTGTATTTGCAGGTGAACGCGGTCTTCTCCGCGCTGGCAGCGGCCATCGGGACGTTCCAGTAGCCAGAGGCTATATCCATCGTCGAAAAGAGCTTCGCATTCCCCAAGACATCCAGAATGTCATTAATGAGGGGTATAGGGTAGCAATCTTTGATCATCACAGCATTCAGTCTCCTGTAGTCAATGCAGAAACGGATTCCACCGTCGGGTTTCCGGATCATCAAGACCGGACTAGCCCACGGACTCATCGACGGTCTGATCAACCCCTGCTCGAGATATTGTCGTATCTCAGCTTCCATCACGTCTCCTTCGGCTCTCAGACTCGTCGCCACGGACGTCATCGGTGAGGTCTCTGGCCTGACCACAGTGTTGGTGGAGGGTTAGCCTGAGCTGGACGACACGGTGAAGATTGCCCGTACGCTATGCACCGTTCACGACGGCATAGTGATCGTAGATATGTGCAACGCGTCGGTCGAGGACGTAGTCCTGAAGAAAGGCACGCTCCTGGCTGCATCTACTGTAGTTCCGGCGACGGCGTTCGCAGTCCGGGGTACTCGCACCACGCCCGCTGAACAACATGTGTCGTCCGGATCATCGTGGGTGAGCTCTGTGTTGTGCACGGTTGTGGCTCCTGCGATCCCGTCGGACGGCCTAATGCCGGGACTGGCCAAGGGAAAAGAGGTCGAGATCGACTTTGCGGACTCGAAGCTGGGCGTGAACAGCGCACGCTATTCGCCACACTGCTCCGGTCGTACGAAGACATGTTTGTCGAGACGCCACTGACGCCAGGGCGCACTGACCTACTGGAATTCTCGATTGACACCGGTACTCATACACCGCTGAAACAACGCCCGTACCGAGTGTCGAGAGGGCCGAAGCCGCACTGTCGCGCTCAGGCGCGAGTTGAACATCTGCTTTACGCGAGGCGACCCCAGTTGGAATACCTCGTGGGTGTCGTTTAGCGTCATGGTGTTGTCCTCCAAATCGATCACCGCGCGGTATGCCTTCAGCGTGTCCGTGCCCAAGATCGCGTTCACGTGTAGTTGATCTACCACTACGAAGGGACGCATCTTCTCCTGCGAGCCCAGCCGCACTGGTAGGTCGATCACACCGCGAATCTTTATCTTCTGGCCCGATACGCCCTTTAGGCTACCAGGATACGGCCGCATGGGTTGGTGGAGGCGTCCGAGGCGACGAACGACTTTCGAGTCGACGAGAATCGACGTAGCCCCAGTGTCCACGAGCATCTCGCTCCTCAAGCAGTCAATGTAGCCGACAGACACGGCCTCAGCCCCGCCAACCGACCCGATCACTCGTTTTCCGTCTGGAATCAAGCAGTCAGGATCCTCAGGATCCTTTCCTTGCTCTCCTCGGTGTCGCCAATCACTTCACGCAGTCCAGGTCGGTGCCGTCGTCCGCGACAGTCACGGTCGCGCACTACATTAACGTAGTGACCGATGTCCTCAGCACTTTCAATGAAGGAAGTGTGGTCGCCGAAAGCCTCGGAGCGTCCTGCGTTGAGCGACGAGCAGTCGAACGACACATTTTTGACGGGCGGCATCCTGGCCACGTCCGACTTGGTACAGTGGCACGCAGATCCTCGCGCCCGGCGCTTGAGTTCGATAAGGCCAGCCTCACTGTCGTATTCTTCTCGAACCCGTTGTAGAACCTTTTCAGCAGTTCGTCCTCCGCCGGTCGTCCCCGTAGCAGCACGATGTTTCGAGCACGCTTTTCGAAAGAGGCCTCGTTGGTCGGGGTGTCACCCGACGCACTCGACGGTCGACGGGCTTCAAGACGTCGCTGTGGCAGGCCAGGCACAACGGGATGGCTTGCACTAGGCCAGGCGGTACACCACACCACGAACAAGCGTACGCAGTTTCTGGGGAAGCTCCCATCGTCCGCTGTTCTTAATCGAAGCTTCCACCTTTTCTTGACCACTAGCGACATCAGCTCCGCCAAGTCGATCGCGATGTTGCGCGCGACGTCGGCTTCCGTAACCGCGGGGAGTACGCGCTCCCTGTATGTCCGCCTAGCTCGCAGGATCTCGTCGCTCACGACGTCTGTTCCACCTCCGACGTCACGATGATCCGAGTTCTCGGTCATCGCAGCCTCGACCGCGGCGACGTACTTCTCGTTGGCGCCTCGGAAGTCTCGGTTAGCCCGCTTGGCCTCCTCAGAGGTGGCCAATGTGTTCTTGTACCACCTCATCCTGTACTCAGGTGTCGACAGAGGGCCAGGAGAAGTGTCCTTGGTCCGAGATAGAGTCTCGATAGGAATGTCCATCAGTGCGCTGAGCTCAGCCAGCGTGGATTCTTTTTGTAGCACAGCGTTCTTCTCTACGCGCCGCATCAGCTCCACTTCGTCTAGAGAGTATAGTCTCTCCTCTAACTCCTTCTCATATTCTTCCTTTTCCTCGGATATAGGAGACGGCGTTCCTCTTTCCAGCGCCTCCAGTTCCTCAGTCTCAAACGACCGCGCATATAACGGAACGGTATCCACGGTAGCCGCTTCCGGCTCTTCCGGTACGACATCCTCTTTCTTCGGATCACTCGTCAGTATGGACTCACTTCCTTGCTCGGTGACGGCTACGAAGCTTGCCATCACCGTGACGTCCGCATCCTCGCGCGACGTCTTGAGAGCGTCCACAGCACTCACTCCAGCCCCAGTTCCAGGCTCTTCACCTCCATCATCCCTGACGGCGCACCCGCGGGCGCGTCCAGTGCCACCACGGCACTCTTCATAGCCCCTAGCTCAGGCACTTCACCTTCATCCTCTTCGACGGCGCTCCCCGCGGCGCGTCCAGTGCCGCCGCGGCACTCTTCGTAGCCCCTAGCTTGGGCACTTCACCTTCATCATCTTCGACGGCGCTCCTCGCGGGCGCGTCTAGTAATTCTTCCTCCGATGGGTGGGGCACTGCATGTTCACTAGTTTCAAAATTGACGTTAGTCTTCACCTCCTCTGCTGTTGGGCCCGTGTAGCTATCCGTGCTACTAGTAGCGGTGCGCTCGGCAGGTTCATCCCCATTAGGTCCTTCCACGCGATCACAGTTCTTCGCGGTGGACAGTCCCCATTCGTGTCAGTAGTAAATTCTAGGTCTCCGCGACCCTCCTAAAGTAGAGTTCTCCACGGTGGCAAAGTAGGCCGACCGTATGTAGTTTTCATCCGTAGTTTCATGCATTACCGGCCTCGTAGCCGGAGTGCTCAAGTTGTTCGTCTCGTAGTAATCATTTTCCATTGTTTCGTAGTTTTGTGTAGTATTCTCCACGAACACAACCGGTTCCTCCCACGTCGGAGCGTACACATTGTTCCTTTCATATCCTTCGTTTCCCCATTCTTCATAGTTGCCAGTTACGGCTCCAGTCATTCCTTCCCATTCGGGCGCACCCAAAGCTACACTCACCGTTCTCGGAGTGACGCTAGCGGGAGACCCATACGCGGCCGTTCTTAGACAAGAGGTAGGGGTGGCACTCCCTTCCCCTTCCTCCTGCCCCCATCATTGCCTCGACGGAGGTCCTCCTTGTCCAGCAACCTTGCCGACGTCAACATCGGGCACTGCGCTGCAAGGTGTTCGAGACTTTGACAGACGTAGCAAGGCATCGCTCTACGGCCCGGGGCCGTATTGTTGAACGACTGCTGTCCATCACCTTGTGGACGGGCTCCGAATTGCTGCTGGAGCCCGAATTGCTGCGCCCGCCGTACTGCTGTTGGTTTCCGTACTGTTGAGTGTCTTGTTGACTCTGCTGACTCTGTTGGCCTCGTGGGCCCCCGTAACCCCGGTTGTAGCTCTGGCGTGTTGGTTCCAAGCATTCAACGCGGAAATGCCCATTTAATTTGCAGTTAGAACAGAACGCGTGCTGGCGTTTGCATTCATTTCGGCCGTGTCCGGCCGAATGGCACCGTCCACATACGGTGATTCCCTCGCGCGTTCCATTTCCGGGCCCATCCGGATGCCCTTGATGAATACAGGCGGGTGACCACCGTTCCCTTGGTCAGGAGCGCCCTGACCCATGGGATCGTCGTACGCTGCCGACACCAATTCCTGCCGAGCCCGAGGCGAACGTGGCGAACGAGCCATTTGCTGTTGTTGCTGTAGGAGTCAGTTCTGCGTTTGCTGCATCATTGACATCATCTGCGTCATGATGGCGTTGTCGGCTTCGCCGGATCATCCGCGAAGTCCGCGTCGTGCTCGACAGGCAAGTGCATGTTTTTATACAGGAGTACGGCCACGGCTTGAGAGATCGAATTCACCATGGAGGTGCTCAGCGCCGACTTCCACTCTCGATTTCTCAACCCCGATAAGAAGTACTGATATCTCATGGTGGGGTCGCTGCACTGGGCAGCGTCGCAGAGCTCCGAAATCATGTCGCCCCATACTTCGGCGGACATGCCTCTCGGACGCTTGGTAGTCTTCAACCGTTCAATTAATTGTAAAGGCGTTTGACAGATAAATTGGTTGTGAAATCGCGTTCGGAGAGTTTCGAAGTCGTGGATCTGGGAATGCATCCACCAGTCTTCCCCCTCTTGCCCTTTAAGCATTCTCGAAAAGCGCTCAATCGCAGAGAAGGTTCCAGGCCCCTGTGGCTCCCTCGAAGCCGTCCCAAAACGTCTGAGCCTTTTCCACGGAGGCCCCGTCCGAGTAGAACGGTTGAATCATCTTGACAGCATTATTGATATGAGATGGCATACCGCCATCAGAGGCGAAGTTGTTGTTGCTGCTGTGTTTGCTGGTCCGGGTACGCAGGGGCGTATTGGCCAGGGTGCGTGGGCAGCACGTGTTCCATCTTCATGTCCATCTGAGCCGTGTGTTGGCTATCAGCCGTGCCAGACCGTCCTTGGGAAGCGTTCACTGCCCCGCCCCATGTTTGCGGGGCAGCTCCTGAAGTAGAGGCGTATGACGAACTTGCGCTCTGTGGGCGAGGTGCCTGCTGGTAGACGACGTTCGGTAGCCCTAAGTTGGGGGAGTTGGCCTCAGCCAGAGAGAATCCCCGTAAGATGCAATGGCCATTGTCCGTCCCTCGCCGGAGTGTGCGCCTCTTGAGGAGGGCGCGCTCGCCTGCTGGCACGCTCGAGGGTCGCTCCACGACTGGTACGGGTGAAGGGGGCCGGGCTGTTGACCCCATCCAACATCTTGGTAGTGGACCGACTTGGGCTGGGTTCTCGGGTCGCCGCCCTGAGGTTGGCCACCTTGGCCGACTGCACCGGTCGCAGGGGCTTGAGAAGCGCCGGTCGCCTGCCCGTGGTCGACGTTGCTGGTCGGCACACCGGCCGTAGGAGCCGTGGTCGCAGTAGTCGTCGGGACCCCGCTCGACGTAGTTGGTGCCGTACTCGCGGTCGCAGGAGGTCCCGATCCACCTGCCAGAGCAGTCACGGCTCTGCACCGTGCTCCTCACGGTACTTAACCCTTGCGGGGTCGACAAATCAGGTCGAAGTGGGTCCGTCAACGCGGGACTGGGCGCGCCCGTCCTCCTCGGGGCACTCGTTCCTGACGGAATAGGGGTGGTCACAGAGGCACCCGTAGTAGCTTCGGTCTGGTCTTCAGTCACTTGTTCAGTGGTCTGAACCACGTCGGTGTCTTCAGAGTCGAACGCTTCGCTGACAGCGTCTCCAAACTCGTCCCTCTCCTCGCACGGTCCTACGCGAGGCCATAATCCCTTCTCAAGCAAGCAGCTACCCTGTTTCTCCACCAAATGTCCCCTGCTAGTCCCTGCGGGGTCGGTAGCTGGTAGATGGTGCTTAGGGAGATGTAGTTGTAGATGCCTTTGGAGTACGAGTGAAGGGGGTAAAGTAGTCAAAGAAGAAGTTTTAAAGTCTGTGTTTCGTTCTTGAGTAGTGAGTAGTTGCAGGAAAAGCACGAGTGAGAAGTAGTGCTAGAGCGCACGCTACAAGGACCTATCCTCCTAGACTCGACACGCCTTCCTAAACGCTAGTAGAGAGTACAAATAAAACAAGACAACATAGCAAACGTGCCATCCGTCCTCGCGATAGCACTCATCAGTAGGGGTCCGTAGTTGTGCGCGATTCACGAGCGCGTGGCCGTCCTGGTGTCGCCTCGCCGCAGGTACTGTACAATTGTCAGCCAATTCAGCGCGTCTTCCCTCTTCCGAGGTCTAGGTCGCCGAGCAGCTTCGTCGATTGTACGTCCTGGGGCACGAGAACGGCGCGTCAGGGCTTGTATCCGCCGGACCGCAAGACGGGACCGCGCCGAGTTCGGGGTTCACGGGTCCGTAAGACTCGGGGTCCTGGCAGCCGACCCGTATTTCCGGGTACGGGACAGTCAGCTGCCTTGGTTACAAACTGCTTCATCATCACAGGAATGTCCTTGTATAGTGATTTGAGGGACTCCCATGAGTCCTTAATTGGCTCCAGAGCTTTCCACCCTACCAGTATCTCGTAACACCGCTTTGTCGAATTCCACCGGTGATCTTTGAGTTCAGCGACCGTGAGGACAATACCCTGAGCAGCCACGTGCTCACGGATTTCCTCCGTCTCCTCAAAAGACTCATCGGCGTAGAACTTCCAGCGTGAAGCGTGCACGTCTGATTCCGCGCCAGTCACTAGGTGCTGCACGCGAGATGAGTGTCCGTCTGTCCCCACCACTTGGTACGGACCAATCCAGGTGACTAGAAGCTTGTCGTTGTGTTTTGATCCACTCTGGATCAAAGGACGTAGTCACCAACGTCGAAGTTCGCCAACCTGGTTTCCTTCTGCATATTCTGGTTCCGCTTGGCTTGCTCCGACCTTGCCGTCTGCGCCTTTCTGTGCATCTCCTGTACACGAGTACGCAGTACGGACAATCTCCGTTCAAGATTTCCAGATGTCAAGTCAATCGTGACGTGATTTCCTGTCTCGCTGTCGAGCCCGAAGTCGAGTGGGGATACAGCGGGCAGAACTCAAAACAGTTCTACTGGGGCTTTGTTGGCAAGAGACGGCACCGGGGTGTGGTCCAGACTGGCCTGCACCACCGGGACGAAATGAGTCCAATTTCGGATGCCAACCTTGCCTTCAAGGCACATAGCCCTCAAAACCTGAACAATGTCCCTGTTCAGTCTCTCGATGAATCCATTTATCCATGGGCAGTACGCCACAGTAAAACGCTGGTTTCTGTCCAAACGCCTTGCCACCTCAACCACCAACTTTGAAGAAGCAGATGAGGTGTAGCGACACTTGCCCATAGAAGAAATACGATGGTATATTGTTTCGTCAATCTCCTTTTACTAACTTCTCTCTAGTGATCTACGAAGAGGAACACGCTGCAAAATGCCCAAGCTCTATGCCTACTGGTACACCGGTGTCTACGCTTACTGGCTCGCCGTTACTAGATCCTTCTGCTCCCCTGACGCCAACTCCAACTGGTACATCGACTTCTACGGGTACGTCGACGCCAACTCCAACTGGCACATCTACAACTACTAATACGCTGTCGTATGCTTGCAGGTTCACCGGCACAAGCGCCTCCTGCTTCCCCGATGCCAACTCCAACTGGTACATCGACTTCTACGGGTACGTCGACGCCAACTCCAACTGGCACATCTACAACAACTAATACACTGTCGTGTATGCTTGCAGGTTCATCGGCACAAGCGCCTCCTGCTACCCCGATGTCAACCCCAACTGGTACATGGACTTCTACTGATACACCAGCGTCTACTGCATCGGCTACGCATACGGCCCGTTCTCC
Organism: Phytophthora hibernalis; assembly: GCA_012656075.1. NCBI lineage: Eukaryota > Oomycota > Peronosporomycetes > Peronosporales > Peronosporaceae > Phytophthora > Phytophthora hibernalis. The sequence continues at coordinate 163,928 of JAAKBF010000089.1, forward strand.
TACTCATACATTATCGACGCGTGCTCGTGCTAGTACACCATCCCGCGCTCCGGCCAAAGCGTCGACTAATTCCAAGAAACGTTATCAGTCTCCTGCTAAAGGCACCGACACAGTGCTGGCCAAGTCACCAGCGAAGTCTCGGGTCCAGGCTCGAGCCAAGCTTAGAACAGGCTCACAACCCAAGTCGCCGGCAAAGCTTCGCTCCAAGCCCCCCGCCGCCAAAGCCCCAGCAAAAATCCTCGTACACTTTCAAAGAGGTCGGTGAGAAAAGCTACAGATGCTACCCCTTCTCCGAGACCACCCTGTTGAGCCGTTGTGTCGGATACAGCTCGTCAGAGGCTGGTAACAGCCGAGTCGGTCTACATATTACATGGAAACGATCGAATGGGATCGGGGACGACGAGGAGTTCTTCGTGGACGATGACGAGGATAGTGACGTTGAAGCGACCAGCGAGAGCTCCGTCAGTGAAGATGAAGCAACCAGTGGCGAGGAAGATGCTGTAGATCTATTAGCTGGAATGGCGTATTTGGTACAGTATAACAAAGATGTTGATCTTACTGCCGTCCTGTATCTACCACAACGGGTTCTCTATTTTTCAGGTAACTCGCTAAGGTGTGCTGTCGTCTGGCTCGCCTCGTGCCCTCGCCTCAGAACATTCGACGCAGTAGAAAGTTGTCTCCCACGGATTCTTGCCTGGTCGAAGCAGTTTTGACCCAGGCCAACTTGTTCACACGATTCCTCTTGGCCACTTGCACGGCTGGCTCTCGAATGAGCGCGAAAACCGCGCCCGCGTTTTACTAAAAATCCTGGCCACGAATTATTACCCCGAGGTTAGCTACAAGACTTGTAGACTGTAAATTCGCCTGTATCACTTCGAATTTGTACGCTTCAACTTAGTGTTTGTATGGAGCAAAATGGACAAAATCATTATCCTGTAGAATAAAGGATACGAAAATCCTAATCCTGTAGAATACAGGACGCGGGGCTAGAGGGGTTCAAGTGTGTACCCTGGTCGCTGATCCAGACTTTAGGTGCACCATATCGGCTATGCCAGTCCTATATCGCTTCAGCTGCCCCTGCTGCAGTCGGGAGTGCGCAGAAAACGAGCTCACAGAAGTGTGTTGTGTCGTCCTTGAGTACGAGAAAGTACTTATAGTTACCGTAAGATTCACCAAGATGCACGAAATCCCAATGCAAAGCTCCGTTTTTCACAGCGGAATGTCTCTGCCCATGGGCGGTTCACCACCTTCCCTCCTTTGACGTGCTGGCACATGAGGCAATCAGCTAGGAAAGTCTGTACGATAGCTGAGAGGTTCCGGACAAAAACCCGCCGGTTCACGACGTTCATCAGAGCGGCACGACCTCTGTGACTCTGTGCTCCACAGTGGCTGATCACTAGTAGCCGCTTCAGCAAGCTGGACTCCTCGGCAGCGATCCAAATGCGCCCATTGCTCGACAGCAAACCATCGCCTCTTCTCGACAAACCTTGCGGGCGCTCCACGATATGTCGCTGTTGAGCTGCAAGCAGCTCATCCGTAGTTGGCCACACAAAATTACCATCACTGAACGGACGGATCGGTACGCGGCTGCTAGTGTTCGTAGCTGGCTCAGCTTCCTCTTCTCGTTCTCGACGCAACGTGACCCGCTTCATTGCTACACTTGAAACGCGAGGAGTTCTAGACCACCTAGACACCATGTCCGCCCAAACATTGTGAACGCCGTCGATATGCTCGATGGAGTATCGATACTCCATTAACTTCATCGCCCAACGAAGTAATTTGCCGCGAACATGCTTCTTCACTTCATGCCCGGATGCAAATACGTGTATCAGGTTACGGTGGTCGCAGTACATGCGGAAACCACGTGGTCGCAACAGTAAGTTGCTGAGCTTATCGCACGCAACGATAATTGAATACGCCTCTTTCTCAATGACGCTCCAGTTCTTCTGTGCTCCAGTGAATGTTCCACCGAGACCGATAAGCAGCTCATGCTGTTGGTCCTGGATATCTGCCTCGCTCTTCCAGTTTGTCACCTGACAGACAATCACCGACCAGCCAACGTCGGACGCATCCGGGAGAAGAATCATCTCAGCATCGGGCTTTGGGAAAGCAAGGGGGCTGCATCCGCCAGAGCCTGCTTCAGTTTGCCGTACGCCTCGCATTCCTGCTCGGTAAGTGCGACTGGTATCCCTGCTGCCACCCGATTCGTTCTCCTCGAAGCCTTCGCCATTGCCTTATCCAGTGCGTCCTGTAGATGACGAGCCAATCTCGCCTAGTCTTTAATGCTGTCTCGCATCCAGTTAGTTGAACACAGGAGCTGCTGGAGTTCTCAAGCATTATTCGGGTACGGCATGTCGGTCAGAGCCTGAATACGTTCGGCATCATGTCTGACACCGTCACCATTTATCACCTTTCCGCACCACTTCACTTCACGTTTGTACAGGCAGGACTTCGTAACGCTCAGCTTAAACCCAAACTTTGCCGTAAGATCGAGCAGTGGCTGTAATTTGTCGAGGTACGTGTCAACGTCAGCAACGTAAAGCAGCAAGTCATCAATCCACACTAACAAGTGCTTGTACAACAGGTCTACGTAGCAACGCTCGATCGTTGACTGAAAATGCAGCGCGGCGTCTGCACTGCCCTGTGGCACCCGTCGCGGAGTGTAAATCTTCCTGTGTGTCATGTATGACAACAACTCCTGGCACTCCTTGGCGAGAGGGAGCTGCCAGTAGCATTTTATGAAGTCAAACACTCCGAAGTGGCTGCACCCTCTCACTTTCTCCAGGTCAACGTGCAAGTTGGGCATTAAACCAGCCATAGGCTCAGTCTGCACGTTGAACGGCTTGTAATCCACCGTTTGTCGGAATGTGCGGCCAACTCGCTTTCGCACTGGTAGATCTGCACAAGCCCAGCGACTTGTCGGGTTCTCGTAGACCCAACCCATCTTTACCAACATTTCGTTGAACGACTCTAAAATGCCTGGTACTCCGGTGCGTACTTTCGAGCTTTGGCCTTGTACGGTTTGAAGCCAGTCTTCATCTTCACTCTCATCGGCTCAACATTGGCCGGGGGTCATTGCCGAGAACAATCCTCCAAACGTCGTGAGCGTGTGTGTAGCCTCTCGAGTTTGTCCGCAGGGAAACCCTCAGACAAAGCTTGCTCGATCATCAACTCCACCGCCAAACGAATTGCGACTTCGTCATTGTCGTCTGTTGCCACGTCAGGGGCTTCTTCATCATCGTCTCCGTCGTCTCCGCTTGGTGACGCCAACAGCTCCAACTGTCGCCCGACATCAATCCCGAGCATCTTCGGAACATCGTCACCAAGCAAAAATTCATCACCTTCATTCTTCAAAATTAAGCACGTTACCGGTTTGAAAATGTTGACAGGGCCTGCAGCCGTCATAAGTGACAGTCGCAGCTTTGTTGACTGACTTGCCCACCTCTTGTTTCCACCCGGTAGGTCGCATTCGATTGGGCTCACCAGCATCGTCACTTCGAAGCTCACACCTTGCTCACCAATTTTCGATAACGTCGTGGAGCTGGCGCACGAGATCTCAGCTCCAGAGTCTGAACAGTACTCCACATCCACGACACCATCTACGCGGAACAAACGGGGCTGACCTTGCCGGTCAGGCAGACACGTGCTAATTCGCTTTAGCTTTGAGGTGCCTCCCCGGTTTTTGCTTTCAAGCTGGACTGGCAATACTGTCTGGTTTCTCGGGGCAATCGGCTTGCCGATGCTGGCCATCACAAGTCCAACACCCGCCCTTTGGTTCTGGCTGGTTTTGCTCCGAGCTGGTCCGAAATATCTGGCGAGGAACGACCTGCGGTCGATTTCCACGCGGTTTTTCACTTTTCATCACGGTCTTCGCACGCTTTGGCGGACGTGTTGCCTCTGGTGGCTTGGCATCATGCCCTGATGGTCTTCTTTTGTTCCGGGACAGAGCTGTATCTTCTAGATCAATCTCCAAAGCCTTTTACTGACAATCTTGAACAGCTCGGCGACGCTCGACTTTGCGGAAAGCAACCGGAAGTAGATCTCGTTCTTCACTCTTGCTCTTAACTCGTCAGGTAAGCAGATCAAAAGAACCTTGCATTTCTTCTTGGTTCCTTCGTCATCCGAAAACAAGCCCGCCAGTCCGTTGTTCTTGACGATCGTGTTACACAGCTGGAAGTAATCCATGACTCTGGCGTCAAAGTCCGTTTTGGCCGTGGCCATCACAAGCTGCTCCTGGAAAAGCTCGTCAATGTTCGGCAGAATGTTGTTCTTGAAACTCTGTACGGTCTTCATGATCCAATCCCAGATGAACTCATCCGTGAGCTCCTCCTTCTTCTTTTCCCATTTGGTCTCGCACAACGTCTCGAGGAAGCTGTCATCAAAGGAGTTCCTGATGGACCTCATGACTGACTTCAAATCCTCCCCAGACGTCTCGCAGCGCGCCTCATGATCCCTTCGTACTCCAGACGAAGGTCAGCCCAGCGGGTAAGCGCTTCGTGCTGGAAAGCCCGCCGTTAGGAACAAGAAGGAGGAGTACTGGGGCTGGGGTGGCGGCTGGGGAGGTGGCTCAGGTGGACCTTGGGGTGACTGGGACTGGGGCTGGTAAAGCAGTCGAGGGAAGAGAAAATCATGGTGCGTGCTTGGCCGGAAGTACTAGTGTTGTTGACGGACGGGTAAATGTCACCCGAAGTAAAATCCAGGGCTGTTTCGTACGAAGTCGCGGCTGTGTTATAAAGCAGTTGACATCGATAATGGCAGCAGCGTCGAGATTGAAAACTCCAAGGAGACAGAAGAAGACTCGCACTCTCCCTCCGACTGATCCTCCAACCAACCCGCCATTTGAAAGTTCGACGAATGCCAAGACGCCATCGATGCCAACGAAGCCGGCGGGGTTGAAGCCTAGTCGCCGTCCAAAACACACACGTACACCGATGGCCACCGGGACTCCTGCAACTACCCCTGCTACAGTGACGGACACCCCGACGGTGAGTTAGTCTCACCCGTTCCTCAGGGCGGGTTCTAACCACTTCCATGGCATGACATGCCATGGCAGTTCCCATGATGCGATGGCACGATGACGCCGACTCAATTAGAAAGAAAATGTACCATTCCGTGCCATTCGACAATATTCACAAAATCAAATAAGAGAAATTCACCTCAAAGGAAACATTTCAAGATGAGCAGAAAGAAGAGCAAGCGCACCGCAAGTGCAACGCTTTGAGCCCGCAAGTGCACTCAAGTCGCTTCAGTTGGCGCTAGAGGCGCAACCACACCTGCACAAGCCCGTGATCTGCCTGCCGCCTTGCTGGATACCACAGTGAACCCAGCTTTGCCTGTGCTGTGTGCTCCTGCGCAAAAGGCAACGTTGATCCACGTTGAAAGGTATCGACACGTGTGTAGAAGACCAATCCGCTCGAACTGGCGCAGAGCTGCTCGATGTGATCGACGCATTGATAACGACTGATACTGATGATGATGCAGTGACAGGTCTTTGTATTGGCGCACAAGATGCTGGCGACGCACCCGAAGCTGGTACCGCTTGTGATAGGGGCCAGTACGCCCACAATACTGGCGCTGATTCTAGTGGTAACACACGAACCATAATAAGGGGTGACATTGTGACGAACTGGACTGTCCGAACCCCTGGGAAGGTCGTGCCGCCGACATGCAACGATTACGAGTTATGGACCATCGTCCAGCTACGAAAGGAATGCGCGGAGAGAAAATTCCGTCGCGTCCACAAGGTGGCTAGGTCTGAGCAAATTCGGCACCTCAAAGACTACGATGCAGCTCAAAGAGAGGTGCAGTCATCGATGAATGAAGAAATTTGTTTGGAGCCTCGGCTGCGGAAGACGAAACCTGCGCCATTCGACTGATGAATATTCTTAGCTCGGGTCGTTTTGTTCAGCGACGCGTGAACAAATTGATGCAGGTGAAATGAATCAAAGGACGGCGCTGTGGAGAGACGTTGGGAATCAGTATCGTACCAACACATCAGATTTTAACAACCTCTTTGCTGCGGCCGCAAACGACCCAAACTTTGCGGGCACCAATCCATCCACTCTTGTCGACCATGAGACGGCCAAGCTCTACGGCATCTGGAAGAAGGTGAACGGCAACTACGTCAAGGCATTGGCCAAATTCAACGTGTCCGGTCAAAACTCAAACGAGTTTTACGACTTCTGCTCTGATGATCTGGACGTTGCCTACCTTCATGTGTGCGTTAAGAAGAAGCCAGAGGATCCGGAACGTTTGGTAAGAGGTGGCATGCGTGAAGAGGATGAAATCGACTCGCTCAGTTTGGCTACAGTCACTCCGCCGACAACCAAATCGTCAAAATGGCAAGCCCAAGTACTCAAGACGATCAACAGAATGGCTGATATCTTAGTGAAAGCTCCCGCAGCAGTTGTCGCTCCCTCCACAAGCAGTACGAGTCGCGGGCCGCACGATGAGGACGTTCTGATCGATCGCATTGCAAAACTACACCAGCTGATCGACCAAGTGAAGGAAAGTCGACGGAAATTGGAGCTCAGTGGCAGTCCGGACCCTATGCTAGCTCATCTATCAGCATCGACTTCAACACTACAAAGCTCAACTTGCGGATCTGGATTAGCTCGCGCTGGATAGATGGTTCAGGTCGCTGGCTCGAGGCATCTAGTAGCATCAAATTTGAGGGATCCTAGTGCACGATTTCGATGCTAGGATTTTACTAGGCGAAGCCTGCGCTTCGTCGACTGCTACTCGTTTTCTTTTTCGTCTCTTGCCTGCCGAGCCCTATTACGCCGGCGGAGAATAATAGCGCTACACTCATTAAACTCAACGACAGCATTGCGAATCCATTCCGAACGGCGGTACGTATCAGTTTTGATTTCCAGGTCTGACGAAGCGTAGAGGCAGCGATAACGCGATGTATCTTGCGGACCAACAGTAAATTGGGCTGGTGCGTCTTCAGCTAAACAGACTTCTGCGACGCTTTCGATCAAATCGTCATCATCCTCAACTCTATAGCTCCTATTTTCACAAAGGCGCTGATTAATGCACCAGTTGTGCAAAATGCACGCCGCAAGTATCGTTCGGGGCACCCGCTTAAACAAAATCTCTAACGGCGCCCTGAAAACACGCCACTTACAAACCAACAGACCGAAAGTCATTTCTATCCTAATCCAAAGCTGGCTGAGGTGAAAATTATAGCTGTCGTGGGTTGCCGAAGGGATACGAGGCCTCGGGAACGGAGTGAATAGCTGATTGGTGTTGGTGTATGCGTTGTTGCCAACGACATAGAGTCCTTTTGGGAGGTTACTTACTACACCCGAAAGCTTCCACATTAGAAATGCAACTGCATCGCCGGTTCCACCAGGGCTCGAGCAGCTCATAGCAGTAAATCGGCTTAAATGATCGCAGCACGTCTGCACGTTTACTCCATATCGTTGGTAGTGACCGGAGAAAAACGACCGCACTCTTGCAACCTCTCTCTTTGAGGGACTCGAATGGGGCAGAGCCATCCATCAACAGCTCCAACGCACCCCTTCATCACGCGTGAATTGCTCAGGTTTTCAAATGCTTTCGTAGCATGTCGTTGGGCTTGCCTGGAAGTACGAAGTTGAAAACGGAGGTCTGGATGAGCTATTATCGCGTCCACTACTTCATGAATCGAGGCGTAAAATGCTGTGACGCTCACACCGCCGATTTCACCCACATCGTGGTATGACCCACCGCTGAGCCATCGTAAGCACAATTGAAGTTTGTTGATATGCGTTATTGGATATGTACCCGTCCGGTTACGCGATTGCTTCTCGTCGATAGGTAAGTACGGCTCAAGCTTTTCTGCAAGAGCCATGAACGACGGGTATGACATCTTGTAGCACTTGTGAAATTTATCCTCGTCAACTAAAGGTTGTGCGTATGTCTCCCAGTCGATACGCTCACGTTGAAGGCACTTTCGCCGTATGTCGACGGGGAACACGACGAGGACCACAAGCATTATCAGCAGCATAAGAAAGACGTCCACCTTGGGCTCCATAGTACGCGGTTGGGAAGCGAATCACGGTGGTGAGGGGACGTAGTCCAGGTGCACATTTTGGGGGAGGAGGGAGAATTATGCGTGGCACGGTGGCAATGGCAACTTTCCTGGCAACATGGTTTTGCCATCGATGGCAAAAATACCCTTGCCCTCAAATTGACGGGCGAATCAAATGCACGGGATGAATGCCATGGCATGGCGTGGTTAGAACCCGCCCTCAAGCATTATCTGTTGATTGCCGAGTAGTGCTGCAATGCAGTGAGGTGGAGCAATTAACCATACCGATGCAGCTATTAATTCGCGTTTCACAAGAGCATATCCATATCAGCAGGTCAAAGCTGCTTTTCGCTGCTTGAAACTACGCGTCCAATACATGTAGTTTTGCAATATCAAAGACACCTCATTGCCATCACGCGACAGGGTACTCACTACTCACTACTAGTACACATGTACTTTACATTTTGTGCGCAAACAAACGAGCACGGCAAAGAAATCGCGAAACTCATCATCCGCAGAAGATTAGGACAAAATACCTTTATGATTTAATATCACTTATAATCGTATTATACCTGCAGCAGGTGATTTATCCAGACCGTTCGAGCAACATTCTGGATTTGTTTCGAGCAACACGCTAAAAGCAGCCGTGGACAACATGCGTCTCCTACAAGATCGTGCTGTTCCAGGGCAGCATATACAAGAACTATTTCCAACACCGCCGCGTCTTCTTCTTCCAGATCCTGCAGCAGGTCAAGCAATTTATTCGCGATTTCTAGGTGGAAGCTCTCACTGAGGCTGCGACTGCGTAAAAACAGTTGAAACTGCATGGCATGGTTTCCATGTAGCGTTGGTAGGAGGAACTTACGAATCCAATTTGCTTGCTTCATATTTGATGCAGCGATCTAAAGGGCAGCGGTGAAATCCTTATTCGTACCATCGGGAGAGTTTGAGGTGCTCAACCTCTTCGGCGATCTACCATGAGGTAGTGAAGCTTCAGATCAATTTGGTGTTTTGGCAGACTTACTTGGTGAGCATTTATTTGTTTTTTCACACTGGTGTACCTGAACGAAGAAGGAACCCACATCGTGCCAAGGTCGCCCCTGTGCAGCTCAGCGGGTATGATACCATGTTCCAAGCGATCTCCTCTAGATCGTTAACGCATAGAGCAGGTGCAATGACGTGACCAATTGTTGCTGTGGGCAGATTGGGGTCAGGCTCACACCAATATACCTAGTTTCATTAATGGTTGAGCATTGCGGCAGTCCTCGACTTAAAGGCAACCTCCGAAATCTCGCCTGATCGAGCCAGAAATGTCATATTGGCTTTCGGTATCACTGAAATGAACGAGATTGCAGTCGTTTGTGTTTAGGAACTTCACATCGATTTATAATAATTTTTCAAACTGATACTACGTAGTACAAATCGTCTTATGTGAAACAAAAGCCACTTTGAAACTTAACGTTAGTTTGGAAGTTTAAGAACGGCCCTGGTGATTATTCTATGTTTATAATTGGGCTGAAGTTTTTCTTACTGTAGTATAATTTCCAGTATTTATTTTCCCTATCGGGAGCTAATATAATACTAAGTAGAAGATGCCGACATCTATCCAAATGTGATAAGTACTAAGTCACCCAGTAAGTACTACAGTACTTAAACATACTTTTCACACTCACAATCAAAATACTGGCAAGCTCTGGGTCAACCGTCACAAATAAAATAATAATCTATCTGGATATCAAATATAGCAGGCATTTAAAACTCATTTTGGTTAAGTATATTATTCGTATTAGGAAAGGTATGCGAAAAGCAAGGATTCAGATTCATTGCAACTCTGGATTTAAAATCCAGAGAACAGTAAGCTGTACAGGCAGCGAGCGCTGCGAGCTTGCAGCGCAGTACTATCATTCAAGCTGAGACCAGGCATATAGGAGACAAGTCGAACCACGTGCCAGATCGTTGGGACGCGTGTGTTCAACGGGGGTTTGGCTGTTGATGGTGCAATACATGCCCGATGGTTTTTCCTCCGCGTGCATGGCACTTTGCATATGAGAGACTGCGCGGAGAGAAAAAAGGCCAAACAATGAATTCATTCTCGTTTTCGCCGAGGATAACGCAAGTCAAGTTTCTTTGATTTGTTTTGCTCGTCCGCGAGGACACTACACTGTAGTTCACTGCGCGCGCAACTATTGTACCGGCAGATTGGGGCTCGGTCGAAGTGTCACATTATCGGTGCATCGGCAACCTTCTGTTGTAGCACCGCGAAACGTCGTTGAGCAGCTGATGGGTTTCCCGCTGGTGTGGAATCGTCGTCCTTGAGTTGATACAGGGCGGCTCCGTAGCCTGCGAGGTCTTGGATGAATCGACTGTAATAGTTCAACGCGCCGAGGAACGACTGCATTCATTTCTTCAACGACGGGAACGGCAATTCTGTCACCGCCTTCAACTTCTTTGGGTCAGCCCGAATACCGTCGCCCGACACTTCATGTGACAGGAAACCCACTCGTCCTTCCACGAAAATGCGCTTCGGGAAACTCACACTGATCCAACACTCTTCAAATTGTTGAAGCAGTCGGTCTATGTGGCCAGGCAAGAGTCGAAAATAAGTCTTGGAGCCGAAACAAATATCATCAACGAACGATCGTCGGTCGAACACCGGAACCAATGATGATTCGTCTGCTTCTCCTGTGGAGAACATGTTCTGTCCCAGGGCTGTTCACCAAGTGGGTCACAGCATTCAGTGTTATCGAGGACTCGCGGTCGGCCTCAAACTTGGTTGGAAGCTCTTGCCGCTGCAGCACCCAGTTCGGCTTTCTGCATCAGCTCCGAGAACTGTCTCCAACCACCCTTGGGTTGGACGGGCCCCACAGAGCGTTGTCAATCATCCGTTGGTAAATCATCGGCGCATTCTTCAACCCGAACGGCATTCGAAGCCACTCAAAGTGGCCGAGTGCACAGACGAACGCTGATATCTTCCGAGCTCCCATCGTCATCATAATAGCCCAGAACTCACTAGCTGCATCCAGGAGCAAAACCATAGGTACGCTTCCAAATCGGTTAGCAAATCATCGACCAACGGCATGGCATATTCCATAATCGTCGTGATCGCATTGATCGTCTTGTAGTCGATGCACAAGCGGATATCAACTCAGTTTTTCTTCAATACGATCACAATCGGGGATGGCCAAGGGCTATCCGAAAACGCTACCAGCCGAGCTTTCAGCAACCCCTTCAGTAGTCCACACAGTTTCGCCAAGTGTTTAAGCGGGGTGCGTCGAGTTCTTTGTCGGATCGGAGGGTGCCCCTGCACATCGATATCGCAGATCACGCCGTAGGCTGGTGGTGGAAGAGCATTCCCGCTCGAAATCATGATTTGTTCATGCTTCTTCAACAAGATCTCGTTTTTCTCGGATGTGGCCTTCGGTTTCACAACGTTGGACCCCGTGTAATCCAGTACCGTCTCCGAGGCTTCGGTCAGGTCAGGTAGGAACGCGAGTTCGTGAGCGTAGTGAGTCAACTCCATTTCGTTCGCTAAATGTTCGGCTACACCGCCGAGATTATCGTTGATATCAACCGCGTCACCTGCGGAGACGCTTGTCATGAGCACCACGAACACGGACACCAGGCGAGCCTCCGAATCCTCGGTGGATGTGGTTTCCGGTGCTCCAGGAGTCGGCCGACCGCCGTCACCCCCATCCGAGGTCTCGGACTCGGTGGAGTTCCAGTCGTCCTCGGGTATGTCGTCCGCTGCTGCCGTGTCCGAAGGTGTCAAAGTCACGGTTATAGCCGTGTGGTCGAGCCCAGTGGTACGCTCGATGTCATCGCCAGCACTTGTTGGACTGGTCAACTCTTCCTCATCCTGGTTCCTAAGAGACCGAGAGAATCTTGCGTGGCGTCGGATATTGCCGTCGTTCTACAGCCGGTGGTTGACTGGCCAACCATCGCTCGTAAAGCTTACCCTCGCGCTTCAGCAGAGTGTCGTCGCGGCACTCGGCATATGCTAAAACTTGCCATTCGTCGTACTTCGTCGTACTTCGCCGATCGCAACCGGGTATACCTCGCCCAAGCGGATGGTCACCTCGCGGTACCCATAATAATACTGGTTCGCGGTTAGTGTAATGGACAACCTTCGGCAACACGTTAGTCAACCGGGCAATTTCTGGCTGTCTTCGCCGAAACACGTTACGGTAGGCACGAGATTCCCAACTCGAAGGACCCACACCTCCTGGGTATTCAGAGACGGGCGTCGTCGAGGTAAGTTGAACTCGTACCACTCTCGGCCAGCGACTGACAAGTCCTCGGTTGGGCCGCCTACCACTTGCATTCCATATGCCGGAGAATCGTCGGCCCTCTGAGACCTCACCAAGGGCACCATCACCTCGTCTGGTAGCCAGGCCGTATCGTGGAATAAATCCAACCCCACTCCGGCTGGGAATATGAAGTCCGTACCAAATACGACGTCAACTCCCGGGCTGTGGTCCATAATCCACAGCTCGAACTCATATACTCGTTCTCACCCGAGGGTGATCTTGACGAGTGATCGGCGACGTGTTTCCATCTAATTCCCTCACTTCCAGACTGCGACCGTGATCCGAAACTTCACATACACGCAATTTCTTCGCGTAGGAAGCAGAAATGATACTGACATTTGCCCCTGTATCCAGCAGAATCCTCGTTCGTGAGTCATCCACGGCTCCATTCACCATAGCTCGAAGTCGCTTCCGTTTGTCGTATTGTTGAGACGACCACCACCCCATCCGTTCTCCAGACAATGACTTGATTATTTGACCGAGGTTTCGGGTTGATGCTCGGTCACGACCCTGACTGCACCACTAGTCGCTTCCTCACATTCCATAGTCGCCTCACTCTCACCGAGGTTTGCACCTCTCTCTTCTCCATTTTCCGTCGTTTTCACATAATCCATATTCGAGTCATCAGGTCGTTTGCACAAGCCCGCGAACGCAAACAAATAGTCTGCGTCCAGCGCAGGCTTGACTAATTGTGGCAGCCCGATTGGGACCAACCCAGTTTCAGTTGGTGGTCTGCCTAGTTTAAATGTTTTGTTGTCTTGGCCCGTATGTGTGTGTTTATTAACTGTCCTACGGAGCGGCTAATTCAAAAGTCAGTGCCGTCCCCAGTTCTTCATTTGGTTGGGTTCTCTTTTCCTAAGTTGGCCTTGGTTGTCACTCAATAGCATCTCTTAAGCCCAGTATACTTATACTAATATCAAGTTCTAACCATTTGCATATGTTTCCACTTTGATTAGAAATAGGATCTGTTTACCAAAAGTTGGTACTTACCCATAGCTACAACACTTCTACAAAAGAGACGCTCAACCGATACTTGCTTCGAATTAACAAAATCTGCTTTGTAGGATCTCTTTGCATCCGTCTTGAAAAGCTGTAGGTGTCTTGTAATAATTATAATTATATATGGCCATGTGAGGGTCCCATAAACCAAATGACATCCTTTTGACCTTAATGAACCCACTTAATGACACTCTTGCCAACTAAAGCTAACTTTTCCACAAAGTAGCTTTACAGATTACCTTATTCATGGGTTCTAGACTAAATCCCAGAACCTTGTGCTCTCGTTTGCAGAACTGAGATGAGGGGACCATAACTTAGTTCGTGTCTGACGGTCTTGCCTAAAAACTTATCTCATGATGTGCAACAAATAAAAGTCCTATCTTATGATGTGCATCACATGCCCAACACAATGTGCTACAGCAATCTAATAGCAAAAGTGGTTTGACAGTTCTTTATATCCATATCGTATAAACTCATTCCATGAAACTGATAGCTTTATTTGCAAAACTGAGATGAGGGACCAAATCTTAACTCTTGTCTGACGACCTTACCTGAAACTTTATCTTACGATAGGCAGCTCAAGCAAATCATAGGAAGGTGTTAATTGAATTTTTAACATGATTTGCAGTACCTAGTTAACGACGTCGCCAGCGCAACCGAGGACTGCGCCGCTTAGTTTGCCTGCACATGTTTCGCTACTGTTCTCGGCTTCAAGGTTTCTCACACCCATAAGCACTCTCAGCTTGCAGAATTGTTCTTGCGGTAGCGCCTTTGTCAACGCACCTGCTACCATATCTTCGGTATTACAATACGTTATATCTATACGCTCTCTTTCATACGCTTCACGACACTTCAAACAAACTAAACTATTATAATTAACGACTTCCTATGTCCGTTCTAGTGGACTACACTATACTTTACCACGCAACTCCAACCTGACTTACGGTACTTACTCCCATAATGGGTTGAATGGGAGTCCCATTCAACATCTTAAGTTGGTATGCCTTTACATCTGTCTTTCATTTACGGAAAATGGGACCTCATTCGGATCGCTTCTTAACTCTGATTCAGAGAATGAGTATCTGATGTTTTCATTCGTTTTTGGCGGATAATAACAAGGTGGACATCCGCGGAATTACGACTCATGTTTTTTAAAACATGCGTGGACCATCCGAATCGTGTTTTAACACGATTCGGATGGTCCTGCAATGGTATGGCGTCACGATCAACATATGCCATTGAGACACTGGATGAAGCTGTTTTACCACGATTCGGATGGTCCCGCAATGGTATGGCGTCACGATCAAATATAATAAGTTCGGTCAGGCTCATTGAAACTTTTTACAATCCCTGCAGTAGTGTTGTTCTACTTGGCGTATGGGCAGTCGACGCCGTTCATCTCAACATACACAGACTTGAGCTGCGTCCACGACTCGATACCCGCAAGACCATTTTCACGACCGACGCCTGACTTTGTAACCACCCCACGGGGTTTCCACCGGCGCGAGGTTGTAGTTGTTGATCCACGTGGTGCCAGCCTGCAACTCGTCGATCACTCGATGGGCACGCGTGATGTCCTTGGTGAATACACCGGCAGACAGACCGAAAATGGTGTCATTGGCACGCGCCAGCACCTCCTCTTCAGTGTCGAATGGCAGGATACACATGACCATGCCAAAGATCTCCTCACGCACAATGGCCATCTCGTCCTTGCAATCGACAAAGATGGCCGGCGTCAGGAAAAATCCATCCTTGGTAGCCTCTGAAGGCATGATGC
The DNA here is from genome assembly GCA_012656075.1 of Phytophthora hibernalis. Lineage (NCBI taxonomy): Eukaryota > Oomycota > Peronosporomycetes > Peronosporales > Peronosporaceae > Phytophthora > Phytophthora hibernalis. The sequence continues at coordinate 179,028 of JAAKBF010000089.1, forward strand.
GCTCACCGCCGCCCTTTAACAGCGTCGCTCCCTCCGCCACCCCCTTCTCAACGTAGCTCTGCACCAGCTCCATGTGCTTCTCGTGGATCATCGGGCCAATGTCCGTGGTGGGATCCATCGGGTCACCGATGCGCAGCTTCAGCGTTCGTTCGTGCACACGCTGCACAAACATGTCAAAGATCTTGCGCTGCACAAACACGCGCGTGCCGTTGGAGCACACCTGCCCGGACGAGTACCAGTTGCCCATCATGGCCGCCGACACCGCTTGCTCCACATCAGCGTCCTCAAACACAATCAAGGGCGACTTGCCTCCGAGCTCCATCGTCACCTTCTTCAGATCCTTAGCCGCGCCGGCATACACGTTCCTGCCAGTCCCCAGGGACCCCGTGAACGACACTTTGACAACATCTTCATGCTCCACAAGAAACTGTCCGGTCTCTCCAGCGCCCAACACCACGTTGAAAACCCCTCAGGGACACCTGCTTCCAGATACGCTTCGGCGAGCTTCAACGCCGTCAACGGCGTCTCCTCTGACGGTTTGAACACCATCGAGTTGCCGAACGCCAAAGCAGGCGCCGACTTCCACGCCGCGCTCTGCAGAGGGTAGTTCCAGGCCCCGACTCCGGCCGTCACTCCCAGCGGCTCCCGCTTCGTGTACGCCCAGCTGCCTCCAGTCAACTCCAAGTGCTGGCCGCCTACAGAGGGAGCCACCCCCGTAGTAGTTGAGACAGTCGGTGGCGCTTAGTACATCAGTCACCGTCGTCTCTGCAATGGGGCGACCCGTGTCCAGCGTCTCCAGCGTCGCGATCTCGTCCGTCTGATTGGTCAAAATGTCGGCGGCTTTGCGCAGAATGGCGCCCCGTTCGGCGGGGCTCAGGCGCTTCCAGTGTTTCTGGGCGGATTGGGCGGCGCTCACGGCCTCATGCACCTGCGTCTTGTCTGCGGACTGGAACGAGGTCTCGGGAGCGCTAGTGGTGGCGTTCAGCAGCGTGAAGCTCTGGCTCGAGGCCCGCGGCGCCGCGTACTTGCCGTTGATGAAGGACTTGACTACGCGCGATGCCATTCTATGATTTGGATGGATGGTGCTCGTAAATTTCGTTTTAAAAACTTTTTATTACTAAAAGGGCATCACTATTATTACCAGAGAATAGTGACTAGGTACCGGTAATAAGGTCAGAATTAAACAAAAATGCGAGGTGCTGCGGCGGCGTTGCGACAGTCGAGGAGCGCTCCACGCCAATACTGTCGGTCATCTATAGGTTCTGTCCTGTCGCCCATGATCTTGCGCAGCTGTGCGTGTGTGTTGCAGTCTCCACCGCACTCTGGCCGCTGTGAAATTCAGGTTTATCCGACTGGAACTCGGGGACTCAGCTCTCTACTAGGAACTGGGCGTCGTTCCAAACCCGTTGCTGTTCCTTGGCCCGTAGTTTCGTTGCCACCGACGTACCAGTTGCTGAAGGACGACGTGCACTGCTTTGTAGGCCTCAACGGTAGCGGGAAGACCCAGTTCTTGGCCAAGTTACAGGCCCACGTGAAGCTGCAGCAGGCCAAGGGAACTGCCGGCGTCCTGCCATCTCGCCAGTCTCAGTCTGGACGCCCATCGAGAATTTGTGGCTGGGAACGGACATCGAGTGGTGGCTGACGTGCTGGGCGGCATTGGCTCGCCCACTGCTCGGGATTTGATCGTGAGACTCGGACTCTTCCCGGTGTGGGAGCAGCGAGTGAAGCACTTGTCGACCGGAGAAATGAGGAAGCTGCTGCTGGCGGTGGCGCTGCTGCAGACGCCGAAAGCGTCGGTACTGATTCTGGACCAACCGTTCGACGGGTTGGATGTGAAGGCGAGGAGGCAGCTTCAGTGGATGCTGGGACAGTTGACGAGAGGATTTACTCGCCTGCTGGTCGAGACGACCGGCGCCAAGCATGAGGCGTTCGCCTACAAGACCCAAGTGCTGCTGGTTGCCAACCGTTTGGAGCACGTTTTTCCCGAGATCTTCACGCACACGGTGCTGTTGAAACATGGTGAGGGCGAGCTGGACGACGTGGAGGTGGTGGCGTGGCCTGAAGACAAGGAAAACGACGTACGCAACAAGGCAATGATGAAAAAACTGGAAGAGTTTTATGAAGAAGAGCATGAGAAGTGCGAGTGTATGACAGAAACGAAGCTCGTCTCTCTTGTTGGGCAGCTCTTCGACTGTCAGAGTGCGGCCGAGTCTGCGATTCCCGCAGTGCAGTTGACTGGCGTCACTATTTCGTACGACCACAAGCGCGTATTGCTAGAAGATGTGAATTTTACACGACAGTGTCACGAACACTGGGCTCTACTGGGACCTAATGGTTCGGGCAAGAGCTCTCTGATGCGTGTGCTGATGCAGACCGCCGGTCATGGCCTCACAAAAGGTGAGGTCCGGGTTGTCGACGAGCAGGTCTACGCTTCCATCTCTACTCCAGACGATGTCACAGCCGCAAACCCCAGGAAGGAGGCGATCTCCACTGATCAGCACATTCAACTATTGCACGAAAGCCTACAATCTGAAGAAACTGAGGACCAAACCGCCTACAGTCTCATTGAAAACAACGCAGCAAGTCCGGAGGCTGCCAGTCTCGCTATGCAACTATTGGTTTTGCCCGATGCGGTGAAGATGCGCTCTCTTTCGCAGCTTTCGCAGGGTGAGCAGAAACTTGTGCTGATTGCTCGCTCCTGGCCGCGCGTCCAAAGCTGTTGATTTTGGATGAAATCACGCACGGTCTTGACCTGTTCAACCGTGCTCATGTACTGCGTGTGATTGAAGCAATCGGGCAGCAAGCTGCGCATCAGACGCACATGCTTCTTATCACGCACCACGAGGAGGAGATCACTCCGTGCTTCTCCGGTATTTTTGAGATCCTAAACACACAACTCGTCGAGCGCCCTCGCCGACAGCAGTCGCAGGAAGAGACCGCCTAAATTCTACGCACCAGAAACTAGTTGAAAAACTTGATAGAACATGCTGGTTGAAGACAATAGACGTGCTTTGCTATGGAAAGTTGCTGAATTGTTTGCGAACAACGATACATCGCTAAAATGTGAACTCAGTGAGGGCGGTGGCTTCCCCAGGCGCATCTGGCTGGACTTTTCAATCGGTAGAGGGTCTGGCGCTTGGGTTTTGGGGCACTGCTGCCATTGAAGGCGAGTGCGAGAAAATCTACATTCCCGCAGCGACTAGTGCCTGGGTACGGTGGTGGCGGCGGAAGTGGAGTCGAATTTGCCGAATCATCGTGTTGTATATTTGCGTCGTAATCTGGTGCTGAAGGAGAATACAGAGAACCCACTGGCGACAGCATGCACATCAAACTGTGGGGTGGCGTAGTGACAAGAGGATCCACTTGCGAGTTCATCGTTACCTCCACCACAGGCTTCGCGGGGTCAGTAAAGAGGCTGATACACTCGTACCAGCAGCAGTTTTAATGTCGGGCGACAGCGAAATGTGGCCGATACACATCTCGCAGAACGACGAGGTCATCGGATTGAGAAATGTGCACTGACCACAGCTCCAATTTCCGCTCAGCTCATTAATTTCTCTTTGAGATGGTTCACCGTGCTCGACAGCATCTGTGTTCAGGGATAGATCGTTAGTCAGCTCACCTTCAACACATTCTTCAGCGACTTCAGCTTCGACAGCGTGCGCTTCGACTACGCCGCTCTCATCAATCTGACCGGCAACATTTCCACTACTGCCGTGCAAACTCAAAAAGGTTGTCGCTGCCGCTCCACTATCATAACAAGTTGAGGATGTGTCCGTGTTGCTGTAGTAAGTCTCATAGGTCTCTTCGTACGAAGGTGGGTTGGTTGGGTATTCTGCCTGCTCATAATTGTACTGGTCTGACCCAGAATCTGTCGCTGTTTCATTGTTTGGGTAGACATAACCACCTGCGTAGTAATCCGTTGTGGCTTGGTCGCCCCCTTCAGCCATAGCATCTTCCGTCCACTGCTGAGTGTCAGCTTCACTTTCAATTCCTGGAGTTAGGGACGGACGCACTGCCGTGTAGTAGTCTTCGTAGCCGTAGGTTGGCACCGATTCAAGGTAGGGTGATCTATGGTCAAGAACCTGCTGAATTGCGAGCTTCAGACGCCCTGGCACTTCAAGCCTGTTACCATTTCACCGTCGTTCAGTCAACCGCAGCGAAAAGATGGCAAAAGTAAGTGTTGCTACCGTACAATTGCCACTCCGTCGCCTCGCGCCGGGCACTTCTCAAATCTCCAGCAGTTTGGAACCAATGCTTACTACACCGTCAGCAACAAATACCGAGATCGAGTTTAGTTACGAGTACACTCAACATGAGTTGCCATTTCGACGTACTTGACGAGGTAATCGCAGATTTTCTGGAGCTGCTCGTGGTTCTGCGCCTTGTCGATCTGCTCGGCTGCCATCCACACGACCGAAGCTGTCGGCGTCTCGTCGGGCACCGCCCAACTCATTGTCGACGAGGTCGAGTCTCGAAGAGTGAACGGAGCAGTATGTACGCGGTCGATAAACTATTAATAGGAAGCAGGCATGTGTGTATGTCCATGCTGTATGCACCGCATTTCAAAACCTCCTCGCAAAAATAAAGAGGCTGCAACCGCCAAGCACGGCCTCATGCAGGTCTCTGTAGCATCCAGAAGAGAACCATCAACGCTTCGAAGCTTCATAGCAACGATATCATGCTGGTGAATCCACGGACAACTTGGACGGGCCCCGGGTCTCTTGCAGAAAGTTCCCCACCTTCCATTCTAGGGATCCCGTCACTTGACCATCCAAGGTAGAGAAGCATGCCCAGCAGGGTTGCAACCCCAGCCATCACCACGATACAAGCTTATCGATGTCCTCATTATCCAATTCGACTCGCTCCACACAACCAACTCGACCATGAGCTCCGATGAAAGTACTGCCGCTGCTGGTAGTCGAGTCGCTCTTCGCGGCGTTGAGCGGATGGTGACATCGACCGACGGTGTGTCCACCAAGACCGCGCACTCGATGCTCGTGCGTGGCGACACATCAACTCTCCTCCGGTTCCTACCCACATCAGTCATGAACACCTTCAACATGCATCCTCGGATGCGAGCACTTCAACTCAAGGACCAAGCGTTCACGGCAGAGATCCAATCTCCAGTATCTTCACACAGAGTATCCAACTTGCTGTGAGTTCGGATGCTGTCACCTGCAGACTATGGAGACGGAAGCCCCACAAGTTGGCAGGTGCTTGTGGAGAAGGAGTGCAGTCTCGGCTTCGACCGGTATGGTCAACTGCCCTTCTACCTGTCGGTGTGGGTAGCTAAACGGAACAATACTGCATGGTTGATGCTCTTCTCGGATCAGTACATGTCTGACGGGTTCTCGGGTGTCGTGGTGCTCAACTGCATCCTTGAACAAGTGTCGACTCTTGCTAGACAAGTCGTCAATGAGTCGGAGCGACAGACGTCACCAGTTAAGGAGTTGCCTCTGCGTCCTTCACTCTACCCCATGTGGTTCAGCAAGATCACGTGGGCCAAGCCGCTACTCAAAGGAACCAACGCACTCTTCGGTCGCCGCATGTTTCGCGGCAACGGTCACAAGTTCACGCCATTGCTGGCAGCTCGGAAGGATCAGAAGGACTTTGCCATTCCTCCCATGACGAATAGCACCAGTGCTCTGTTTGCTGACGGAGATGCCACGTGCATGCGTGAAGCGTTGGCTAGATGCAAGAAGGAGTGTGACACTCAACGGAGCCTTGGTGGCCGTCATGTTACTCGCTTTGTATCGCGAACGCAGTGGCAAAGAGCCGCGTGGACGCTTCAATCCCTTTCGAGTTGCGATGGATGCGGACTGCAACATGCGTCGCCATGTTCAACACCCAGCAGAGGAGGACCAAGTGGGTATGTTCATAGCTACGACGGACCTCGATTGGCTGGCGACGGAAGGTGTGGACATGTTGACGACGCAGTTCTGGGACTTGGCTGGTCGTGCCACTCGCGAGATTGATGCCAACCTCAAGATTACCATGAGCATGGCGCTACCGACGATCACAGCCGACCAGAAGCTCAACGCGCAGATGGACCCGTCGTTTCTGAAGAATGTGCGCGTGGCTCACTCAATCACGGCCGATATTGGGGTGGATGAGGTAGTGCAATATCCGTTCGAGAAGCTACACGCACTCACTGCCAGCTCCAACACCGATAGTCGACGCGGGTTGCTGTCGTACAGGAAGTTTCAACACACCCAGTAGCGAAGGAGATTTGACTCGATCGTGGCGCGAGGATAGTGTGGGGCTGGTTTCTCGCAACACTTTGTCTGTCGAGAGTTTACACGTGTTCAAGGCACTGCCGCACCTCGCCCGTCGGCGACTGTCTTTTTGTCGTCAGTCAACGCGTTTGGGTACTCCATGGCCCACAAGGTGGAGGCTGAAGTGGGGAAGAGCCTTTTCACCGCTTTTGTGGTGCTTTGCGAGAGTTTGGGTAACATCGGAGCCGATGAAAACCTTGTTGACGTACTGGCACGTTTGGACGGGTAAATCAAGGTTGGTAAAGCCCGAGCCGGTACAAAGCAACTCTGAGAAAGAGTCTTTGTCTACGCTGCGTTATCCTGAACGAATGCTGCTAGCGTACGCATGATATCTTAATGACCATCTGAAATTTGTCACTAATAACATATACATTTTCTAATTTGTCCTATTATAGCTAGTAGGACAAAATGTGGGTACCGGTATGTCTTGGGGTTGGTAGCACTACCGGTAGTAAAACAGAGTACTATAGTACTACATGTACTACTATTACTACAGTAACCAGTAGTTTGCCGGATTCTGATTCTACTACTGCTGTACAAGTAGTAACTACCGACATCTTCGGAAAGATCTGACACTTATCCCAAGATTTTCAAGTAAAAAAATGTACATAGAATAGGGATTACATACATAAGGAATACTTAACAGCATAGGGTGCTCAGATGTTTCCGCTGTTCAGACCTTTGCGAAGATGTCGGTAGTAACTCATTCTATGCACCAATTCTACTGGATCCAGAAGCGCAGCTGCATCCTCTATTTGGACGAACACCATGAGCAGTTAGCTGGATTTATCCTGGGTAGACCGTCTGCTACTCGACACTTTCGTCGCACCAAGCCGATGGTCGTTGCACAATAGAAGGCAGTGCATGAATTTGCTGTACAGGATCCCTCTGCGTACGGGGACTTTAAGTTGATATACCCCGCTATATCTGATTCACAAATGAATTACATATCAATATAAACTAGTGCTAAATACGACTCTATACTGTAACCAGGGGTTCGTGTAGGCTGGGATAGCATTTATTTTTTTACAAAGGAGCGCGAAATTATGAAGTATGCCTTGCTCCACCCACTACATGTAGCACTAGCCGAGCGCCGCCCGCGTTGCGGACGGTGGGTGCATGTTTGGTGGGTGCCGTTAGCTCGCTGTTCCAGCTCGCTTCACTACTATTTTTACTATGCCACGCTTATGTTTTAAATCCGTTTATTTTACTGATGACTTGTACAACAACCCTAAGCCCGCTACGGCTCGCAAGCTTCGCCTCCGCTTGACAGTCAAGCACTGCTCGGTCCTGGGTTTGCACCCGCGTGCTTCGCACACGGACTTCAAACCGCAGGCGTACTCGCTACGCTCGACTCACGTGGTTCCCATCTCCATGAACCCTAAGCCCCCTACGGCTCGCAATCGATTGACAGTCAACTTCTGCTTGGTCCTGGGTTTGCACCCGCGTGCTTCGCACACGGGCTTCAAACCGCAGGCATGCTGCGCTCGCCTCCTCAGTATGTCGCCTAGGTCCTCACCGATCAGAGTGGCCACGTTCGCTTCGCTCGAGGGGCAATGGTGACTGTCAACAATTTGCGCGCTATGCAAAGTGACATATGAATTGATTTCGTAAAAAATGCATTCGGACAAAGTCGCTGCCTACGTCGTCTCGAAGAGCTGACGGTAGACTATGTTGGCCGTGTACACTCCGTCTTCTTCCTCCCGCTCTGGATACTCGACCAACGCCTTGAATCTCGATCTCGACGTAACCCTTGACATGGCCACATACAGCTGACCGTGGGAAAAGCAAGGCGTCGCCAAGTACAGTCCCAGGTACTGTACCGTTTGTCCCTGCGCCTTGTTGATTGTCATGGCAATGGCAGTCTGGACAGGAAACTGCTTACGTCTCAAATGGAATCCGAAATCGCGGATGTCACCATCGCTGATGAACACGATGCGCGGGATCAACACATGCTGGCCTTGCCTGTCGCCGGTCATGATGGTGGCGTGGATGACATGATCTTTGAGTTCGACGATTCGCAGGCGTGTTCCGTTGCACAACCTTAGGTCGGGATTTAAGTTCCGCATCATGATGACTGGTATCCCCTTCTTGAGTTTGAGTTTGTGAGGTGGGATGCCACTGATGTTCAGGGAGTTGAGCACCTCCTGCTCGAATAAGTTCATCCTCCACTGAGTCCGTGGACACATATTCTCTAGCTGGCCCAGTCATACGATCTGCTACGGCTTCGTTCATGCGATGGACGATACTGTTCGTGGTAGTCAGTATGGTGCGACTCGCAAAGTACTCGTCCGTGGCAACTTCCGAATTGTTGATGTCGGCGTACATTTCGTCAATCATGCGCCGCATACCCCGCGGAATAGCTCCCGGACGGATCTCCTCGTCCTCATCTGGATCCCCGGCGGGGTTGTCGATGAGCATGTCACGTGGAATTTTTATGTAGTCATTTCCCAGATCATTGTTCACCTCGTGTCTACCCTCTCCAACCTTCAGCAGGTAATCAGAAAACGCAGCCATTTCTGCAGCACTATCGGACGTGGCAGCCGTGCGAACACGCATGTTCTCTGTCAGACGCACCTGTGGAAAAGTGACCACAGTTCGGATGACTTCAGGCATGCGTCGATTGTCTCTGTAGCCGAGCCGCCCTAAGCACAATCGCGTTCCTTGACTCGGTAGACCTTCAGGTGCCACGGGGACAACATGACCGCGAAGTGGGTCGTTCGACCGAACAATGTCTTCGACTTATGCACCCACTCCAGTGTCGAGAACCGTGTGTAGACATGGATAGTCCGTCCGACCGGCTGGGTGTAACACACTTTCAACAGTAACAGCAAAGCCAACACCTCCTTCTCGGCCGGGTGGTAATTCATCTCGCCGTCTTTCAATACGCGGCCGCATAACCGCACGGGGTGCAACTTTTCGTCGTGATACTGCATCAGAATGGAACTCAAAGCCCACTCATTAGAAAAAAATGTCACGTGCACCTCTTCGGCTCGGTCAAAATGTCGTAGTATGGGAGCGGCTGCAACCTTCTGTTGTGCACCGCGAAGCTTCGATGAGACGAGGATGAGTTCCCTGCCGGTGTAAAATCCTCATCCTTGAGTTGGTACAGGGCGGCCCCGTAGACTGCAAAGCCTTGGATGAATCTGCTGTAATAGTTCAACGCACCGAGGAATGACTGCATTCCTTTCTTCGACCTTTGACGGGAAGCCCTATCGGTCGGAAGATGCGTTACAATGGATCAAACGCTTCATCTACGAGATGAAGGGAACGTTCAAACGGTAAGATGAGTGGTGTGAACCATTCTCGCTGAGGCTGGGCAAGGCAACTAAGGGTTGGTTCCGACAGCTTCCCAAGAAGACTCAGCGAAAGTGGAATCTCCTCAGTGAAGATTTCCTGGACTACTACTGCTCGCAATTCGACCAGTCGGCGCGAGCCCGCTACTACTCAGCGAGACGCAGGAGAATGAACATGTCTGCGACTTCTTGCTGCGACTGAATGACTACGCGCGAACCGCCCACATCAAGTACGAGAAGGGTGGAGGTGACGCCGCCGACCACGTCGAACATTTCCTGCTTAATTGCGGAGACGACGACATCATGGATCTGTTGTACCCACAACGACTCAGCGATATTACGAAGGTCGAGAAAGTGATCAACCAGCGTTTACTCGGCGCGAAGCGCAGAAACAACCCGATCGTCTGAGCACAAGTCGCAGTAAGGATGCCAAACGGGCTGAGAAGAACGGAGAACAAAATCGCCGAGTCGACTCCAAGAAACAGCAGGACGAACGTTGTGGGCGAGAGGGTGAGGACAACAGTCGCCGAGTTACGCTAGCAGATGTGTCGATCGACGACCTGTGGGCCGCACTCGACACTCGCCGAGCTACGGTAAACACAGACCTCTACGACTCGTCGAATGGAGAAAGCGATCCGAGCGAAGTCCTCGACCAACACTCTGAAGAAGACTCGGACTACATGGATACCGGCAATACGACCGGAGACTCCAACCGATATCAGCAGAACTCGTCGAATCCCAAAGGACAAGCTAATCGCCGAGACGGTCTCGAGAGCGGAAGACTTACGGTCCGTGTGGATCCTGCGGAGCAACAGGTCACGATGCACACTTTTGTCGCCGACGCTGCAAGTTCTGCAAGCAAGTGCTCGAAGTAGGCCAGTGCGAACTATTCCGACGCTTCGAGAAAATCTCTAAGTTCGTTAAGACGTCAGTCGACAAGTCCATTGTCCCGGACGATCTTCAGGACATCTACTCGTCGAGCCATTTAAACTAGTGGGCCCGACAACCATGAGTGGGTTGGACAACAACAAGCTGCCACATTCAGCAGAACCAGCAGTCGAAGCAAACTACGTGTTTGATTTTGTTGGGGAAACGGAACGGCCCGACGAGTGGAGTGAGAATGAGAGTGATGAAGAGAGTGGACGAGCGGATGTGGACGAGAGTTGTGGGCTCGGCGAGTCGAATGAAAACGATGACCGAGCGATTGGAAGTATGGATGGAACTCAGCGACCGATGATTTCGATAGGTCAAGCCAAGAGATGGAAGTTGCTCCCTGGTGAGCGGCTGGGATGGTGGTCATCGAGGAAATTCGATCGCCGAGTGAGAATGAGAGCTCTAGTGATGGGAGCTGTGAATGATGAGCGGACAAAAATCCTGTTGGATACCGGAGCGAACGTGTCGGCTGTGACCGAAGCGTTCGCTAGGAAGTTGCGACTGAAGCGACTCACCAACAATGACGTGAAGATCGATGTCCAAGGAATCGCCAAGTCAAAGGTGGCGACCACCTCTCGCGCAATCGTTAGAGTTACACTGGGGTGGGAAGTGGTTTACGAATTCGAGGTGTGGATCATGCCTCATCATGCTGGAGTCGACCTGATCCTGGGTACCGACTTCATGATACCAGCCGGTATCAGGCTGGACTTGTACAATTCAATGGCCAAACTGCCCGATGAAGTCGTGGTGCCACTAATCAAGTCGTCGAGGGATGTTGACAACACAGAGTACCGTCGAGAAGTGATCGGAGGCCCACGGGAGACATTGGACATTATGGGGAGAGAAATCGCCCAGTTCAAGTTGAGACGGCGACATCCCAGCGAATCGACGCATGAGCTGTGGGTTCGCCAATTGCAAGGGGTGATTCCAACAGTCGAGCACAAGGCTGCAGGACCCGCCGTGCGGGTGTTGCTGACGAACATCACCGCGAGCCTAACTTGGTGTCCAGACTATTTTCCGGTGGGTCTATGGATGACCCACGGAGTACTGCCTCGGGATGATGGTTATGTACGGGTGAACTCAGCGAAATATCGCGACTGGAAAGCGCTTGCCTACAAGGGTGCTCTCGACAACCGACTCCTAAGGAAAGAACAACGGCTATATATGGAATGGCTTAGCCGACAGCCTCCCGCTGTCGAAAGGCCACAATACAAGACGCCGACGGCTATAAAATCGAGACCCGTCCAACCAGAAGAAGACAACGCTCGCGAATCGCTAGAAGTCGACGAGCTCGACGAAGATTCGACAGGTGTATCTAACTCAGCAAGGGAGAAATACCTCAGAGTGAGGCCATGGTGGAAGACCCGCCGAAACCTGACAACTCAACCATTTTGGAAACCAAAACTGTCGATCCTCTAATCGACATAACGGACAAGGAAAGGAGTGACGGGCAGCTGCCGCCATTGGATCAGCAAGACTCCGCGATAGCCACTGTCCAAAGCGAAGGACATAAGAAAGGTTGTTCCACCAAAATGGACAGGGGGACCAGTGGGACCCGTCGAACAACAGCCAGACCGACATACTCCTGGACTGAAGCCAGGACTTGTCGAAACGGGAGAATTGGAGATATCAGATACTCCATTAAGCCCAAATCCAACCGAAGACCTTCGATTGCGTTTCTCGCAGCCGCCGATGAACTCGAGATGTACCTTTCGACGGCTGATGTCGTTCTCGAAGGCGGGTCAGAACTCGCCGAGTTTGAACACTCGTCGAGCGATGAGAGTCTAACCGATTACGCTCATGAGCTCGCCTTTTGCCTGACTTGACGGAATCACTATCAACAAAGCTAGACTACGAAGGCGACAACGTTATATCCCCAGCGCACGATGACCGACAGCAAATGAATCTCATCAAACCTTGAAACGACACGAAAATATCATGATCTCGAGTGGAAATGCGCTTCCACCACCGGCATACGGCGTGGTCTGCGATATTGACGTCCAAGGGCACGAACCCATCAAGAGAAGAGCGCGGCGAGTGCCGCTGAAGAACTTGAGCAAACTCTATGAGTTTTTGAAAGCGCTGATTCAGGCAGGGATCGTGTCATTTTCGAAGAGCCCTTGGGCCTCGCCAATCGTGATTGTCATGAAGAAGAATGGTGTCGACATTAGACTTTGTATCGACTACAAGCTGGTGAACGCAATTGCGGTCAGCATGGAATACGCAATGCCGCTGGTCGACGACTTGCTGACGGAACTCAAGAGTTACTTATGGCTCTGTTCCCTCGACGCTGCTAGTGGATTCTGGGCCGTAATGATGACTCGACGAGCTCGCGGAATTTCAGCTTTTGTGTGTGCTCTCGGCCACTTCGAGTGGTTGCACATGCCGTTTGGTCTTAAAAACGCGCCCATGATTTATCAGCGACTCATCGACAATGCTCTCTGGGGCTACGTGCAACCGAGTGGTGGCTGGGCTACATTCGCCGAGAAGATGCGGCTCGCTGAGACTGTAGCAACTGCTCAGCGAAAGCAACGACCATCCCAGCTAACGCAAGGGGCATATTCGATGAGTCTAAGCACCAAATTTGAAGCCGACTACCGATCTCTCGATGAGTCTGACCCGCTGCAAGAGCTCATCAACAGCCCTGAGAATGACATGTTCAATACGGGTGAGCCAGACGAGTCACAGTTAATTCCGGTTTTTGGTCGACGATCGTTTGTCGACGATATTTGCTTCGGCGGTGCAACATTCGACGAGTGCCTCAACACGCTCGACCGGTTGCTAAACCGATTCGCCGAGTGCAGAATCAGCGTGAGTTTCACCAACAGCATCTTTGTCCAGCCGATGGTCGACTTCTTGTCTCACAAAGCGACGGCTGACGGAATTGCCGCTGATCCCAAGAAGCTGGCCGCGATCGCTGAGCTTCCATTCCCGTCATCGAAAAAAAGGGATGCAGGCATTCCTTGGCGCGCTCAATTACTACAGCCGGTTCATCCAAAACCTGGCGTTGTATGGATCTGTGCTTTATCAGCTGAAAGAAGATGACTTCGGTAGTGGAAGCGACTTATCGACCGCCAGAGCTTCATTCGCTGAGCTAACGCGGAAGGTGACAGAAGCGCCTATTCTAAGGCATTTCGATTAAGCGAAAGACGTCCATGTCATGGTCTTTGCCAATGACTGGGCGTTGAGTAGCTCCCTGATGCAGATGCATGATGGGAAACTGCACCCAGTCCGCGTCTGTGGCCGAGTGCTGAAAAAGAGCGAAGTCAACTACCACCCAGCTGACCAAGAGGTGCTTGTGTTGCTTCAACTACTGAAGGTATGCTATACGCTGGTGGTGGGCAAGACAATCCATGTCTACACCCGGTTCTCCACGTTAGAGTGGGTGTTCTCGTCGAAGACATTGTACGGGCGACCAGTGAGCTTCGCCGTCCTGCTCTCACCTTACCACTTGAAAATTAAACGGGTGCGTGAGTGGGATATCGAATTCGCTCAGCTGCTGCAAGCCTCTATCACTCCACACATTGGACTCGACGAGTCGTTAGCACACATTGCACCACCATCTAAGAACTCGGCGAGTGTCCGCCTGGAGCCAGAATTGCTATATGCGCACGTACCACACGACTTTGTGGGATACGTCCTGTCATTCGACGGGTCGGCGAAGACGGAGAAGTATGGCGGCTATGATAGTTGCTCGTGGGTCTTGTGGCAGTTGCCGATGTGCGACATTGTGATCGCTGCGAGTGCTCACCTCTTGGACACTACGGTCAATATCGCCGAGTACTCCGGAATGAATAACGGCGTTATCGCGGCCCTTGACCGGGGCATCACCGACCTTATCATAGTCGGTGATTCCAGGCTCGCAATCCAGCAATCCATGGGGTGATCGCATGCAGGAAGGAAACGTTGCAAATTCAGTTGGCACGCCACAAGGAACTCATCGATCACCTCAACTCCGTACGCTATCTCCATGTAGTCCGGTGCTACAACTCAGCAGCGGATACGTTAGCCACGGAAGCTCTAGAAGCGAAAGCTGGGCGTGTCATTCTTAGCGGTGACCGCAAAGCTGAGCTAAAGGCGTTGAACCGGATACAGGAAAAGCTGTAGCTCGACGAAGGGCAGAAGAAGTCCCTCCTAAAGTCTCAGCGATTACTCGAAGTCAAACTCAACCAGTTCGCCGAGTTCGATTCGCCGAAGACGAAGAACTAGACCCAGCGAGTGAACCGGCACACGACGTGCTAGTAGAGTCTGATTCGCCGAGTCTACCGGACAATGATAGCCCAGTCGACAAGTTTGAAATGGAGTACCAACCTCCAGAAGCTCAGCGGGTAGTAGAGCAGGGCAGTTCTTGCTCAGAACGTCAGGAACTGCCAAGTGCTGAAGACGTCAACCCTCTAGTAGTCCAAGCTGAGCGACGAGGCCGGATATCGACGGCACAAGACGAATCATGTCGGTGGTCTGACCTGACGAAATATTTGCGAGGTGAATTCGATGAGCTCACTCGGCGAAGAGCCGGCGACGCCGGCAAAGTTGCCGATAACTTTGTACTCAGCGAGGACGGCCTACTATATTACATGAGCCGTCGCAGAGAGCGAGGTAGACCCGACGAGCACGACACGAAGCTAAGAATGGTGGTGCCAACTACACTTATCGACGAAATCTTGGCGAATTGCCATAACTCCATTGAAGGAGGACATCAAGGCATCGTTAGGACTTATCACCGAGTGAAGGCCGATTACTATTGGATTGGTCTGTATGCCGACGTGGTCAAGCATGTGCAAGCCTGTGAAGATTGCAACACCAGTTAGAGCAAGCCTCAACTTCGCGGATATTCGCGGGTAATGTCGTTCCGATCGACCTTTCCAGATTGTGTCAATGGACTTCGTTATACCCTTGCCGAAGAGTCAGCGAGGAAACACGGCTCTCCTGCTATTTTCAAGATCACTTCATCGGGTTCGTCATCGCTAAGGCGATGAGCGATACTGGGGCACTTTAAGTGGCTTAAGCATTTGAAGAGTGCATATTCCGTCGATTTGGCGCACCATCGCTCATCCGACACGACCGAGACCCAAGATTTATGAGCGAAGTCTTTCAGACTTGCTCGGAGATGATGCAGTCGAGGTCCCGAGCTACACTGAGCTACCGACCACAAGCGAACGGACAGCAAGAACGCAGTGTGAAAACCATGATACAAACGATGCGTGTCTACGTGGAAGACCCGCTTCAAGCTGACTGGGACGACATCGCTGAGAAACTAGTCTATGCCATGAACAACTCGAGGGATTCGACTCGGCGAGAAACGCCATTCTACTTAGTGCACGGTTGGGACACCCAGTCAACAGTCAAATCGATGACATCTTCCATTCGCCGAGTCTCCAAAGACTCCGCGAAACAAACCACCTCAGCGAAAGCCACAAAATGGCGTCGAGAAGCTAACCGACAACGGGAAACAGCGCTCAAGCTGACCAGTTAAATGAAAAGGCTCGGCGAACAAAGGAACACAACGACTCGCTGAGTCGGAGCGAGCAGAAAGTCATACCGAATGACTCGACGAGCAAGGAGACAGCTGAAGCGAACAATAGCGACGGACTCGCCGAGTCATAACAGTCTCTGTTCAAGATTGGGGACCAAGTCTGGCTGCTCATGGAGCGCGTCAAACCAGGCTTGAAGAAGAAGCTAGCCCATCGATGGCACGGCCCGTTCCGGATCAAGCAGAAAATCGAGGAGTTCGCCTACGAGCTGGATCTGCCAGACAAGAGCGGCTACCGGTTCTATCCAGTAGTCCACGTATCCAGACTTAAGAAAGTGACCGAGCTCGGCGAATGGCCTACGACTTCGCTAGTCAAAGGACTCAGCGAAACCGATCGATTGGATTTCGACGAGGAACTGCTGCCAGAAGACAGCTAGGAACCTGACGAACGGACTGGTCGATATGAAGTCGAAGCCATCCTGAAGGACGAAATGCCACTCTCGACGAGTACGGACCGAGCCCAGGGCCGGTCTCTGGTAAAATGGGTGGGCTATGACGAAACCAGCTGGGAACCACTGTCGAATTTATCGTGTGGAGGTCTTCTCTTCGACTATCTTAGACAAAAGAAACGTGAAAACCGTCTGCAAATGGTGCAAGTTGCAGACGAGTGTTAAAAGCTATTGCATATGACAAAATACCACCGACCTGTGAAGACAAGCAGGCAGGTCGAGTGAGCGGAAGCTGCTGCGTCATTTTTGATATTACGAAATGGATGAGTACGGACTACATGAAGAAAAAGAAAAAACTACCAAGACTCATCGAAAACTGCAACTGGGCGAACTAGGAGTCTCAGCGAAACAACTGCTTAAGCCTCGTCGAAAATTTGCTCGAAAATGCGAAGACCGGTACGATTAGCCGGAGGCTGAGCACTCTTGTCACAAGCCAGAGGTTCTGGCTCGTTGGGATCAGTGTCCTCCTGCAAAGTCCTCTCGACGTCGCCCACGAAAAAGTCTCCAGGAGCAAATACTGGGAACTCGGGATTGCGCGGACGAAAACACGTGTTGTATGGGTGCAACTCTGGACGAGTCACCCACCACACTTGCCAGCGCTGTTGAACGTCTAAATCCTTGAGCTCAGCGAACCAATCCGAACGAGACGGGAACATGGGCTGGTTAATCAACGAATACGTGGGGACCGTAGGCTCAAAATAGAGTTCGGAGTCGAGACTCGGCGAAGGACCTTGATCTGAGCGAGAACTGGCCGCAACCCGGAGCGCCTCCTCGTAAGACTTCATGACGATCCGCAACAGGTCACCTCGGCGCTTACGCTCAAGAGTATACACTGTCCACAACTCGTGGATGGCGGCGAACTCCAACACGGGCGAGCTTGGGTTCAGGTCTGGATGTAAACCCAACAAAACACTTGAGTCCACGATCCAGTGGTTCCTCTCCCAGAGAGCCACGAAAATCTTGGTACGAGAATCGTGAGGTTGCGACTCGTCGAATTCCCGACTATCGCCCAGGAAACGAGCCCAAGCGTCGCAAACGATCATCAACGGGGTCGTCGATTTCGCCGACTTCTTTTTAGAATGCAGACGTTGGCGGGCGGCATCAATCTCGCTCGCCGAGACGAAAATTGGAGTCTCCGGGAACTTGGCGAGGACTTGTTGGCATGGATGAGACGGATTGAACACATCCATCCACTTCTGAAGCCCGTCGAGAGTAGTTGGCGTCGGCGCCACACTAGACTTGGCTACGATATCTAGCATCGTGACCGGAGAACGACAAGCCAACATTTTCGCCCAGCAACGCGCAGACCCATAATGATAGAACTCCACGTTGAGAGTCTGACGCATAGAAGGGGTCTCTCGAACCTCGCGCGCAACCGCCTGTGCCGCACGAGCGCGCAGTGTCGTGATTGGCAACTGCAACGGTGCTGGCAATTCCACCGTGCCAGGAGCCGGCAAAGGCTGACTCTGCGAAGGAGTGCTCGGAGTCTTCTGGGACGATTTCGACGAGTTGAGACCTGTCGAACGCTTGGAAGCAGCCGGATCCTTGCCCTTCGCAGACGACTTTGCGACAGGAGCATCGGCCCGTGTCGTCTTGGGTACTGAAGCCTTAAACTTGTCCTCCTGGGAGACCGGGGCAGCCTTGCTCGATGACTTGGGACCAGAATCACTAACGTTCGACGAGTTCTTGGCTTTCTTAGCAGTCCAGCGAGAAGACTTGGGAGCTGCTCGCTTCTTCGACGAACCCTTCGATCGAGGAGCCGGTGCACTCCCTCGCTTGACAGAACGTGGAGCTTTTCGACGAGCATCGGCATAGCTCTGTAGCTTGCCGCGAGGAGGCGCCCGGTCCGTGAGAACAATGGTGCTAGCGGACGATGAACTTGATACCAGCTCTGAAGCAACAGAGTCAAACATGTCCGAGGCTGAAACGGAATCGACGTCTTCAAGTGATGATTTGAGCCGTGAAAATAAGACACCTGGTGCCTTTCTGTCGGATTGATGTGACTGAAGGTGATTCGTTGACAGCTTCTCCAGTAGCTGCCACAGCGGTCAGCAGATCACCTGTGGTGGCGACAGCTACGAGACCCGATGGTACTGGAATAATTGAGAGCGGGTGCTCCCAGCACATCTGCTTCTCGCGAGATTTGTTCACCAGTCTAAACCCCTGCGGTGGAACCGTCACTGTCGCGAACAATGAGACTGCTCCAGTGAAAGGAGTTGGCAGTGTTATCATTCATGTCCTAGACTCGGAGAGCAACTTGCAGCAATTGGAACTGAGTGACATGCTTTTCTTATCTGAGCTGCGAAAGAATTTGATTTCGGTGACGCAGTTGGCGATGAAGGGAGTCATTTTTGATTTTCATTCGACTCCAGGTAAGGCAATTCTCGAACTCGGAAATCTGCGTTTGACCAGCGAGAGCCAGAATGGTGTGTGTGTGTGATTAACGCAATGAACAAGCAGCAGTTGGCTCTTTATGTATTTCCTCAGTTCACGATCGATCTAGCACATCGTCGTTTTGGTCATGCTAGCAAATCCATTTTGAACAAAATGCTGACGAAGAAGCTGGTGACGGGACTGAGAGTGATTCGATCAAGTACTGATGACGAGGAACCTTGTGATGCCTGTCAGCTCGGAACAAAGGGACGGTGATCATTCCCCCGGCTTCGAGACAGAGTGTTTTGGGGTGCAACGACGTTGTTCACAGTGACATCTGCGGACCAATCGATATTCCATCTATGCACGGGAAGCGCTACGTGCTTATTTTTGTCGATGTGTTTTCTCACTATTGCCATGTCTACCTGTTGGAGCGTCGCAGTGAGTTCTTCGATTGTTTTGTACGGCACAAAGATGCAATTGAAAACCATCACAACCGGTCATTACGCAAGTTTATCAGTGATAACGGCGGCGAGTATGTGTCGGATCGATTCAAAGCTTTCTGTGAAGTGCACGGGATTGTACGGCACACCACGGTGGCACACACACCAGAGCAGAACGGTATGGCAGAGGTTCGCTTCCGTATTCTTTTCAACAAGGTCCGTACAGTCTTGATTGATAGCAATTCGCCGAAACAACTATGGGGGAGGATCTACTGTCAGTCGTCTTCCTGCAGAATCGGACACTGAATGCAACAAAGCAGCGTGTTCCGTTTGAAGCCTGGCACGGATTTCCTCCAGATGTGTCCCAACTTCGAGTGTTTGGATCTTTCGCCTATGTTTACTTGCCAACCAAGTCTGGCACATCATCGGCGGGGAGGAGTTCTGGTGGTACTCGGTCTACGAAGCGGCAAAAGCTAGACTATCGCTCCGTACGAGGTATATTTGTTGGCTATGCGCCGCAACAGAAAGCATGAAAAGTACTTGACTGCTCGAGTGGCGGCATTCTGGTGTCTTGTCATGTGTCGTTTGATGAGACTTTCTCGCCTGCGGCGGAAGAATTGCGTAGACAAGAGTTTCGTTCCCTTAGTAACAGACTGGCGGTTGACTTCAATTACTATACAAGGTCGACCACTAGCGAAACAGACCTTCTCTTCTACAGCCAACAACCGCCGGCTGAGAAGCCCACGGCACGTGATGTCGAACTACTGAAGGACTTCGTGAGTTCTTTTGAGTTATCGGAAGTTAATCTTACCCAAGCGCGACCTGCACTTCTAGACTACGATCCGGTGGCGTGTGCAGTGATTGATCAGATCTCACCACAAGTGCTTACCAAGAGATGCAAAGCACGAAATCCAGTGCTACATGCGGCCCGAAAACAGCAGGAGGCAGCAGCACTCGTGACGTTGGAGAATGTTGCTGCTAAGACGTCGATGGACAAGCTGGTGTCAAGTGGAATCGCGGCAGAGCCAAAGTCGTACAGCGATGCAGTGTCGCGACCAGATGCTCGTCATTGGAAAGAGGCGATCAACAAGGAAATGGCTTCACTAAAATCTAACAAGACGTGGACTGTGATGCCTTTGCCACAAGGTAAACGAACTCTCTCCTGCCGATGGTTGTTCAAGATAAAATACAAGAGCGATGGCAGTATTGAGAGGCACAAGGCGCGCCTGGTCGTAATCGGGTATCAGCAAGTCAAGTACATTGACTTCGACGAGATTTTGCTCCCGTGGTTCGACTCGAGTCTCTGCGAGTACTGCTGGCAATTGCATGTATCGAAGATCTCGAGTGCCATCAGATGGATATCGAGACAGCATTTTTGAATGGGTCGTTGGACGAAGAGGTGTACATGAAGCAGCCAAAAGGAATGGAGATAGATGGAAAAGAGGGCTGGGTCATAAGAGTTTGTACGGATTAAAGCAGGCTCCACGCACGTGGCACAAGGCGCTGACATCGTTTATTACTCGAGAAGGGTTTGAAAAGCTGAGCTGTGAGTCATGTGTCTACGTTCGAAGAAGTCGCGGGGAGTTAGAGATAGTTGCAATCTACGTTGACGATTTGCTCCTGCTTTGTAAGTCTACTGGCGTCATGAATGCCTTGAAGCAGTCCATCTGTGGGGCCTTTAAGGACAAGAATCTCGGAGAAGTAAGTTTTATCCTCGGACTTAAGGTTACTCGTGATCGCTCGGTGCGCAAGCTGTGGATCAACCAGGAGGCCAACGTTAAATCCATCCTGCAACAGTTTAAAATGGAGCATGGGGCCGGTGTCGCTACCCCGACGGCATCGGGCAAGAAATTGTCGAATCAGCAGGCTCCATCAAGTGAAGAAGCTGCTTCTAAGATGCTAAAAAGCCTTTTCGACAAGCCGTGGGATGCTTGATGTACCAGATGATCGGTAGCCGACCGGACATTGCTTTTGCTATTCAAGACGTGAGTAGGTACCTGTCAAATTACGGCGAAGCACACTGGGAGGCGGTGAAGCGGTGCATCGGGTATCTCAAGGCAACTCAAGCCCATGGTCTTGAGTTTAGTGGCGATTCAGTGACCTTAAGAGCCTACACGGATTCGGACTATGCGGGGTGCGAAGATGATCGGAGATCTGTATCGGGCTACGTGACGATGATCGGAAATTGTACAGTCACTTGGAGCTCGCGAAAACAGCGCATTGTGGCCCAATCTACCGCGGAGGCAGAGTATGTAGCGCTGGCACATTGCACTAGAGAAGTATTGTTCCTGCGACAGCTTTCGAAGGAACTTGGGTATGAGCAGGGGTCAACCGTGGTGAACGAACATAACCAAGCGTGTATCGCTATCGCAGAAAACCCAGCTCACCATTCCCGGATCAAGCACATTGATGTGCGTTATCATTTCATTCGAGAGCATGTGCAGCTCAGGGAGGTGGTTCTGCAATATGTTGTGTCAAAGGAAAACGGGGCTGATACAATGACCAAGGGACTGCGAAGGGAGAAATTTGAATATTTCTGGAAGGAGATGAACGTGAAGTCGGTGCAGTAAGGCCTTATGTCTGCCAAGTTCGCTGTGTGAGGTGTAAATAGATCATGAGAAGGCGTCAAAGTGATTCACAAAAGTCTGTCTTTGCTACAGCCGCTAACAACCTAGGAAGTTGCGTGTTGACGGACTTGGAGGGGATTGGCGAGATCAATTGATGGGGATCTGGGTGCAAGTGAAGCATGGAATCGAAGCAAGTCAGCATAACTAAAATTCGCACTGCGGGGAGTGTTGAAATTGTCAGTGCGTCCATGCTGTAGGTAAACGCTTGCGATACCATGGGACAAGGAAATCTGAGCGAGGGTTGGTTGCGTACTCCGAGTACATGGTAGACTAAGTTACTGGTTGGTAGAGCTTGAGATCGTAGTGAAGGAGAGCTTCCCTGGTCAATCGTGCTCATGGTTGCACCGGTCTGCTCTCCTCACTTTGGCTTTGCTAAATACACGTAAGGCAACAACTTCAGGGAGTGCAGCCAGCTCCCTCATCCAGTTCCCATTTCAAGTGCACTGCTTAAATTAAAACCTACGAATTCTGCGTTAATGCATCGTCGTCCCCTATGATCACCTCGTCCCTAGAAGAAGCGCGAGAAAGATGCGACCGGCGACTAAGTTGCAGACAACGCTGCCGCCACCGTCATCTTAGTGGCGGGTCATCTCCCGCTGCTGGCTCCACGCGTGGAGTCGTTCTCTGTCTGCGGGTAGCAGTCGCCCCAGCACAAAAAACGCAATTCTTCGAACTACGCGTCCCCGTGCTTCCCAGTTGCGGCACCCTTGTTGCATGAATTCTCTGAAATACCTCGATGAACTTTGGCACTCCACGCGTATCGTTGTTTCAGCCAATGGATTACGAATAACCTCCTTTTCTACCAATCCCATTCCACCCAACCGTGCCATAACCCTCAAAACTCTTGCTCTCATCAAGGACGGATCCAGTCATTTGGCGATTCGCACCCAGCCCGACAAGTCCAAGTGTGCACACGTCGCAGATATCACTTCAACATGGTGGCTTGGGCCGACCGCTTCGACCTGGAGAAGCAAGTGACGTTCTACGTGTCGTATCACGACAACAAGATCAACCAGTACATCCACTTCGCTTGCATCTGGCAGATTTTCATCTCGGCGCTTTGTCTGTTCGCGTCGCTCGAAGCCTTTGCTGAGCCTCCAAGTTCTCTGGTATCACTGTCCTTGGGTCAGTACATGCTGTTCAATCCGTCCTGCATCCTGGCAGGGGTCTACATGTTGTGGTACATCCAATTGGACCACATTGCAGGCTCGCTGGGCGCCGTCCTGGTCTTCCTCAGCTACCTCTTCGCCAACTTCTTCGTGCAGGACTACGCCCCCACCCACTTGGAGCGCCCTGGTTGGCAGGTCGCGCTGTTCGTGCACTGCTTCGCGTGGATCATGCAGTTCATTGGCCACGGAGTCTTCGAGCGTCGCAAACCCGCGCTTTTCGACAGTCTGGACCAAGCCTTGGTGACGGCGCCCATGTTCGTGCTGCTGGAGGCGCTCTTCGCGCTCGGATACCGCCCCGAGCTCTACAAGCGCGTGTCGGCTGCAGCCAAGGAGAATGTCAAGGCGTTCCGAGCCTCAGGCAAGATGCTGTAGGTGGTTGAAGAGGAGGCTCGTGCTGGATTTCAAGTTGCGTAGATCCATGAATGCAAATTAGTGTTGAAAAACTCGAGACTTCGTTTGCTTCGTGAAGTTTACGGGGCACGAATCGTGCCGCAAGACCCCATACTCCAGTTTTGAAGCGCTCTTCAGTTGGCCTTACGGTTTAGGTTCGTTTGCACAAGCACATGCTGAAGGATATGTATGCTGCGAGCGTGTAAATTCAGAGCTCAGCTATAATATAATAATACATGTATTAATAGTCCTGCACTTGGCGAAGAGGTAGCTGAGGAGACCAGGACGGCGCCCAGCGAGCCTGCAATGTGGTCCAATTGGATGTACCACAACATGTAGACCCCTGCCAGGATGCAGGACGGATTGAACAGCATGTACTGACCCAAGGGCAGTGAGATCACTTCGTGGCATCTGCATACGCGACCTGGTTCGCACCAGGGTTGTAGAACTGGGGTTTGGGGTTTACCCGCCAAAAGAAAAATGGATTTAACAGATTTTTAATAGTACTATTTAAAGTAAATAGTAATTTGAACATGCTATTTTATGTAAATATTAGCACTAAACTACGTTGGTAACGGTGCAAATGGACTGGAAAATGGATTGGAGACATGATCACACCTCTTCAGACCTTTCTCTGTACCGTTGTCCAATCCCCACCGCTCGATTGCACTCACTTCGAAAGGCGCGCTCAAGGACACAAGCTTCATCTGGTCGTAATCAAGCCATGAATCTGCACTTCCCGGTGGTGACTGCAGTCGCTGTTTTCGCAAGCTGCAACGCTGTATCAACGCCGACAATCTCGGGGCAGTCGAATCTCTCGACGATATCGTCGATCAACGCGGCTCAGACTCTTTCAAATGCCCAGGTGGACAGTAAAATGGTGAGGCGTCTAAGAATCAAGATTGACGGAGACAACGACGACGAAAACACAGAGGAAGACGAGAGGACTGGTGCGAATCTCAGCAAGGTCGATGATGTTGTCGACGATATCACTACCGACAATTTGATCCAGCTGTTCAAGGGCTGGAAACACAAAACTCTTGAAGAAATCCTTTCCACTCCTTCTCTGCAAAGTCTTCCGAACAAATGGTTTATGGAGAGACTGCATATGTATGGTATGTACAAATGGATGGGAGAGGAACAGTTTATAGTGTACTACTTGAAATCAGTACGACGACCACGCGTGGGTAAGTAATCTACAATACCCACACAATGCCCAACGATCGCTTTCACGTGTTCTCGTGTAATATGAAGTGAAGCGCAAGAGATGTTTTTAAAAATTAACTGATGCAAGTATTATAGTGCTTGTTGTTGGAAAAGAAGAAAGGAGCATAGGCTGTGATTTATCTAATCAGCCCTTGCCCAATACATGGCTCCTGAGCTCCTTACGGTTGAACTCTCTGCGGCTTCGAAGCACCTGAGGTTTTGTTGTGTTTACGCGTCACCAACAAAGGCTACATGTATTACATGTACCTACATGTATTAATACTACTTGTACATAGTGGCTTGGCTTCGTTGATTGCCGTGATATTGGCGGCAAAACAAGAGCTACATGTACCGGTATCGATTCAGCAGTGCCAGCAAGATACTGGCTCGTAAACAGTACCCTTGTTTTGCGCCTTCCTTGCTCGAGTGGATACTATTTTTAAAAAGAGGCCGTATTAATGCTTATACAGTTCTAAATGAAGATGAATTCTTCATTTAGTGATTTCGCCTGCTAACTTCTTAAAGTTAGCAGGCGAAATTCATCTTCATTTAGAAAAGTAAATGCATTAATACGGCCTCTTTTTCGAGCATCTCCACCGGTCCGATCAAAAGTTAAAAGTAAAAGTCATTTAAATGCTTTGATGGGCTTTCGTTGACAGATTTAACACCGATACTTCGTAAAACCAGATAGCATTCAGTACAGTCGGCACGTACGTTGAAATCTAACTCTCCCATTGGCTAAGGATGAAGTCTGCGGCGAAATTATCAGGTTGCGTATACAGGTACATGTGCATCCACGTTCACCACTCCAAGTTGTCGCGCCCCTATCATACTAGTACCTCTGTCAAACCTGGCCAGGGTTTGACAGCAATCACCAATTTGACCCACGTTTGACCTCACTGGTGCGAGATCGACTCCGATCAAATCGTCGGTTAGACCCCACCGGTGGAGATGCTCTTAGTGGGCCAGAATTCTGTGAACTCGTCCATAATCGCGCAGGGGGCCTTTTGTTATTATTACAGTAGCAACATGAATTATTACAGTAGCAACATGAATATTAAGGTTCAATGTATTAATATACCAACAGCATCAGTGTTATGCAGACAGGCTGGAGCGCGATAATAGGAAGCAAAAGACACTTGATTCTTCTTGTTATCTCCTCGCCTTCGACTGCGCTTCTTCTCCTTGAGTTCGTTCTGCTTCCAACTCTGCAAAATACAAACTGAGGATCTTTCTGGCCTACTGGGTTTCTGGCTGTTTATTGTTCTTTGGCCTTCGGTCCTGGTCCCAACTGCGAAGCTGCGCTGGACGTACCCACAACGTTGTCCTCGTCAGCGACATATGACCAGCATCTCAACAATCAGCACCCCCAAAATCTCAGAATCATTCCGAGGGTCGCAGCTAAGCAGCAATGCTTTCTTTGCGCCCAATACAAGAGCGTTGCTACCCATCTCGAGTTATCTAAGCGCTGTCCTGAGGAGTTTGTTCTGGCTCGGATCTATAAAACTTCGCAATTTTTGCTGCAAAGTACTCTGGTCACCAGAGTCTGGTGAACTCTCAGATCAAAAACGATATGATGGGTTGATTCGCTCCTTGCCTGTAAATTTCAGATAGTGATAGAATTGTCAATCGAACAGCGAACGCTAGAGCTTTACCATCCTCTTCACCCGACGAGCGCTATTTCAGATGAGCACTCCCCTCAGAGGGGGTCCCCTTCACGCACCATAATAATGCACCGTGAACACGAATTTGTCATTGTGGAAAGAAACAGCTTTCAACGGGACAGAGTTACTGTGGCTACTGTCGCTGCAGAGAATTGCATTGAGAATTGAGAGCCTAAGGTTTTAATAAAATTCACGCTCTTAGATGAGTGCAGTCCCCCTTCAACGGCAAATACAACACCGGTACATACGTACACATGCCCTGTACAACGAACGATCCACTGCCGATGAATGATTTGCTAACCAAGTCGACGAGCTCAAAGCTTTTCAGTAATTTGAATGCTGTCTATAAAGTTTGACAAAACGAATGCAGCGAAGTCATTACATGTAACCCAGATTTAAAAAGGCGTTGATTTACCGTTTGGGTTGCCGTGATAAACTTCTACTGACGTCTTCGAGACCGCTGTAATCTGTAACAATGCATGAACTCCTGTAATGCACGTGTCATAAGTTGTTTAGTGCCATGCCATGCCTCAACGTATAGTACCGTTCATACACTTTGCTGCTGCTGCAGTGGATTCGGGCACTTGGTGCTCGCCAAAGTAGAGTCGCAAGAAGTGTAGATCGTAGACGGTATCGGGCGTCATCCAGAGCAGCCGAGCTTTGATTCGGATGGATTCACACACTTCTGGGTCGCTGACGTCGTTGTGCGTGATGAACACGCGCAGATCTGCTTCACACCAGGAAATAATTCGTTAGTATTGCTGTAGCTAGCCCTCCAGTGACTCGTGCTATTGACTTCTTTCCGTCGATCGTGTCGATGACCTTGCGCTCATGCTGCCGCATTATCTTCTTCAGCTTCTTCAGTGGCGACTGGCAGCTCGCCGGCGGAAGTTGGACAGCGACGGAGCGTTATCCGCCACTGGCTTGCCGATCGAGTCTTTCTCGCGCCGCTTCGGTGGCATAGTTGTCAACAAATGGAGCTATGCAGTGCTAGCGTAAACGTGCGGAATGTGGAATGCGGCTCGCCAAGACCGCGATGCGTTCGACACTGGGTGATACAGGGGACGAGATGGCCGTAGTGGACGATCATCGAGCGTTCAAACAGACTTCACTGAACGTGACGGCCGGGTGCCACTAGAAATATGTAATATCGTGTGTGACCAGTACATTGAAGTGGATATGATGCAACGAGGTGCCCAAAGAGTCTGCTCGTTCCCAACGCATGCATGGTGTCGTGTCGCTTTGCCAAGCGTTTTTGACACTGTCAGCTTTGCTGTCTGCAGCCTCAGTTTTAGCGATATCCACAACGCGATTTGCTTGCTACTGGCTGCGTCCATGGCTCTTAGCGTCGACGAGAAGCGTGAGCGCCGTCGAATGGATGTGATTCGACACCCGTGAGACTGATGGCACGCGATTGGAACGACAGCAACGTGATCGAGAGCGACATCGGCGTGCGTATTGTATTGGCTGTTAGTGACGACGAGCGACACCGGCGTGCGCATTCGACTGTGAGTGCCGACGAAGCAAGCCAACAATCAGTCGGTGAATTCAGTCGTGCTTGGTTAGACAGCGAGATTCCAAGACTCCACCCAGCGGCCAACCGTACGAAAGACAGAGGGCTACACGAACTAAGACTGGCACTAGGTCCATCCGGACTCGACGAGACGATTTGCGCAGTTTGTGACTGCTGCAAGCTCCGCAAGTCGATCCACATGATTGCGATCATGGACTCGGACCGCGTTGAGCGAATGCGCTCTGGCAAGTGCTGGTGATAATTTGTCGGCAGCATTGCTTGCTGAGTACGACTGCTCTGAGATGTTCGAAGAGCTGAGTGGAATTCTTCTTTCCAAGCGAGGCGTTCATCCAGATGGTTACGTGTAGGTGTGCGAGCAGTGTCACGCAAGCCTGGAAAAGCAAACGCTTCCGAAATTCGCCATCAAAAATGGTTTCTACAACGGCTCGTTACCTGATCAGTTTGCCGACGTTACCCATCCCGATCGTTTAATGACGCAGATAGTGTCGATTATCGCGGTCACGAGAGTTATGCATGGCGGGGTGCATTCCTCCATTCGATCTCATTGCCTCGCGTTTGATTCAACTCCCGGCCCTGCGGCGACGCGGCTGCCAACATCAGTTCGTGACGTTGTTTCATACCGTGTGGTCTTGGCGGGTCCATTCACTACAGAACAACACGCTCGGATAAGGAAAATGCACCTTGTTCGGCGCCAAGTTGTTGAAGACTTGCTCGTCTTCTATCGGGAGCAGAATCTAACCTACGAGGGCATTGCCATTGTCTGCTCTGGGGTCGCAGCTGAAACAGTAGCCGAGCTCTTCATTTGTGAGGAGATCAAAGCTAATGTCGAAGCTGATGATGTGGATGCGGAGAGTAATCGTGTAGACGGCGTCGCCGAGTTTGTGTGTGCTGATGCAGAAACCGACGTCGTTGAGCGTAGCGTGGGCTTCAATTCCGAGGATCGCGAGGTCGCTAAATCTGCATGTGTACGTGTTGCGGAACTACCGACTAAGCGCACATCGCAACCTCAGTTTCTGGTTCGCCACTCCAGTCGGTTTGCAGCAAACGACAGGCCGGTGTTTGCCCGCATGTTGCCTTCCGTATGGCAGATGCCATCCAAGCGAGCACCATCACATTCCAGAGTCATTAGATGCCTGCATCCGCCATTACAGCATGTTGAGCACGCGGAGGTTTGCGGAAGACGAGCTTTTCATGCTGGTGTGCTTTGACGTTCTCTCCGTCCAAAAATGGATCTACAAGTCGCGCTCAAATTCAAGCGCAATGCTGCCTTGTTTGAGCCCTACAGTGCTATCACCGAAGACTCGTTGATAGAAGCTCTTCAGCAGAAACAACTGCGTCGCCAAGGCCGTACGACACCAAGTCACAACAACTCCTCTAGCGCGAGCAACTTTCTCAAGACTGTCGAGCTCAGTGGTGGTGTGATATGGGGCAGCGATGCCGAGCGAGCGCAGTGTCGCCGCCGAGCGTTTGCCTACCAGGCCCGATACGGCCAACCAGCTCTGTTTGTTACTCTGACACCGAACGTTGCCGAATCGTTCGTGGTGGCCCATTATGTGGGTATCACGTCAGTCGACACGCTCTTCGACGCCAATTTGGCTGACCTACCCAGACCGTCAGCACTCCATAGTGCCGGCCTGCGCAACGACGTGGTGTCCGCCCGCCTCTTCATGCGGAACATGGAGGCCTTTATCGAGCATGTGCTCGGTTTGTCGCCCATGCACATGAAGAACGAGCACTTCGACGGCCTTTTCGGCGATGTCACGGCCTACTTCGGGATGGTTGAGACGCAAGGCGGTGGTACGCTGCACGCTCCCATTATCGTCTGGCTTGTCAACGCGCCACCCAATACGGACGCATTCCAGTGTGCCGTGACCAAATATGGCGGCCAGTACTACCGGGACATTGCTGCCTACACCGACAGCATTGTTAGCACTTCGCTGCCGCTAAACGTGGCGGTGTCGAGCTGTCTGTTCTGCGCGTACTCGCTTGCCGATCTGCGAGAACTACCAATACCGCCTGAAGTCTACGAGAAGCCCAACTCAGGTAGACGTATCACTCCGGGTGAACCGCTGCTTGCACAATGCCCTCGATGCGCCGCAACGATGAGCTCTCAGCACGCGTTGAGACCTGTTCTTCTGCGACACCGACCATTGACGTGGCCGCCGCCAACGCGACCATACTCATCGGAAGAGCTTGGCGC
Source organism: Phytophthora hibernalis (assembly GCA_012656075.1). Classification (NCBI taxonomy): domain Eukaryota; phylum Oomycota; class Peronosporomycetes; order Peronosporales; family Peronosporaceae; genus Phytophthora; species Phytophthora hibernalis. The sequence goes on from JAAKBF010000089.1 coordinate 209,120, forward strand.
TGCTGTGCAAATGGAAGTTCAATGTCGTGGAAAGATTGACGCCGCGAAGACCGCTGTCTTTCGTCGAGATATATTCTTGTCGACAATGAATGATGCCCACGATTCCAATGGCGATCACTTGCGAGCACTGAATGAGACTCCGAACCGACATGAGCAGCGCCATGATGATCCGTTTCGTAACGATAACGTAGCTCGCGCTGTAGCAATGTTGCCTCCGTCGGTCGACGACGAGCGATGGATACCCAACGCTGTCGCATTTGCGGTATCCATACTCGTTTTCCTACTAAATCTTCACTGGTGGTTCCATGTCGGCAGTTGCTTCAAATCAGGTCGCGCATCGTCGCCAGGAAAATGTCGCTATGGATTTCCACGACCTCGTGCTACCCAGACGTCTTGTACTAGCGCTGTTGTCGAGATTTTTGACGAACGCCATTTGAGTACGTGAATGGCTTCAATAGCACAATGATGCTTACTTTCAAGTCTAACCACGACGTGCAAGTATTGATCGGCACACTAGAAGCACTGCTTCGCATCTACTACGCGATCAAGTATGTCACCAAGGCACAGAGTCTCATTGACTCGATAACTGCTGTTGCATTGGCTTCGTTTAAGCGACTCCGACTACGAGAGCTACAAGACGAGAGCGTCCAAGTCAATCGCTCCACTGTCGGGCACAGATCCGTTGCTTCTCTGGTCTTCGCGATAACCAATCGGCGCGAAATCGCTGGTTCGCTTGCGATGCTCTATCTGCTGCGTGGATCATGCGCCTACATGAGTGCTCCATGCACTTTGCTCCCTCTTAGCGATGTTTTGCATGAGGTGATCGAGCAAGACGCACACTCATGTGATCTAGTCGAGCTACGAGAGTAGCTCTAGCGTTACTTTCCGAGCAGCCTCTTTCCTAGAGACTATGTTTTCGACCTTCAGTGCTAGGCTCCCTTTGCCTCTACCAGTTTGCTATGAAGTACTTTCGGCGAAAACTAACCCAGTCAACAGCAGCATCCAACCTATTTTTTCCTGGCCACCCACTGCATAGCTCATTTTGCGCTGGATACCATCAGGCAGAAGTCGTTCCGGTCGTCACTGGTGTGCGCATGCCATACTTGGACTCCGAAACACCTCGGGAGCTCGTCGTCAAGCGCAGCCAATGCGCGCTCGTACTGTTCAAACCCTTTCGAAGCGTCCTGGACCTAGTCAGCGATTCGACGTGCGAGGCGGCGTGGATCAACGCGTACTTCCTATGGGAATCCACGCGAACGATCTTTGTCCGCGAGATCATGGCTAATATGGACGACTACTATCGCGCAAGGATACAAGCAAAAGAAGAATACGATAACACCGAGCTGGACGATGAAGCTGACAGTGACGAAATCATCGGTACCCGCAGTGATGTTGAAGCAGCAATTGACGAAATTGCATATGCCGATGTGACTTCTGCTGACGCTAGAGTCAACGACTCATTTCTTCTACTTGATGAAAATGCTGTCAGTAGTGCAAGCGAGTCGAGGTTGCCAGTCTTCCCGACTTTAAAGTCTGACTCAATCACATCATGCACCGTGTACCAAGAGCGCTTGCTTGCGAGTGCACACAGTAAAGTCGACAGCTCGATTCATTTAACCCATAACGAGCGTGTACTGGATATACCAATCAACGAACTAAAGCAATGGGTGAAGGATTCGGCAACCGACGAAGCTGAGTCTTCACCGACCTAGCGAACCGCTAATGAAGGACCTGTCGACGTGATTGAGCTCATTCAACGCACACTAGACTCGGATCGCGAGTGGTTGCCGCCGAGCGAGCAGCATGACGGTCTACCACTATGCCCGTACTCGACCATCAGCAATGTCTCCAGAGCATGCAAGCTCAATCAACGTCAGCATGTCGCCTTCTCCCTCGTCGCAACTGCGCTACTTGAATGCTTCAAGCAGCAAGAACACGCCAATACCCACGAATCGGCTCGATACCGAACCAATGCTTTCAAGTCGCGGCTACGAGACGATCAGCTGCTCATGTTCCTCGGCGGCACTGGTGGCACTGGCAAAAGCCGCGTCGTCGACGCCATCGATGCATTCAGCTCGAGCTGGCATCGCAGCAATTGCTTTGTAAAACGGCACTTACTGGAAAAGCGGCCACGCTCATCGTTGGACGTACGCTCGCGAGTTGCATGGTCCGACTAGAGCAACAAACAAATGGCACCACTGGATGTCCTCGTCATCGACGAGGTCTCCATGATGAGCAAGTCCAAATGGCTGAAACTCGACAAGCTACTGCGCCGCTACATGCAGGTCGAGAACGTCCCGCTCGATGGCATTCACGTCGTGCTGGTTGGTTATTTTCGTCAGATGCCGCCAGTGTAATCAGACCCCATTTACGTCGACCCCGTCAACAAAACGAAGCCGAGCACAGCCGACGAGGAAGGCTTCGAGCTGTGGCGAAAGATTACGACGGTCGTGGTTCTTGAGGTGTCCGTGCGCTTCCGCAACGACCCCGAGTGGCCGGAACGCTCGATTGGGAGTATGGACCCCTGAATTCATAGACATGATTAACGCGCGCGTTATCCAGGGCATCGAGCACGACGCCACTCAGTCGCTGCAAGACGAACTTGGAGCCTCGGCCGTATTCGTGACGCCTGAGAATGCAACTCGCTTGGACATAAACAATGCATTCGTCACGAAGACCGCGTCGATGCTGCTCACCAACGTATACCCCGTTCGCGTGGTGGCCAACTTCAAAGGCGCGCTCAACGACTTGAGCCAGAGCGACCTCCGATACGTACTCAGTCTGCCCGACAACCGCTTTGGCAGGATGGCACCGTACCTTGACCTGATCGACGGCATGCCAATCCAGTTTACCCAGAACGTCACCACCGTTAAGGTCGTCACGAATGACACACTCGGGCATCTCGAGTACGGTCACTTCCACGCTGGGACACAGTTTCAACTCATTCGCGATGAAGCGACTGGCACAATCGTACAGATACCGAGCCGGCCACCTGACTACGCCATGTTCCGAGTCCCGAGACCACAGGCAACAGCAATCCGGTCAGGCGTTGACCCCGAATTGTTTCCTGTTTTCTTTACAACTGAGGCCTACTATAAGATGACTATCAAACTCGCGGTGGTGCTGAACGGCCAGCCTCGCTCCATCACGGTGCGACCGCAGCAATTCCCGTTCGTCTGCGTAGTCGGTTCGACGGTATACAAAGTGCAAGAGGAAACACTCGACTCCGTGGTCGTGACGGACTGGAAATCAACTCAGATAGTGATCAATAAGCCCCAGCAAACGTACTTTCTCGTTTCACGGGTGACTACGCGGCATTGATGGATCGCAATGGCACCAATGACAGCAAAGCTTGCACCATGGTCCAAGCCGCCCACACACGCACTACAAGAAGAACAACGACTTCAGCACCTAAGTGATCTCACGCTAGCGGGTTTCCACCTGCCAGTGACCACCGCCAACGTGACCGATACTTCGATGGAAATAGTCTTCAATCCCGAAAGGGAAAACCTATAAATCATCTAGCTAGCCAGCACCTAGCATGAACACAAATGTAAGCAACCAACACCATGCATTGTGAATGAACGCACACAAAACCCTACCTGATGCTCGCACATCTTGCGGTAGACGACCCCACGCACGAAATGATCACACGAATCCGACCTATTCCCGTCCTTGATTCGCCGTCTACCACTGTACCCATATGCACTCGCAGGCTTCTGTTCACGGCTTGTCGTTCCCGTCAACCACCCCGTCATCGCTCCTCTGCTGCGAGCAGCAGAGGTATCCCGTCCGTCCATCCGTGCGCCCGCCAACCACCCGCCAACTCGCCCGCAAATGCCGCGCGTGCGCGCACACAGACGTATGAAGCGTCGACGTCCACTCGCCAATCGCCCGCCAACCCGCCCCGCGTATGGCGAATGGCTCCAGAACTGAAACGGCACTCCTCCAGGTCGCTCGAATGTGTCAATCACCCAAAAACGCAAAACCAAAAATGTTGTTCGATTACAGAGACATTTCACCACTACGCCAAACGATAGTTCTTCGAACTACAAAATCACCGCGTGAAATGTGTCGTTACCGAAATATGACTGGAAAAATAGATTTCTACTGGGAGGGATACTGTGGCATTTTTATCTTCATGGTACGTCAGTAAGCAGCGGGTTTGGTGTTTCGTAGTTCGACGTTGAAACGTAACTTTACTTTAGTTGCCTATTCACCATTAATTGGCAAGTAGATTGAGCAGTTCATGGTTTGTGGTGGGTAAAACTTCGTTGTATTGGCGAATGATAATTTTGGTTAAAGATAAGCACTACAAGTGAGTATCAATGGACGAATAGTTCCAGCTGCAATGCTTGGTGAGTGGCTTTAAAAGGGTTGAACACATCTAATTTAGCTAGAAGAGTTGGCCGTTTTTTAATGGAAGTTGCTAGTGGTACAAAACAGGAAGGATGGTCAAATGTATTTTACGCTGGTCAATTATGGAAATTACCAAATCTCGTTTTTCAAAAATCGTGCGCGCGGCTGCCACCCAACTCATTATCGATTCTCCCGCTTCGCAGCACAGTCGCCCCCTCCGTCCGAGCTACACGCGTGAGGCTGACGCTACACTCCTCGCACCGCCGCTGCCTCTGCTGCTCGTACGTCTACAAACAACGACGGAAAAAGACGACCTTGACAGGTGTTAACACTGATAGTATAGAAAAGATAACGTGGGCGACTGAAAAAGACGACGTCAGGTATAATGCATTCGGATTGGTTAATACTAAATTTAAAAATCAAAAACAAAAACGACTAATAATTAGTAATCAAAAGGCAGGCGTAGCAAGTGAAAGTGCATCTCTCTTCTTGTAGGAAGCTTGCTGTCCCATTTGAAAATGAGAGCATACCGAGCTTCCCACACCCGGACTATCGTCTGTCACCAGTCATTTTATTAGAGTCCACAACTTTTTCGTCTGTCACCGGTCATTTTATTAGAGTCCACAACTTTTTTGATTGGGTAAAATTAATGTATGGACGACAAAACATTACAAAATGAAGTCGTCTTTTTGTGTCGTACGTATTTTCCGTCGTTATTTGGACCGCTTAATGCTCGTATTACCTAAGTGATGAATGCTGTGGTGTTGGGTCGCTCGGTCGCCAGTCGGCAAGGTTGCCCTTGCTGAAAGAAAGTGACCGGCGTGCCCTGATTGGCGGATTACATTTCCCGCGCCACAGTGACTACGATAGTTTAGTGACCGAGGTCTCGGTTGGGTATAATAAGTTTTAAACCCTCGTTTGTACTCATGTCAGTTTCGTACCCTCGGTCTTATAGAGCCGGATACAGGATCACATACTGGGATCTGTTCACACTGAATATTTGTATTTACGTATAGGACTAGCTATTGGATTGACTACAGAGGCTCTCAGAGCCATAGATCAACAGAAATAAATCAGCAGTCTTCCTTCCAAGTCACCAAGGGTTAAATCCGTCTTCGGTAAGTCTAGCTAGCTTATCTTAGGGTCTGGATACGCTCGGCTTGTGGGATGCTGGTCAGCGAGCCCAAGGTACATTGAACCGATTGTTTGTTGCTGGTCAGTCCAAGAGATTGGAGTGGCCGAGTGTTGGGAGCGACGAGAAACGTCGTTCACCATATATTATAGTGGAACCGAGTGTTGCATACATATTTTACTACCCGCCGAGGTTTTACCTTGGCAAACCCGTATTAGGCTTGACGGCCGGTACCCTTGACTGCGGGGATTCGCGCGAAAGCACAATATTGCATACTAGCCCTCGCTCGTGGCTAGTCGTGCAGGTTATGGGGTTGGCCTAATACAACCTAGGTGTACAGAGGGCTCACATCCAACCCGGCGTAAGGGATCGTTCCTGGTCTTCAGGTTTGATCCAACGCTCGTTGACCTGACAAGGGAAGCGAGTGTTGTCGGTGGGACTCATATCATTTGGTAGTGAGAACTTCTGCGTGATCCTATGCGACAATGCTTACTCGTGTCTATACAGAGGCCTCAGAGAGACCGTTTGTAACCGAAGGAGAGCGGAGGTCTGCAATGGGCGGCGCGTGGGCCGGCGTAGTCGCCCTCACAAGGAGGTATTTATTTTCCTAGAAACCGCGCCTGGACGAAGCCGATGACTTAGAGTAAGGCGCAAGGGGTGGGGCAGGACGCGATGAGGCGCCCCCCGCTGCGCCGTCGTTAAGTCCACAGGCGAGAGCCAACGCGTGCGTGTCCGCCCCGTGCCCGCCTCGCCCCTTCCCGTCTCGTTAGATGCATCTTTGATTGTAAAAATAAAAACCCGGATACGTTTTACAAGACGGCTACCATGATATGCTCGTATACACTAGAGATGGCGTAGATCGAAGGCACGGTGCCGCGCGAGCACTAGCTTCGTGCGCTCAGACAACGTCGCCTGAACGGCTCTCAGTATCAATGGACCAATGGACGGACGCCACTGCGAGCCGTTTGCGCAACCTTGAACTTACAGCTTCGACGTCCATAAGAAAATCTCGATGAGACCTCCCGTTTCATGAGCTCACAGGAGAACCAACTGGTGACGGCTGAGAAGTAGACAGCGAACAACTGGTCTGACTCGGCGGGACTCCAAGCTCAATATCAACAGAAGGGATGATTCCCGTAACCTTCGGCGAAGCTGGACTGGGCGAACCATCCAAAGCATCTTCGTCAAGAACGTCCAACTCGGCGAGAACAGCCGGAGTAATGCAAGCAGAATTCTTTGCTGCTGCTCGAGAAGGGAGACGTCGAGGAGAGCCGAGAGAAAGAGGTACCATGGGGCTAGTCGAAGCCGGAACGGAGACTACGGAACTCAGCGAAGGAGTCGCCACGGTAGTAGACGAACTCGACGAGACCACTGCTGGAGGCGACTATATCGACGAGTCAGTGGAGGCCACAGATCCAGATGCTGGACTCGGCGAAGAACTTATACGACCGAGTGAAGAGCTCGTGGCCAGAGATAAACTCACCAAAACAGCTGACGAACTCGCCAAGTCCGGATCAACGGAGCTCGACGAGTCTGCCCCGAGATCTGGTGACTCGTCGACGTGAGCCTCAGCCTCATTAACTTCGACCTGAACCTCGTCGTGGGGGGACTCAACGAGTGTCGCTGAGGAGAATAGCCATTCGAATTGGTGCGGCTAAGACCAGCCGCCGGAGAGCAGAGGCGACCACTTCCGCTCGTAGCAAAGTCGTCGATGCGTCGAAACCCTTCTCGCCAGATACGGGACGCTCAAACTCGCCGCGAGAAACACTCTTAGAACGGCTCCGTTGGGGGCCGACCGCCGTCGGATTCGCTGGGTTAGAATACCGTCGGAGGCGTTCGGCTGGAGTCAATGTCTTCAGCGGCGCGCTCCTTAGCTGAGAGACCGAACGGTGTCTCCGGTGGCGCGACTCCGACGACTTGGACCGCTTGCGGTGTGAAGAACTCGACGAAGACACAGGTGAGACTGAGGAGAAAGTCGGAGAAACCACCAACGCTGCGCTCGCCGGGGTCACGTTAGCTGAGCTCGCCGAAGTTGAAATCGCCGAGCCCGAAGACACTCCGCTCGACGAGTTCGATGGGCGGAGATATATAGTAACTTCACAGGGCCGACGTGAAGAACGAAGCTCCAACGAGTCGGGGAAGCGCTCGGCGAGTAACCGACAAAGACGAGCGTTAATCTGGAGATCCCTAGGATCCAGGCCCGGGACGTCCACGCCACCCAGAGCAGCGACAGCCAAGTGCGGGTCGTATACTGGGTAGCGACCGCGGTGAGCGATAATACGCTTCTGCCGCAGGACGGTGCCTTGCAACGACTCGATCGTTCGACGAGCTTCGCGGAGAGCGTGGTCACCACCCGAGCAAAGCAATCCCGTGGCCTCCTGGAGTTGGCGATAGTATGTCGAAGCCAATCCGTAAAGAGTGGTGAACTCCGCCTTGATCTTCTGACCCAGGCTTGCACAAGTCTGATCGCGATTCTCGAGCTCAACCTGAAGCTTCTGAATGGCCGCCTCGGCAGCTCGGGTCCGGTCGCATTGCTGAGCAATGATGGTCCGGGATTCCGTCGTGAGCTGGGCGATCGTCATGTTGAACGACTCCGTCATCTCAGTTGAACGTAAAGAACTTGAGCAATAAATTTCAAGCTCTTTTGTGACGGTGGCGTAAGGAGGCTGACTCAGCGATCGCAGACTCCATTCTCTTGTACCGAGCAGAGGCCACTCGCTCAGACTTGGCGAGCTTGGCCCGAAGCTCGGCGATTTCGGCAGACACATCCGGGAGAGGCACAACATCACGTTGCAACGCAGCCAAGATGGAAGCTGGCGATTTTGCCCCAAGAATGGCCTGGCGAGTTGAAGCGTCGGCGGGTGGAGGAGAACTGGTCAACAAAAACGAGACCAGCTGAGCGAGAGAAGCATCACGCTCTCTCTGCTCTTCTCCCTGCTGAGCGAGAGCTCGACGGAACCCAGCGAGGCCAGCGGAATCGTCTGCCGCAAGATTCGCCGAGTCACCCTCTGACTCAGCTAGCGTAGCTGAGCTACCGGCGATTTCCAATGTTGAGCCCGGCGACTCCTACCGAGCCGAAGTATCAGCCTGTTGAAGACCGTGTGCGCCCTCAGCAGCGAGCGTGCGGGCTTGGCTGGACCCAGCGACGGAAGAATCCGGCGAGCCCAGCGAGTTCGTCAAGTCGACCAGATCCTGAGACTCCATCGATGAGTCGCTAAGCGGGTCTGAGCGAAGAAACTTGAGCGCGGAGGTCCAACGACGTAACAACAGCGCTTCTGCAACAGCGCTCGAGGAGGTCGACGACACTTGAGGAGCGAACAAGCTCGCAGTGACGGCCCAACTCGACGAGCCGGCGGTAGCTGTAGCGGCGCGACGGGAAGCTGTCAAGCGAACACACACGGTGGGTTAGATGGCCATCGGCGAGGATAAGGGGCATGCCAAGCGCGGGAAGCTCACCTGGTCCGCGAAAGAAGCAGTGGTGTCCTCGACGGGCTTCCTGAAGATGACAGCACTTGACTCGACGAGATTTCCAACCGAAGAAAAGTTGGAGAGCGGAGTGATGGTCGAGACACTCACCAGCCTGGCTCGTATCACGCCAGGGGCAGTTGTGGTGTAGGAAATCCATATTTTGGGTAAACCTACAGTAGGGATGCCTAAGCTAGACCAAGTGGATACATCGCACTCAAGAGGATCAAGTGGATACACCGCCAAGTGGATACATCGCTCTCAACAGGGAACTGACTTAATCAGGAACCGCACTTAGCCGGACTCAGCGAAGGACGGACTCAGCAATGGACGGTCTCAGCGATAATCGACTCGGCGAAGGTTGGACTCGGCGAAAGTTGGCGAGAATATGCATCGAGAAAGATATGCGAGCTGGGGGGATATATCAGGATCTGAGCGAAGGGTCGTCGAGAGGTAGGTAAACAGCTCGACACCAAGTGGCGGAGCTGAGCGAAGGGTCATAGGGAGATCCATAACGACTCCATTTCACTAGGTATTTGTTTAGGACTGATAGAAGGAAGAGTCCAAAGCGACTCTCCAAAAGATATAGAGATAAAAATCAGAGCAGAAGCTTCTAAGTCCAAGAACAGTGTACACTTTCCTGGCAAGTCCCTGCGTGGGCTGGATTATGTCTGCCGTCGTTCCCCGAGAGGCATAGCTTGTAGGGGAACCGTCTGGTAGCGCCAAGAGATTAAGATCGGGGTGGCACTTCTCGCTACCAAGCGAAGACAAGTCTCGTCGATTCGACGAGCCGGTGGGTCTGCACATCCCAGGACACCGTAACCTCCTTGCTGGGCGTAATCTGCGCCTGGTAACCTGTAAACGCGCTCGCGCGCTGCCGTCCATCCTTTGGTGGAGGGCACAGCGTTTTGTACGGAGACTGCCCCGCTCAGGCGAGTCTCTGGAGAGTTTGGAGCTTGGTACCCGTCGGGAACGACATTCAACTGAACCCCAGCTGGAGCGAACCGCAAAGGGCCGACAGGAACCCTGCGCAAGCCCAACATCGCCGACCTGACTCGGCGAATTGTTGTGCTGTTGCGTGGAAGCCGAACAAACGACGTTTTCTGTGAATAATAACACCATATATCACTAGACTCGCAGGTATCTCCACCTCATAGTCCTGCTGTCGTACGTTTGGGCGTCGGACACGTGAAGACCGGCGGAACGATGTAGCGGCGCTCGATGTCTCATCTCCCCACCCATCGGCTTCGTCGTCGTCTTCACTATCACTATCCACAAAACCTTCGTATACGCCCCAGCGGCTCAGCGGGGTCTCCAAATCTAACGTCCCCATCATCCATCTCATGATTTCCCATATCCTCATCATCGTCTGCGAAATCACCACTGTCCTGGTCTCCCACTGAAGGTTAGGCTCTGCAATCCGGCGGTGGTCCGGCCGCATGCACACGACTGCTGTTAGGCGAGTCTGCATGACCAGCAATACCACCTTCACGCTCGGCCTCACTATGAGGAGTACTTGAAGCAAACTTTCAGGTGTCGGCGGAACACCTACCGCAGCAGTGTCCGTCGGAATCTCTTGGTCGTTCATCAGCCAGCGCCCAGGCGCACCCAGCGTTGCTGATGTAGCCGATTTGCTTCTTTCACCAGTAGAGTATCCACATTCAGCATGATCTTCACAGCGTTGGCGCTTTAAGGGACCATTACTATCATCTTAGAAACTTCGCTTCATGCCAGAAGTCTCACCGTGCACGACAGGCAGATGCACATAAGGGATGATCGTAGGTAATACATGGCGACCTCTGCCGTGGCAGTTTGATACGTATGAAGCTGCAACAGTCCAGTCTTCTTCAAATTCGACTGAACGAGCTTCATCAATCTTGCCAGTGATCGGGTTCAAGATGCGATAGCTCTATGAATGCTTCGCGTATCCCATGAATAAGCCTGGCTTACCAGGGTTCTCCAGCTTGTTCTTACGTAGAACATGAAAATGAAGGCAACACCCCCACGTTCGCAGTGATGATACATCCGGTCGCTCCCAAAGCGGTAGTAGTACGGCGTCTCTCCGCCGAGAGCATTGGTCCCGCTAATGTTCATCACTTCTATAGCGAATCCGAACGCCTCGCCCCACACTAACCACCGCATGTTGGCCGTAGTGAGCAATCATCGCACACGATAAAGCCCAACTCCGTTCGTCCTCTCCAACCAAACCGTTTTCTTCAGAGATGTATGCATTTGTCGTGGTGTACTCAATACCGTTCCCCGCAAGGAACGTCTTCAACTTGTTGTTGAAGAGTTCACGACACAGATCCGAATTGAACACTTCAATCTTGGTCCCTTGCGCTATGATCCACTTCAAATGAGTCGTTACCACCTCAGACGTATCCTCGTACAACATAAAGCCCCACAGATAGCGACTAGCTTCATGTTGCACCAGCTGAAAGTGCTGGTAGCCATTGTACGAGGTTCCCCGACGTAGCACATGTGACTCATCAGCTTCCGGAAAGGCTGAGTCAGACGACGAGTCACAGTCTTCTTATATGACATGCGAGTCATCTTGGCTGCTTTACATGCCCAGCACGGCGCGTTCATGTCCTCAGACAGCTTATTTTTCAGACCAGTAGTGATCTCGTGCCTTGATATCCTTTGCAATGTAGGCAAGTTCAGATGTGCAAGGCGCCAATGCCAGCGCTCTAGCGACGCAATGCAGCTCTTCTTGCGCATCTCCAGTACTCTCGAGTCGCCTGTTTGCCGTTGAACTCCACTCTGCGCCGTGTACACTGCAACTGCTGTCACCTGCAAGCGATACCGACGATTTGTCTTCATCAACAGTAGCTTGACGTGGTTCTTCCGTAGCCAACATACGTGTTGAGAGTTAATGAAACCAAATTTCACATTCCATCCCTCGCTCTCCAGCATGTCCATGTTAAGCAAGTTGTCCGGAGCATTCCGCGAAAGCAAGAAATTTGTGAATGGCAGCGTCAGCTCAGCATGTGGTGTTTTATTGTTCGTCACCCGCAGTGTTACGTCACCGACATGTTCATTCTCTCGGGAATTACCATCGTATCCCTGAAAGAAATGCAGTTCATCCTCGTGAACATTGTGCAGAAGTGACTGCTGGTTGCACACATGCACGTCGCTTGCCGGATCAAGCACCCATTCCATTTCTATACCAGCAGGTGTCTTCACTGACGCAGCAGCAACAACAGAAGCACCACGCGCACGACAACAATACCACTCGAGTTCTTGTAATTGCGTTTTCCGTTGTTACCACCATTACCCATCTTGTTCTCCCACCGCTTGAACTCCGAGGTAGCAGGTCTATCAGAAGTTTCATCATTCTTCCGACTTAGCAATTCGCTCGTAGATGACCCACTTCACCGCATTAATGGCACATACGAGTTTCTTTCTTCTTACCACCCTGCTTTCCTCCTTCGTTCTTCTGCTACGCTTTGTAACGACCTTCCCCTTCTGCTGCTTGCCCTTCTTCTTGTTTTGTTTCAACTTGGATTGCTGTGAGTTGTCATCCCGCGACTGCTTACCACACGAGCAAATACAATAAAATATGCGCAGGCTTTGTTTCTTCCTCACAGGCAACCCGTTCATCAAGAGCAGACTCCGCAAGCAATGCGTTCATCACCTGAGCAGCAGTAGGAACAGGTCGTACGGCTCCACCGTCGCGAACAATATAGTGTATAGAAAACTGACGTACTATATCCCGATGGGTCCTCAACACATGCCCCAGACGCGTCTCGGCATAGCCCTCATCACTGACTTGCTTTCCATAATGAAGAGTTGCCGACGCAAACCATCCATCTCACGTAACCAATTATCCATCGTTTTGTCAGAAGTGTACCGGTTAGAGACATACTCATCTCTAGTCAAAATATAGTTCGAGTATTCTCGCTTCGTTTGTCGATCAACGAAGCGGCTCCACATAGCTTCAGCCGATTCCTCTTAACAGATCATCTCTGCATCAGACGCAGGTTCACCATACAAGATTGCCTCGCGCGCAGCATTATCTCGCGCAACCACGTCACCTATACCCTGAGGATCAGTACGATAGGCATCATTGACTACGCTCCAACAACAAAGGCGAGTCAGAAAAGCACGAAGCTGTACGCTGTATAGATCGAAACTTCTTTTCATCACTGGTGGTTTATGTGAAATGTCCAGCTTCACAGGCGTCAATCCAACTTGGGGTACGACAGCTCCAGTTTGGGTCACTACTCGGGGCACTCCAGCGCCAGTTTGAACCACTCCAGCCCCGACCTCAGTCGCACCAGCACCAGGATCAGTAGCCCCACCAGGTGTACCAAGACTACTGCTTGGCACCACTCCAGCACCGACAGCGGTTCCTCCGACACCGGCAACAGCACCTATGACATCGGCAGCAGCACCTCCGATTGCATCAAGTATCACAGCACCAGTCTGAGATCCAGTTAGATTCCCACCAGAACCTCCTTGACCAGCCTGACCAGCTTGATTAGTCGCGACAGGCGTCGTCCCTGATGACACATCTATTGTAGTTCCAGTAGTGACCCTTGGTGCACTCTCGGTGCTTCACACGTCGAAGCTGGCAGCGGTGTACCACGCATACAAACGAAAGGCTCCAAACGTGGTTTGGGCTCAATTTCACCATCATAATGATAAACTTGATTTTTGTGTGTACATACATGGCTGATTTAACCCTTTTATATGGCGCAGTGACAAAATGGCCACTTGTATGGGGGCCATGCCAAGGATTGCTAAAATCAGCGCGTTAACACAAGTAGCGTATTTCTACTAATCATAGATAGAACATATCCAAACAGCGAGCGTCAACTCGAAATATTGTGGAATGGATACGCCCACCTAAAAACGGTACTGCAAAGTGTAGGGTTGGTATCAATCTGCTCTATGCTCCGGTAACAGTTTCACGACATTTGCACTGTGAATTCTGGCGTGCGTGGACATATAAGGGACTGGGTAACTTTAGTTTACTGAAAGAAAAAATCTCAAAATTGTGGAAATCAGTGAGTGGCTCAGCACAATCGAAAAGGGGATAAGCAAGAGAAGCGGACGACGGCAATGATGCTTGCGATCGCGCAACGGCAAGACGGTGGACAATGTGCGTTAGAAGCGTGTTTGACCCTGTTACTATGTTCCGGTGCTAACTGTTGTCTCTCTACTGCAGCCTGGCGCAAGCCATATTAGCGCGCAAGATCCAGATCTGGGCCTCCCTCCCATGTAGCGAGCCGCAAACAGCCACCCTCCCCATCGCATCGAACAAATGCGGAAGATGCGGATAGCCGGTCAGACCACACGCAGGAAGCAAATGCGGAAGGTCCGGGCAGCCAGTTATCCCACACGCAGTGGGCAAGTACACAAGAGGAGACCGCGACCTGGTCCCCATGCAGCGGGCTGCTGTGGATGATGCGGACAGCCAGTTACCCCACACGCAGAGGGCCAGCGCAGAAGATGAAGACAGCGACCTGCCCCCACGCAACGGGTTGACGCGAAAACTGCATCCAGCGATCCGGCCGTTGCTCAGAGGGGCGTTGACATCGTGATGGCTCCAGTGAACACGACGAATCGTGTCAGACTGAAGAGATGTGGTGTCAGCGAGAAAAACCAAGATGGAAGACAGACGAAACGAGGGCCACGGCAGAAGCGCTTGCCTTTTGCTATTGCACAGGCCATCATGGAGCTCGCACACAGTTCCAGTAATGCTTCCGTGTCAGAAAAAGAGGCGTACAACCAAGCCAGCTACGACGAAGAAGATGATGAAGATAATGGCGGTGATGAATCGCTGGTGCTTGCTCAGAAAGAGGCATCGGGGGAACTAGCGGACCTCTCAAGCGATGGCATGAATGAACAGCAGACACATACGGTACCGGACAAGCCAGATTCCGGAGCACAAATAACCAAACTTGTACCGGAAAAATATGATACCGACACAACATTACACGAAATGATACCGGATCAAGTGGATAAATCAATTGTAGGTCGGGCTGTTACCGATGGAGCAGGTGGAGATACGATCCAAGCACACAGTTCGGAGAATGAATGTGGGGCAGACAGTTCCCCAGCCTACCGATATACTACCCAGGGAATCATGCGCGTCTGCAATTGCAGACATGGATATGAAAGTCGCTGGAGAAGAAGGAAACGCGGTGTATCAAGCCCGTTGGGACGAGTTCAGGAACGCGACGTTAGATCAGTTAAACACTATGATACTGGTGATCGACGCAAGGCAAGTGGTGGCAAAAGTGAGGACACTGTGGTGCTTGTTAAGATACGAATTCCGAGTTCCGGCGTGATGACTCCATTCGACGACTGCATTTCGCTTCCCAAGGTTCGTACCCATTTGGTACCATATGCTTATGTCCGGTACAAAACGGTGTTATACCTGGTATCAAATGCTTGTGTCTGGTACTAAACTGTGTTGTAAACCGAAAATGTCGTTTTGGTGCTGTAGCTTTTGCTCAAGGACACCGTGGAATATATGACCCTGAACAAGTACGTCATGACTGGTGAAGAGATAGAGGGAGTGCGGATCCTAGAGTTTCGTTCAACGGAGTGGCTGGGGTCGACCTGTATGCGATGATGCTATCCAATAGCTAATGCATTGTTTTAGAGCTTGTACGACGGGGAAGTTCGTGGTGATATCATCACCGTCGAGATAAGTGGTGCGGTGATGGTTTTGCGAATGGCTACGTTAGTGTCCGATAGTCCATGTGTGACATTAGGCTACTCGAAGGCAATCTGCAAGTCGCTTCGACACCATTACCGTCATGGAAGAGCGCGGTGACTTCATCTATTGCATATACCAGCTAGGGAGCGCTGCTATAGTCACTTTCAGTAGATGCAAATGCACATGACCATGAACCGCCACCTCGACCGCCGGTGGCAGTGGTGGTGGTTGTGGGCATGGGGCGAAGTGGCGCTGATTGAGACATCAATTGATTGCGTCAGTATCAATACAAGTTGTTCATTTTTTACCAGCTTTGGGAGTCTATATTTTACCCAGCACGATGAATAATCCTGTGTCGCAACGTCTCTGGATAGAACGTCCACATGCACATGTTGGATATACATCATCGCCGAGAACACAATGGAAATAATAGCATTTTTATTAAGCACGATGCTTTGCTGGATAACAAAATGTTTTTTTGCTAATCTATTCTGTAGAGCCAGGCTTCGTAC
Source organism: Phytophthora hibernalis (assembly GCA_012656075.1). Taxonomy (NCBI): domain Eukaryota; phylum Oomycota; class Peronosporomycetes; order Peronosporales; family Peronosporaceae; genus Phytophthora; species Phytophthora hibernalis. Next base: position 225,261 of record JAAKBF010000089.1, read on the forward strand.
TAACCCCCCGGTACGACGTCAAATCTTAGATGCACGGACTATTTTTCACATGCTTGACATCAAGCATATTAAAGAAAGCCTAGACTTGAATTTTTATTGGCAAAAAAACCATCCCTATCGCGGTGCAAAGTCTTATCAACTGCACCGATTATGGTGCATATCAACCGTCATCAGGTATAACTGTGGGCATCACGATTGATGTAGCGGATGTGGATTTGGCCCTTTACTGGGAGTGACTTTTCTTCGTTGTTAGACGCGTGCAAAACGACTGCGAATGCGAATTTGAGTATTGAACTTGAAAAGAAAACGAGTGAAACGCAAGCATTACTTGACGATTACTCGCAGGCACCCCCTGCTTCGGTTCTTACTGAGTATCACCGCCATTTGTCTCCTCTCGATTTACAAAGGCATCATCCTCTTCGTAAGTGCTAGCGATCTCTTCCTTCTTCTGAGTAGCGACGTCCTCCCTATCTTCAGCAGCGGTGTCCTCTTTATCCTCAGCAACGCTGGCCTCCTTCTCCTCAGCAGCAACAGCGTCTTCATCACTATCGGTATGGGCACGCTCTTCCTCCTCCTTATTAGTTGCGACGTCCGCGTTTCCAGCTCCAGCAGCAACATCATCACTCTGTCCGCCAGCGTACTTGTCTTCATTCTCGTTCGCTTCGACAGAACCTGTATGATTCTTCACAAGCTGTCTTATCTGTACGCTGCGGTCGCAACGATGCGTCATGCTCTCGGTCACATTGTGCCCAAGCTGATGCCAAATTGTGTAGCAGGTGAAAATTTTGTTGGGGTAGTGAGTGTCCTTGGCACCCTGAGCACACAAGTACATACTAGCATGATATCAAGTATTATTTTGGTGTTAACATGTTGGATGTCAAGCAATATGCACTTGCCGCTCAGAGCCTTTGCAGCACTTTGGACAGTAAAACAGTGTCTCCTGGAGATTGTACCAAACCGTCGTGAGGATAGTGTATACCTTGAACTGCCGCTGGTGTCGGTTGAGAATTCCATCTACCTCAACGCACTTGTCGTCCATCTAGAGCTTGTGGTTTCCTCGGGTAGTAGATTTTGTCCGTGTGGGCTTCATCTGATTTAGCATATACAGCAACTTATGCCAGTCCCTCAACATTCAGCGCTAGCAGCGGGGTCCTTCTCAAGCAGTCTTGGCATCTTCGCCAGGAGGTCGCAAATGACCCATAAGGCTCCTTTCTTCTGGTATCTCGCAACCGCGCTATCGCGAGTGGTCATCGTCATCTGGGACAGTCTGCAGGGCGTCGATCGGCGTTACCTCCTCTCCTCTTTCTTCTCCTCGCCGAAGTCAACATCGTAGTTCCTTGTACTGCTGACATTCGTTCCGTGCTCGCGTATAAGCCGCTCTCGAACGTCATCCCTCCTCTCCTTAACGCGGCGAAGGAACGCCTCGGCCTCGCGGCATCTCACGCTACGCGACAGCATGTCCACTCCTCTTGGCGAATTCTGGAATGAAAACTGACGGCTGTCAGCCACCAAAACGTGGGAAAGATGTGTACTGGCCATGGCAGGGAGTGGATACATTGACCTTTCTTTTGACGGTTGGCACCCAATCCCTGTGCATCGCGGACTATTTCGACTCAAATGTTCAGTCTTTGGCCATTCCCACATGCTTGATATCAAGTATGTGAGAATTGTCACATGCTGCCTTATTAAGCCTTAGTACCGGGGGGTAAGTGTCTGTCTTACAAATGTTAGGTTATGCCTCTTTTATTCATGCTATATTATACAGGATGTTTTTGCCAAGAACTGAAAAGTCTCGTGGTCACGGAGGGGTTAATTCCAGACTGGTTCCCATTCTCAGACGTATCAAAGCAACAGAAGGCAGCGGTCACGCACGGAGCCTTTCACCCTACTGTACGGCGTCAAATCGGGGTGGTCAATGTTGGGGAGGGGTTCCACTGGGTGGCCTTCTACCTGGACTTGACGTCCGATCAAGCAAAGTGTACGCTGTTTGACCCCCAGCAGGTACGATCAATCTACACAACTTTGGAAAGGGCTGTGATGAACGCTACTGTCCCTCAACTGTGTGGATAACCTACGGTGCAGTTTGAACGGTGGGATAAGTGCAAGCAAGACGACGGACACATCTATGGTGTGTGGTGCTTATTTTCCTGGAGTCAATGATTACCGACCACAAGTGGAGCAACGCGTGTTACAAATTGGAGCAGTACTATCGTCTGCGGTACTTACGTTTGTGTGCGCACGATTCAGCGGGCGACGTCGTTTAAAGAGAAAGGAGAATGAGGAAGGACCGGATTAGGGGCGAACATCAATACATATATACTTTTGCATTTGGAAGTAACATGTTGATTTTTTTCATATGGCAGCTTTTCCCTTATGTATTGTGGTTTGTCATCATGGTCTGGAATCATTCTGTACAACTCAGCCATAAATCTGGTACAACACACACACGACCTGCTACAATATTTAAGGTTTTCATATTTTAGACATCGCATTCGGGTAAACTACGTCGTCGCTGCTCACAATAGATTCGTCAGTTATTTACATATGTCTTTGAAGGAACATCTGCCATTCTCTCGTTTGCGTAAGTTATATATGGGATTTCCTGCCGAAACGTCGGCGGATTGGCTTATGTTTTCAGGAATCGGCGAGTTCCTCGCCCCTTGGTGGATACTCACTTACCTTGATTTACTATGGGCAGCCGAGAATCGCGTTGCCGCGAGAATTCGCAAGTACCGATAGCCGACGATAAGTCGCTGCTCCGATTGACCAAAACTATTCTAAGATCGACTAACATGGCTGACGGAAGATCGCAGGACGCTGCAGCAGAGGTGAGGGCAATACGCGACGCTTGTATCTCCAACGAGACGAGAAAGAAGTACACAAGCAGCATAAGAGGCATCAAGAAGTGGATTAGGAGGTGTATGCGCAGACCCTGACTGACCCCGACACAAGAAGGTTCTTTCACGAAGACGATGGAATCAATCTAGCTGAGTTCACACCGGCAATGTTCTTGGGATTTTGGCGTACGAGCGGAAGACAACGAAGGCAGCAACTTTGAGCGGTAATCGCAGCGCGATAAAGGATCTGTATCGATTGAATCAAGTTGCTTTGCCTGTGGAATACGGTGATGATATGAAACAGTTTTTCGGGGTGTAAGCGACTCGAGGCCAATTGTAACCAGTCTAGCTCGCCGAGGAACTCCGGCAAGCAGCCGCTGACGTTTTCGCTCTACAAAGAGCTGTGCCGCTCTACTCTCTATCGCCCATCAGCAGCAGCACCAACATCAGCAATCTCGACACGACCAGCAGCAGCAACACCAGCAATCTCGACACGACCAGAAGCAGCGACGCTAGGCACCAGCAATCGCGACGTGACCAGCAGCACCAACGCTAGCAATATCGACACGACCAGTAGAACCCACGCCGGCAATCTCAACACACCAACGCCAGCTCGACACGACCAGCAGCAGCAACGTCAGCTCGACACGACCAGCAGCAGCGACGCTAGGCACGAGCAGTCTTGACACGACCAGCAGTGACTACTGCGCCTAATAGTGCCGGCACTCAAACGTCTACACAGCGCCAAAGCCAATACGTCATTACATATTAAGTACTCAATAAACCTCACGCTCCGCTTACTTGCATGCAACCCAACAGTTCGCACGATAGTGTACTGCTGTCAGCCCCCTGCATTTGCGGTCTTTCCCCCAGCGGCCGGAGCTTGTCGTTCTTCAGCTTTTCGCCATGTGCTCGCCCCTATCAATGGCGCCAGCAACACAGCTATTGTTGACCAATAGGGAATCGTCGGCGCCAGGGACTTACGTTTTCTCAAGTCAATTCAATCTTGTATGTGACCGTTAGGATACTGCATGTCTAAACGACAGAGGGGTTGGCACCTGAGAGGGTTTCTCCTCCTCAATCCCAAATCTTCTCCGTGGGAAGCAAGTGTCTCTCGTCTGGTCTTCTCTGATCATGCAGTCACTCGCTCTTATCTGCCAGCCAACTTGATATTTAATCCTCCAATATTACTCTCCACGCCAGGTTAAATCAGCCACCCCTTTTGTGACTGTAATTCTGTCAATATTTCGGACGGTGATAGATCCACACAAAATCAAAAAATGCTGGACCTTCTTAACCCTATCGTGTACAGGCAGATGTTTCTTAAAAAGATTCAAAGACATATGTAAATAACTGACGAATCTATTGTGAGCAGCGACGACGTAGTTTACCCGAATGCGATGTCTAAAATCTGAAAACTCCAAATATTGTAGCAGTTCGTGTCGTTTAGACATGCAGTATCCTAACGGTCGCATACAAGATTGTCAATCGTGTACCGAGACTGGACACAGCTTCAAAGTGCTTGCTGTCGCCGACTGGCTCCTGCATCAGCTGATAGTGAGGTTGAAGCCCACTACCAGCTACTGCAACTTCAAGCAGTACAAGGATGACAAGGTGTGTGTCGTGCGGCAACCGAGCGAGCCGGACCAATAGACTGGGGGTGACGAGCGTTGTACATGAGTACTGGCGTAAGTGGCATGTTGCACATCAGTACTTGCACAGCAGGTTACTAGTAGTAGTACATGTACTACAAGGTAGCTGCTACCGTGTACGAGGTTAGCCCCAGCTCACTCGAGGTCGTTTCCTTTTCTAAGCTTTCTCAATTTCATTCAGTTTGTCTTTTGCTAAGAATTGTTTAGTTCTTTTCGCGCTTTCAGCGGAAGCTATGTGCAGCCCAGATCGCGGGAGCCGTGATCTGGCGATGGAGGCGCTGATTTCACCTTGGGTGAGAGTGGAAGATGTGCTGGTGGCGCAGCGCCAGACGCGAATTTTCGAGTCTTCGCTGGCACGCAGCCTCCAGGAGGAGTCGGAACACAAGGTCGAGCAAGTGGCCGGGAAGGCCAAGGCTGTCCAGCAACTTACACTCGAGCAACTGAACCGATTCCACCAGCAGCAGGAGTCTCTGGCCTCGAAAACGGCAGAGGACTTGCAGCAGCAGTACGACAACCAGTTGGAGCTGAATGCGAAGCAGGCGGCTCTGAGTATGCAGCTCGAGGATTAGCAGGCGTTGTCGGAGCAGTACCGGTTAATTCGGGAGGCCGCGGAAACAGTCGGACATCAAGGTCGCCAGATCGAGGATCTGAAGGAAGAAGTTCTCTCTCCACGAGGCCTAAGTCGATGGGGTTAGTTTGCTCGTAGCTCGGGTCGAGGTAATCTTGAGCAGGACGGCGGCGAGAATATGGCGATCGGAGACCCGACCGATACCCGGAGAGAACTCACTGTCACGATTGCAACACTCGACACGCCATCTCCACATTAAAGCCGCACCCTGCCACACCCCCCAGAACGCCTTGTCACCTCCAGGATGTTTTTAAACATCGCGGAAACACGATTGTTAGCCTCTACCACTAGCGCTAGCGATTTAGAGGAAATACACTCAAACGTTTAAGAATGTAGTACTACTGTACTAGGAAGACCACTTTAAACGAACTCGTAACGAGCTCGAGCGCGTTCTGACATGTAGCGGTATGAGCTGCCCCGGACATGTAATGAACCTCTTCGAGCGAGTCGCCACCTAACATGCCATCGTTGTTTCTGCTGTGATCGGTTTACAGTAAGCTGGAGGACTTGTTGCCAGTCGTCACTGCCCTTAGCATCGGGAGAACGTGTGTCCTCACTCTACTGGCAAGAGGCCAACAACGCGGTCGATTGCAGCAAGAGCGGACTCGGCAATACAATGACTGAAACGCACGACAGCTTGGTAGATGATGTCGTTCTCGCGCAACATGGAGTGCGCGCTCAGGAAGAAGCTCGCGTAGCACCGCGACCAAATAATGCCGTTCTAGTGCTCGTGTCTCATACCAGTGCACAACCGGTAAAACTGTTTGTATCGGAACTTATAGTCGACTGGTATCCCTGTACAGTACGATTTAGCCACCACGGTACGACCAAAATCCAAACAGTAATACCGGTATAACACAACCCCACGTATCCCGTTAAGTCCGTTTCAAACCAATTCTTTTGCAACCAGCCATGGCCACCCCGTCACCGTCCGACGCTCCTTCCGCCAATGCGTACGCCGCCGCCGCGTCCGACCCGAGTCTGCCCACGCTCTACCCTAAGCCTGTGACGGTGCTGATCATCGGCATGGCTGGCAGTGGCAAGACCACACTCATGCAGCGCCTGGCCGCCTATGGCGTGGACGCTGGGCTGCGCAACTACATCATCAACCTGGACCCGGCAGTGCGCAAGACTGGCTACACGGCCAACGTGGACATCCGAGACACGGTGGACTACAAGCAGGTCATGACCGAGTACGGACTGGGCCCGAACGGAGCCATCATGACGTCGCTCAACCTCTTTGCCACTCGCTTCGACCAGGTGATCGACCTCTTGGGCAAGCGCAGCGGAGACCTCGAGTACGTGTAATTGGCCAGTTATTGACTTGGAAGTAGACACTAATTGGGAGGATTTATGCTGCTAGTTACGCTATCGTGGACACACCCGGACAGATCGAAGCCTTCACGTGGTCGGCGTCGGGGCAGATCATCACCGAGTCGCTGGCGTCCACGTTCCCGTCCGTGATCGTGTACGTGGTTGACACGCCACGCTCGGCCAGCCCCAACACGTTCATGTCCAACATGCTTTACGCCTGCAGTATCCTGTACAAGCTCAAGCTGCCGTTCGTGGTCGTGTTCAACAAGATTGACGTGCTGCGCCACGACTTCGCCACCGAGTGGATGACGGACTTCGAGAGCTTCCAGACGGCACTGGACGAGGTGCAGGACGACAGCTACATGTGCAGCCTCTCGCGCTCGCTCAGCCTCGTGCTCGAGGAGTTCTACAACAACCTCACGTCCGTGGGCGTGTCCGCGGCCACGGGGATGGCATGCCCGAGTTCTTTGCCGCCGTCGATGAGGCCGCCAAGCAGTACGAGAGGGAGTATCTTCCTGACCTGCTGGAGCGCATCAAGTCGCAGCAGAAGAAGAAATACGCTCAGGAAGAAGCCACGCTCAGCAACGTCATGCAGGACATGGAGATCTCCGCACACCGTGAAGAGGACAAGTCCACCGGCACAGCGGAGCCCAACGTCGCTGGCGAGCGGACCGATCTGTAACTTCACCAAACATGCATGACCTACCGAACACTCCTGTCCATTATTCTACCTCCTGTATACGAGCGATGCAACCTGCATCGCGCTACCGATACATGTGCATGATGAACGTGCATTTGGTAAGTTCTCTGGATATTGCCGGGGGACAGCTTTAGCTGGCTGAACAGCCTAACCAATTTTATTGGTGGGGTCCCCCAAGCGGCTACGTCAACGCCTACTGAATACAGTATGCAGTAGGCGTTGAAGTAACCGGAAATGCCGGTATGAGTTGTTTTCTATTGTGTTTCTCACTTAGTATGCCTGACGCATAGCGTTGGGGGTGAGTACTTCCTGGTAATCTCCAGTGGGGAACTTGTCCTCTGGTTTGGCCTTGTCCTCGGGTGCTGGGGCTGTGCTGTAGCAAATGAGCCCAATGTACACGAGCGCGAGTGCCAGCCAGTACCATTTGTTGACGGCCTCGTCGAAAATGAGGTACGACACGGCCACGGTGAAGACTGGGCCTGTGAGCAGACTGAGGTTGAACATGAGCGACTCGGCCCAGCGCAGGAATACGGACGTGATGGCGTAGAAGACGAAGAGCACGCACACGTACCCGGCCATGTAGCCGTAGATGCGGCCGTTGAAGTCCACGGCCTCAATGGGCGATCGTTCAAGGACCAGCACCTGGATGATTGACACGATGGAGGCCCAGAAGCCCAGGAAGCCCAAACACTCGATGTTCGAGTCCACGTTTCGCGTCTTGACCACCGCCTGGATCATCACGTTGGACGTGGCGTAGAAAACCGCGGCGATGAGCGCGTACATGTCGCCACGCACTTCGCGGCTGCTGGTCCCGTTGGCCGACGACGTGTAGTCCGACACGAAGATGACGACGGAGCCTCCGAGCGCAATGACGGCACCCAGGTAGTGGCGCGGCGAGTAGCGCGTCTTGAGGAAGATGAAGCAGAAGAGCGTCACGAACGGCACCGTCATGTTGAGGATGAGGCTGAGCGTCGCGTAGTTGGCGTAGTTGTAGGCCTTGACGGCGAAGTAGTTGCCCTCGACGTCCACGGCGCCCAGGATGATGTAGAACCACCAAGGCACGCCGATGAGCGGCGTCTTGCGCACGAAGCGCACAGCAAGGAAAACCACCGCCAGCATCACGTACAGACACGTGCTCTGCAGCGTCGGCAGACTGGCGTCCTCGAGCGTCAGGTACTTGGACAGGATGCCCGACACCACGTTTAGCAGCATGATGGCCTGGCCGAAGCCGAAGCAGATGAACTGGAACCGCACGCTGTCTTTCATGGCCGTTGCCCAGGACTGGAAAGTGACGGTCTGGAGAGCGGTCCGCGGAATGACGAAGTCACTGGCGCGGAGTCTACCGTAGAGTCTACGCGATTACCGGCATACAAAGGAGACTGGACAAAGATTTGCCAGCGAGGTACCCCGGATACATGTACACCGCGGTTCCGCTCGCTTCAATGCTGGCCTTGAATGGCCGGAAGCGTGCTCATGCTTGCTGTATCTAGCCCATAGAGGCTATTGCGTGCAGAGTTTCGACGCTGGACGGGTATTCGTTCTACGTGCATTGAATTTGAATTTATAAGGCAAACTGCTCCCGAAGTCGCGCTCAGCTGCAACTTCGCCTATGGAGGGCGGGTTCCTAGAAACACGTATCCACGGCAGTAGCCTATATGCACAGGCACCCGCGTGCGGGTGTCCCTAAAAATGCAGTGCAAATATAAATGTAGCACTCGCACTACTGGTCCTCCTCTCTTATCTCGCCTCGGAGACTCTGGTGTCTGCCAGTGTGTCATATTTGACCTCGCTCGCGTATGTGATCACGCCTGTGTTGGAGTCTTCGCGAGAAGGAGGCTTGACTATCGCGAGTCCATTGAATTCGTCGAGTTTTGATTCCCCTGTTGACGTCGAGCAAGAGCGAACGTCGGTCTTGTTGTGCAGGCGCTTCGTCGTTCTTAGTACACGTAAATTTCCAATATTCCTGAAGTGCAGTCCACGTGCAGTGAAACACTTCCTCATGCAACTGCTTTGCCGATTTCTGCGAGTATGAAATGGCACGGGCCCAGGCTACACTTCGCTGGGTCATTGTTGGGAATCGACGCCACCCCTTTGGTGCATCATACACCCCGAGTTCTAAGCGATCCAGTTGGTGGACCACCACGAAGGTGCGCTGGATGCACATGTGCGCATTTTACACCAATCGAATTGGATGCTGTAGAGTGATACATTCCGTCTCACTATCCTCCCAATCAGGTAACAGCCATTCGTCCGAGAAACTGTGCTGTAGTACATGGACCCACTTTGGGACGGAGAGCCTGGCGGAAGCTGTTGCTTGTGGTCCTCGCGCTAAAACTCCGATTAGACTCGCAGTCGGGTTTCTAGCGAAGATGGAGCTGAAAGGCTGGCACTGAAACGGCTGCATGATGGAGTATCCGGTGCGCATACGGAGCTCTCCTGCAGGAATTTTCAGGAGCCATAGACACCCAATCGATTCCAAGAGCGCGTGGCCTTCTCCTCCGAAAAACGTTGCAATCCAATAGACCGGGAGCTAATCGAAAGTTGGTTTCGTACAGGGGCTTGAACGTAGCCCACCACGATTCCGTACGCGGTCTGTAAATATCATCAATCCACCAGGTTGAAATCTCGTCAACGGGTGCAAGTTGCATTAATCCTGGAAAAGCTTCGTACGGAATACGTTGTTGAAAGGTTACAGTCGCCCAACCCGGTGTCCACTGTCCGAGGTAAGCTTGGAATAGACCAACATGGTGATGGGTTCGCTGGACCACGTCCACTAACGCAACCGGCAACATGCATCCGACTCTAGAACTGCTGGCGAGTTCGCGTTGAAGAGCTTCAATGGTCTTCGATCAGATCGCTCGGTCTACCAAACCAATCTATCCATTGCGCATGAACCCACAGGCCTTCATTAAGTCTCACCATCGGGCGCCATAGCACAGATCCAGTACCCGCAGACACCCAGAGCTCGCGTTGTGGTTGACCTGTAGAATGAGCGATGGTATGACCGATCGCTGGTAGAAAGATGTGCTGGTCCGGGAACCAAAGTGCTGAATCCAGCGCATGATGCACAGTGCTGACTGCTGATTGTAGTTGGCCGACATCAATACATTCTTGTTGGTCGTCAAGACCAAACCGATGATCTTGGGTATCAATGAATTCATCAGCGTGCTGGGCAGCCGGCGTTTCATTGCAAACGGCACATTCAGCGGGCCACCTGGCATCAAAATGGTGCTTAATAACATTGGTGTGTAGCACGTTTCGTCGAGCCCTCCAGTAAAATCGCCGCAACGACGCCGTCCACTTATCATGATATATCATACTCACATCATCAGGTGCAAGCGTATGCCTAGTTTCTCCCTTTTTGTACTGCCGATTACACCATCGCCTGCGCTGGTCCGCGTCCACACGAGTTTGGAGGTATTACAGGGTATTCCCGAAAACTAGTGCACCCTCCTCATCAATTAGCATGCAGGTGTCGAACAGTAACCAATTTGCGTTGGATGCCATCATGGTCTGGTGGTGACTCCTGGTTGCGGCTACATCAACACCTGCGAGCGACTGTCCTCGCTGTACGAGTTCCGTGTCAGTTGTGAATTCATGCTCCTTGTGGGACGCTATCCATGGTATCTTCATCGTGCCATGTGGTCGCATAGCGCGCAGCAGGGAGCGCACTTCAATACGATGGACCTCCTTGAACTTGAGGTGCCTCAGTTTGCCGTTCGACAAAGCTCGCGCCTTTTGAAATACTGCTATCGCACTCTTATTATCGCAAACCTGTTCGCCACTGTCGCCGAAGAGAACGAGACCTGCTAATAGGGCATGAAGTTCACAGCGGGTGGATGTGATGTCTGCACGGTGAATTCGCAGCTGACCCGTTATCATATATCCTGTTGGTGCCTGAATGGCCCATCCGCCCTTCGATTGTGGTGTGGACGCGTTGATTACACTACCATCACCAGCCTGTACTGTAATGGAGGAGTCCCCGGATCGCCAGGCATACTGGACGCTAGCTTCGCGGAGGTCAATATCTGAGTCTTCTACTACGAGCGGTGTACGGCACTCCCCGGTGATGCAGTTGGGATGGTGCCAACACCCACGATGTGCACCATCGTTCCCCACGATATCGTCCACATTCCGTACAAGCCGTAGCCTGATGAAGTGGTCGTCCGTGCAGCAGTGTTGTGTCGTACCGAAGGCGACTACGAGCTGCAACTTCGAGTAGAATGTGCCGATCATTTACGCCGTGAACTCCATTCACAAGAGTCGTCGTCCACAATATAATTCTGTCGCTACCATAAGCAGTCCTCGGCGGGTAGGTCGGTGTAACAGGCACGCAAACTCATCTCGGAGCTGATCATGAGTACGCTTATACCAGATATCACTGCCTCTCGGTCTCTCGTACCACCACTGGACCGGCATTAGTGTACCCAACGCGTGCTGTTTTAGGTCACCAATATCTCTGTATCCTAGTTCATGGTGCAGAATCCGAGGCTCTTCTCCGGTCATATTCATCGTCACTGCCACAATCCAATCTCCAACACCGATCCGCATGTGATACGGGCTTGCAGCCAACCGGTTCGAGTACCTCGAAGCTTCCAGGCTCCACTAATTCAGCTTTCCACATATCGTAAAGCGAGTCTACTTTATCTTTTTTGGCCCCACTCCATCGACCTTTATCTTGGAGTTGTTGTCGAGTTAGTAAGAGCGTTCCAAAGTCCGCACAGATATTACCAACGTAGCGTAGTTTGTAGGCTGAGTGCCAATTAACTGCAACCACGACTTTTTTGAGAGATTGTGGAGTCATGGCGAGTAGAGGCCTATCATTGGTTCGGCTAGATACGGTTGCAGGGGGTTGAGTCCAATTGACCGAACAACGGAGAGGTGGGTCCAGTTTGGTCGCAAACCTGATAAGCTGTGCCTCCCATGAACGAACATGTACGGAAGGCTGGACTGGTATACTCAGCGGGTTGTCCGTCAGTCCTGCGTTAGTTTGATATTCTTCTAGTCGTTCAACCAGCACATGATACACTGGTAACTCAGGCGTGTTTACAATCCGTAACGCTTCCTGCATTCGATGCACATTAGCATCCAGTTCACAGCTGTCTAACCCCAGGATATTAAGTTTGTCGTAATACACGTCCCGGGGAGTGGAAAACGGAAGCCGAAGACTGTTCTAGACACTTGACGGATAAAGGTGTCAACTTGTCCTGCCACTGATATGGCCCCACCCAGCACCATTCGGTACCTCATCCGGGAATCCAAACACTGTTGACAATATATCGAAATTGTTGAACTGAGAGCTGTACCCGCTGAATCCGCTTGGCTTCAACTGTCATTTGCATCCATGTTGGCGACAGTGTAGCTTCCCACAGATTAACACCACCTTGGTAGATGCCGAGGAGTTTGAAGCCTTCATCTGGCGCAACAACTCGAACTGGTCGAGGTACACCAAGACCATCGTTAAGCTCAACTGCCTCGTAGTGCTGTCCTCTCTCACCTATGTACATCATGAACGATTTTGCAGCACCAAAAACACCTCCTGTACCTCGTTTACCCGTGAAAACGTTTGTCCGATCGCTCCGAGCCATTATTCCGCGTAGCGACGTAGTAACGTCGAGCTGATCATCGACGAACAGAGTACTGCTGATATCAATACACTGGCAATACACTGGCCGTCTTGGTTGTGCCGGATATGAACCGGATCCGGGCATTGGGCGAGCCGCTCGTGCAAGCAGTCCATGTAGCAGGCGATGTGGAGTATAGACAGAATCGACCCCAGACCGATACCAAATTCCCGACAACCAGTAGATATCCATCCAAATACTGTACGGACATCAATTTCTCCAGGACCGAGGAGGTCTATCATTAGTTGTCGAGGCCTATCTGGAACACCGATCCCTCGGTAAATGAGATCCATACACCACTTTGGGATCCGATCAAAGCATTTGAGGCAGTCTTTTGACACCAATATTAGCTGCTCTCGCCGGGAACGTGCACACTCAGTCAGGAGTGTCACCAGCAGGGCTGCGTCAATCACTGTTCTATCCGTCTGGAACCCATGCTGCATTTTGGTAATCGGGATTCCTGGCTCAACGTACCGTTTGACGACGAGAAACAATCTGCTGGCATACGCAGACTGCACCGTAATAGGGCGCCATGGCGGTATCCCTTTAGTATTATTCAGCGTTGGGTCTACCGTCGCTGTTTTAGGAGGAATGTCATCTGCTTGTGTCGTAGTATTGCCGGCGCCCGCCCCATTCTCGGGATGAGCTCGATTACTTTTCTCTCTCGGGCCCGGATATCACTTGGAGCGGCTATCCACATTTCTTGCGAGATCCCTCCATAGCCCGGTGCAACATGCTGCTTGAGCTGGCGGTCTATCTCGGCTTGCATCTCTTCATTGTAAATGTAATGATCCCAGGTGTTGCCATCTTGCTGCCAATATGCAGCGAATCGACCACCGCGCTCAATATCCGGCAGGATCCAATCACGTGCAAATGTCGGTAACCTCATCGCGTCTTCCGGCGATAAGGTCTCAAGATATCTAGGCGGTTCCGTTTGTTCCTCAGGTGGGATCCAGTTGTCGAGAAGTTTTATTAATTCAGACTGCACCTCATCGCGATTTTCACTGTATCGTGGCCCACTACTATCCGGGATCATCGCACTCCGTATGCTCACTGGTGGTGCACTTTTACCCAATGCACTGCTCAAAAACCGCTTGAGCCCTCCCTCGGTAAACCAGTGCTGACGAAGCTCTCACATTCGCTGTCGCTGTTGTGTTTCGCGCCAGTTCCGTCGCGATTTCATTATTGATTTCCACTGCTTATAAACAGTTTCAATCCAACTGATCCAATCGTCAATAGAATGAGAGTCCGGGCTTTGATTCAGTACGGCAAGAAAATTTCCTGGTGCCTTGTTCATGCGCGCAACCTTGGACAAGCTGTTCGGGATGCAATACCCACTTGGGCCATGTAATGGCTGCCTTGGCTTGCCACAAGTTCCAAACTCGGGTATCAGCCATTGTAGTGAGACGATTTACCTGTCGAAGCTGGGCCGTACAGCGGTTACTACGTTTAATGCACACCCATCGAGCAAGATGTCGTCGTGACTGGTTTGTTTCACCCCATAAATCTTTGGCGCTCTCAAGTAAGCAGACATTCATATTATCAATGGCACGCTCAAGCCAAGACTGGATGTCGTCATCCGTGCAGCTCTCCGGGTCAATGTCGTCGATCAAGTTGATTTTGCCCTCATCTAGAAGCTTATTCGTGTTTTCGGTGAACTCCTCCATTCCAGAACCCGTCTTCGTTCGCGTGTTAACCACTTTGATCGGAGTGATGTCACGAATTGTCGCTGCAAAACGGGCGCCGCGTTCGCACCGAAGAACAGCAAAGGGCGTGCCAATATGATCACTGGAAAGTATACTCCGGATCCAAATGCCACTGCTCACAACCACTGATTCATGTTCACCCGAAATGTAAATATCATCAAGAGCCGAGTTGACGCCACCTCTAGAATAAGTAAATATCTGGGTTGAGGCATGGCGGGATTTGAACGATGACAATAACTCATGCATCTGTGTCCAATTTGCAAAGCGCTGATTCATTGCCGTGGCCTCACGCGACCGTTCCCCCTCGCTGCTTCTGTCTAACAGCTCGTCGGGGTATGTGTTGAAGTCTCCAGCAACACATACTATCGCCATTTCTTCTCGTCCTGCTGCTACTTGATACTGAACCCACTCCCATTCAGCGATCGTTTCCTCGCTCAGCTACTACAAGCTGGGCTTACCAGCTTTGTTAAACTGGAAGACTCGTTAGCCCCGGTGACACCACCATCACGAGGATCGCCGACTGCTCGAATGGATCCACACTTGATATACGCAAGTCTACCGAGGACTTACAATGGCTTGGTGATGTCTTTTGATGGATCACCCAAGACGGAGAAGCATGGCGGGTATGGTAGTTGCTCATGGATACTATGAAAATTACCAGAATGGACGGTAGTGACGGCTGCGAGTGCTTATCTCGAAACCACCACAGTAAACCTCGCTGAGTACGCAGGTATGAATAATGGTGTCTTGACAGCGCTGTAGCACGGCACCGAGGATTTAATTGTGGTGGGAGACACGAGACTCGCAATCCAGCAGTCCCTAGGGGTGATGGCCTGTCGGAAGGAAACTCTGATGGCCCAACTCAACCACCATCGAGAACTCACAGCCAATCTTCGGTCGGTGAAATGTCTCCATGTGATCCGAGAGTTCAATACAGATGCAGACTCGTTAGCTACAGAAGCTCTCAACAGCAAACAGTCCAGCGTGGTTTCGGCCGAAACCAGGAAAATGGAGTTAATCGAGCTCAACCGAATCGACGAAGTCATCTACAAGCCTTCGTCTGAGGTCGCCACACCAACACTCGGCGAAGCAACCACCGACGAGAGAGCGTCGATCAACTTAACCCGGGCTCGTGTGGCCCGCCAAGCTCCCTGTAACAAATCTTTTTCGATTTTGTGACGAATGTGCCGGATTACATAACCGTCACGACCCGTAGACAAGCGAGAGCACAGAAGAAGCGTGTCCGGTTTGCGAACGAGCCCTTGGTGATGGGCCAGGATGACACAACACGACGAGACGAAGCGGATGAGGTAGCCTCAGAGACTCAGAACGAAGCGGAAACCGAGCTACCAATGACCGAGGCAAGAATCAGAGCACCAAATGCAAACGACGTCGACCCTGTAACCATTCATGAAGAACGAAGGCGGAGGATTTCCGCTGCCCAGGACGAGGAGCTGAGGTGGGCAAACCTCAAGGCCGTTCTCCGAGGGGAGGAGGCTAGCCTGAGTTACAGTGCGGCGAGAGATGCATGGAAAGGGCCGACAAGTTTGCGATAAGCGAGGACGGCGTGCTGTATATTATCAGAGCGAACCGTCGGTGAAGTATCGGAAACCCAAAGGAGACCAAGATGCGACTGGCGGTACCCACAACGATGATTCAGGAAGTATTACAGAGTTGCCATGACTCGTAAAAAGGTGGCCACCAAGGCATCGGTCGAACATACCACCGAGCGAAAATAGATTATTATTGGATCGGACTGTACGCAGACGTTGAGCGGCATGTGCGGTCCTGTCCAGACTGCAGCTCGAGCACAAGTCGACCGCAGTTCAGAGGGCACTCTCCTGGGAATGTGCTAGTCGAGAGACCATTCCAGCTGGTGTCGATGGATTTCGTCATACTATTGCCGAAATCTCGGCGAGAAATACCGCGCTGTTACTGTTTCAATGCTCGTTCACAGGATTCGTCATGGGGAAAGTCATGTCAGATACTACCGCATTAAAAGTCGCTCAAGCGTTCGAAGAGTGTGTCAACCGAAGGTTTGGGGCGCCAACGATGATTCGCCATGACCGAGACCCTCGGTTCATGAGTGAGGTTTTCCAAGCATTTGCTGAGATGATGCAGTCTCGGTCGAGGGCCACGTTGAGTTATCGTCCGCAACCAAACGGGCAGCAAGAACGATCAGTCAAGACCGTGATGCAATCAGTGCGAGTGTATGCAGAAGACCCGTTGCAACAAGACTGGGACGAGATCGCCGAACGACTTGTCTTCGCTATCAACAACTCTCAGGACGGCACTCGGATGGATACTCCATTCTACCTCGTTCATGGGTGGGATGCTCGGTCTACGCTGCGAGAAATGTCGTCGTCGCTAAAACGAGGATCCCGAGAGCAAACCGATGCGCTAGTATGGCGCCGAGAAGAGAACCGACAACAAGAAATCGCATGGAAAATGGCGATGGAGTACCAGTAGGTCGATAAGGCTCGGAGAGCCCGCGAACACAACGAGTCGCTTAACCGACGTGAAGCAGTAGCAGTACCGAGGATTCCAACGAATGACAGCGAGAACTTAGTAGCACCGAATCGCGACGGGTCAGACGTACCATTGGATGCCGAAAGGCAGGGAACAACGACGGAAACCGACGGGAACGAAACCTCGGACACCGGGTAGGAAGAGACTGGGGCGTCTCCCGAAGCTACTGAAGAAGCACCGAGGTCTCTATTCAAGCCTGGGAGCAGGGTGTGGCTCTACATGGAGCGCGTGAAACCAGGATTGACCAAGAAGCTAGCACACCGATGGCATGGGCCATTTCGGATCAGAAAGAAGGTTGAAGAGTTCGCACATGAACTAGAGCTGCCGGATCGGAGTGGTCATCGGTTCTACCCAGTGGTGCATGTCTCGCGGCTCAAGGCGGTGAACGAATATGGCGACCGACCGAGGAGTTGGCTGGCAGCTAAGGTGATCGAGGATACGAGGATTGATTTTGACGAGGAGCTGTTACCGGAAGATAGCTGGGAGTCTGATAGAGTGGCAGGCGAATATGAAGTAGAGGCTATTCTGGACGATCAATCACCGCTAACAACGAGCACCAATCGCGCTGTCAGAGAGTTCAAGGTGAAGTGGGTCGGCCATGACGAGCCTACCTGGGAACCAGCATCGAACTTGTCGTGCGGTGGGTTGCTTTACGACTATCTGCGAACTCGACGCAGCGAACGACGACTCCAAATGGTTCAGGTGACCGACGAGGACTAGCTCGAATCGCTACCGAGGATTGAGCTACTACGGGGTTGGTACAGCCCTTAGACGCAGACGAAATGTGAGACTGTATCAGAATGGAAGTCACTGATCACTGGACGACCAAGTCTCCTAGGAGGCTCGGTTTATGGATGAGAAGTGACGGAAAAAATACCTACGGCGATTACGCAGCCCGTAGCGTCAGATAAAGATGACTACTGCATTATAGTTCGTATATATGTATATGATGTGAACGAACTCAATGTGGATTTGGATTAAGTGGAATTACTGGAGCCGGAACTACACCCGTAATGAGCTACGGAGCTCGGACCGAACGTGATTAGCAAGAGGAATGAATGACGACGCACAGAAGCACACGACTGAGGTCTAGATGTCAGCAGAGGAAGCAAGGTCAGCCAACACATCCAAATTCGAGGTCTGGCCAAACGTGGAACTGTCGGTTGGCGTTGGAGTAGCAGCGAGAGCGGCCAAGTCCTCGGCTTGACTTTCACCCTTTTCTTCATCGTCAGTAGGTCCTGGAGGAGCAGTCACCGAAGCTTGAGCTACCCAGGTGGACACGACTGAGGCTTGCGGTAACGACGGATCCACCATGATTCCGAAATTACCTCCGCCTCGGTCATACCACGGGACATGAACACAGGTACCGGAGGGTTGCACGGCGCGAACGTCGTGTTGAACGGATAGCTGGAAGGTGCGTCCACCCAACAGTTCCGCTGAGCTGGCGCGAATCCAGAATGGAGAGCTCACCAACCCAGTCCTCGGACGTCGGAGCCCACTCGATCACCTCGAACGAGTATTGGAGGTAGCTGGGCTCCAACAAAAGCTCGGTCTGTGCTTCATGAGGCTTGCCGGGGCGTTCGACACACCGCTCCCAACACCGATACACCATTTGCTGGCGTAGTCGGTCTGCCCGGAGATTCCGAGCTTTGTTGTACTCAGTCCAAGCGGCACGAAGCACGCCGACCGAGGGATCACCAGCCTCAAGTCTCTGAGCCATACTCCGAAGGTACGCTTCAACCGCAGCAACCTGAACCCAGTGGCGGCGCTCCCACAGTGTTAGGCCCAGGTCTGCCTTCTTGGCAGGGTCCGTGGAGATACCCTGAAAATGGAGCCACATTTTGATGGACCGAGCCAGGCCAGTGGTGCGAGTTGAAATCTTAGTGCCAAGTGGGTGTTGGTCAATAGCGAAAAACAGGGTCGCTCCGGCATCTTCAATCGCATTTGCTGCCAGCGATGGGTTGGATTGGTCCAATCCGCAATAGCTTGATGCCGGCCATCGAGCACGGGGACTCGACACCCTTGACAATAGGTGGAGTCAGGCTACAATTGTGAATTTGGCACCAGGCCGCCTGGGCGCCCGGAGCAACGAACCCAGGCGTCAAATATGGCCCGGCCATCAGAGCAAGGCGATGTGACGGTAAAAGTACTTGGGTCGGTGCCAGGAACCGTGGAAAGCGTAGCCGTCACTTGGGTGTGTGACCGCCGGGGTCCCGACCGAGACCTCGGTGTATGCCTTGAGCGGCAGCAGCAGGAGGTGTCGAACCATCGGTGGGTACCACAATCGCAGGAACCGGAGTAGAGACCACCACCGAGGTTACAGGCGTTGTGACCGAGGAGGTGCACCCGACGACGGCAATGACGCGGAGAGCGGTTGCCATACAGTAACAGCCGGTACGCTCGGTGGAGCCGGCGGAGTCGAGACCGTCGGAGTCGATGGAGTCACGACCGAGGCCGTCTGTGACGGCACTGGCGGCGTCGGGGTCACCGAGCTTTGGGTGAAGCCGAAATAATTGGTGACCCTGAGGTCTGAGAAGACACTGACATTGACGGGGTGCCGATGATGAAGTCATCGGACGCCTCCAGAGTCTCCAGTTTCCTCTGGGACCGCAAAGTGACCAATATCGACGCACTGCGGGTGGGCCGACTATCACGACGAGACGGTGAAACCACTGCTGAAAAAACGATCGGTAAGCGAGGATCGCGGCCGTCCTAGGATCGGTATCGACTTCGTCACCCGACAAATCAATGACTTCGGCTGGGGTCGGAGGCACCGAGGATCCGGAGGCCGGTGGAGACCCAGACGGAGGACTCGGTGGAGATCCAGGCGGTGATACTGGCGGGGACCCAGGCGGAAGACTCGGCGGGGATTTAGGCAGAAGACTCGGTGGAGATCCATGCGGTGATACCGGCGGAGACACAGGTGGAGGACTCGGCGGAGACGCAGGGGAGGCGGTGGCGTCGGCGACCCGACGATGAACTGACCGAGGAGATCGGTGGCGACCCAACAGGAAGTCCATACGCATGGAGAGGTGAGGGCGTACTGACCGAGGTTTTAGGCGTGGGCCCACGAGCTGGGGCACCCAAACTCTTGGACGGACGGCCCAACCGCTTGCTGGCAGGAAGGGTCGACTTCGGCGGTCCCGACGGAGCGTGTGGAGGATGGGCTGGCGTCGCCTGCGGAGGCGGGGCTTGAGATGCTTGCTGCCAGAGACGCTTACGCCGATTCCTCCGGCGTTGGGACACCGACGGAACGAGCGGCAGGTCGTCCGAATACTCGGAGGCATCACCCACAGCCGACGCTGCCTGCACGGAGGTTTTCGGCAACCGGGTCCATGGTCTTGGGCTCTTGATCACTGTCCTCCGAGCTCTCCGACGACGCACTCCGACAGCGCTTCGACGTGAAGCTCTGAGGAGAAAGCCCGAGCAACTCCCAGTCGATAATATCCGCAGTGATACCTGAACGAAGGTAAGAAGAACTTTAGAAGGCTGAAGGGGAAGAAGAGACGAACAGAACGTACCGGCAGAAGCAAGCACCAATGTGTCAACATCGAGCTCGTGGAGAGCAGAGTGGCGACGCAGAATGGAGTTCGCCCGCTTCAGGCTCGCGACCTGAGCTTCGAGGGCGTGAACCTGAGGAGAAACGGCACCGATCGGGGCTTGGTCAGAAGACTCGAGGGCAGACCGATGCTTGGCCACCTGCTCGGTATAGGCCACCAAGCCAGCCTTGAAACGCTCACGGTCCTGGTGGAGGAGACGATGCGTCGACGTCACCGAGGCCTCGGCCGTGGTCGCGCGAGCATCCCAGAGTCCCACGATGCGATCGTGGTCGGCGATGGCAGCGTTGACCTGACGCAGGTGCGCGGCCGCCTGTTCATGCTCGTCCTTGAGAGCGATGTAAGACTGACGAAGGCTATCCAGAGAGTCACGAGTATGACTCTCGTCGCTGGTAGGGTGCCGAAGCGCTCGAACTGCTCGCGTTCTCGCGTTTCTGCTTGAAGACGGTCCTCGGTGTCAGCGAGCCGAGCCTTGAGTTCCCCACCTCGTTACGAAATTCGACGACGAGCTCAGCCTCACCCGGCGGAAGTTGGACAGGAGCCACAGCGGCATTCAGAACCTCACCGAGGTCTGTGGCCTGCCCCATCCGGCTGTCGAGCGACGAATCGACTCGCCGAGAACGCTGACGGGCCACACCAACCGCGAGCTGACCCAATTGGAGGAGACGCTGTTCGACCAGAGCAGAAATCGAAGGCTCGGTCGAGGCAACGGGAGTGGGATCGACGGAGGCGTGTGAAGCGGTGAACCTTCGGCTGCACCACCATCAACCGGCGGAGGACCATCGAGACGTTGTAGAGTCGGTACCGAAGACTCGGCAGGGCCGGGAACGTCGGCAGGAGCATCAACAGGCTCCGATGGTTGTGCCTGTGATATTAAATCAAGATGGAACGAAGAGTTAGAAGGTGTGCTGGATGTTGAGATGATGACGGTGGAGAAGCTTACCTCGTCGCCCGGAGTGATAGCACGGAGAGCGGCAGCGGTGGCGTCGCTGAGAAGACGCGACGGATGAGCCGTGGTGCGAAGATGTGAAGCACCACGACGCACACTACTTGTGGGAGCTTACGCCGAGGCGGGGAAGTTGTGGTCTTGGGTTTTGGGACGCTCGGTCGCCAGTCGGAAAGGTTGTCCATGCTGAAAGAAAGTGACCGGCGTGCCCTGATTCGCGGATTACATTCCCCGCGCCACAGTGACCACGATAGTTTAGTGACCGAGAGTCTAAACCCTCGTTTGTACCCATTTCAGTTTCGTACCCTCGGCCTTATGGAGCCGGGTACAGGATCACATACGGGGATCGGTTCACACTGGATATTTGTATTTAGATACAGGACTAGCTATAGGATTGACTACTGAGGCTCTCAGAGCCATAGATCAACACAAATAAATCAGCAGTCTTCCCCCAAGTAACCAAGGGTCAAGTCCGTCTTCAGTAAGTCTAGCTAGCTTATCTTAGGGTCTGGATACGCTCGGCTTGTGGGATGCTGATCAGCGAGCCTAAGGTACATTGAACCGAGGGTTTGTTGCTGGTCAGTCCAAGAGATTAGAGTGGCCGAGTGTTGGGAGCGACGAGAAACGTCGTTCACCATATATTATAGTGGAACCGAGTGTTCCATACACATTTTACTACCCGCCGAGGTTTTACCTCGGCAAACCCGTATTAGGCTTGACAGCCGGTACCCTTCCTTCTCAGGGACTGCGGGGATTCGCGCGAAAGCGCAATATTGCATCCTAGTCCTCGCTCGTGGCTAGTGGTGCAGGTTATTGTGTTGGCCTAATACGACCTAGGTGTACAGAGGGTTCATATGCAACCCAGCGTAAGGGATCGTTCCTGGTCTTCATGTTTGATCCAACGGTCGTTGACCTGACAAGGGAAGCGAGTGTTGTTGGTGGGACTCATACCATTTGGTAGTGAGAATTTCTGCGTGATCCTACGCCGTGTACGTCAAGTACCACGACCACCTCGAGTGCCACATGCGTACACCTCAGCACCCAATTGCTGTCGGTGCTAGCCGAACGAGTCCGTGCACTAGTATTACTATACAGTTGTTGGTCACACCAACAACACCTTCCGTGAGGAAATGTATTTTCGAGCCTCTCCCCTCTTACGACCAAAGCCGTGTCCGGTCGACCTTGTCGACCGCGGCTGCCATGCATCCGGACCGCTAGCAGTTTAAGTCTGCGCGACTTGACGTGGAACAATGTTACCAACGTCAGGTAAGGTCTTAATGGCCTCACCTCTTCCGAGTTGCTACGACTCGTGCGGAAATATGTTACCCGCAATGGTGTGTAGAACTGTGTTACCCACACAAAAAGCGCAACATGCGTCTTCATCTTCAGTTTAGGTATGGGTGACCGTGTCGAGCGTGGCTATCATGCTGACAGCCCGCGAGCAGTTTGAGTCTGCGCGACCTGACGTGGAACGATGTTACTCACGCCAGGTGAGATCATCCCGACCTCGCCTCTCCGAGTTGTAATGGCTCTATGCGGAACTATGTTACCCGCCTTGATGTGTGAAGCAACGTTACCCGCACAGGAAGCGCAACCTGCGACTTCCTCTTCAATTAAGATCTGGGCGACCGTGTGTCTGGTGGCACAGTACGTTGTGCTGGGCACGAGGTCAATCATTGGCCCCATGCCGATCCAGTGGGAGGTGGGATAGTGTGTTCGTCGACACCACGTCCGCGTACAGCCTACGCTTTTGAGCAGTCCATGCCTGGCGATCATTGGTCCGAGTCGTTCATATCGACTCCGGTCGGATACAAGGCCAGACCGGACATGTGCCGGTGACTATGTCATCGACGGTCATCCTGACGTGGAACTTGGTTACCCACGTCCAGAGACGTAATGATGGAGGCTTCAAGAATCCTGTTTGACTCCGTGTGGTACTTGGTTACCCACCCTAGAGGTTGCGTAACGCACCTCTGGCTTGGCCACGGTCTTGGCTTTCTTCATCTAAGTGGACTTAATCCGCCATTGCGATTGAACTTATCGATAGTACGTCAGCCGAAGCCCGAACGGCGCGACGACTGATAGCGATATGGACTACTGGTGTTGTAGTCACACATGCTGGGCATGGAGCCCTGTCGATCCGCATAGCATCGACATGCAGGAGGTCCGACATCTCCGGCAGGGTCTCCAACTGGACAGACCCTGACGTGACCTTGCGGCCAGTCACGCCATCGAATATGTGATAACATTCTTCTGACGGCGGCGCCGAAAAGGCCGTCGTTGACTCCGAGCTTCTTCCTGAAGCTTCAGTCCTGACATCCTGTCAGGACTCTTGGCGTGGTCATGGGTTGTTACTTGTCTTGGTACAACGACTGGGCCTGTACCGGCCCGTGTGGAACTATGTTATCCTCACTAGAGGTGCCGCTAGCAACCTCGCGCTGGCCACGGTCTCGACCTCTCCGATCTTAAGTGACCATACGCCTTCTTGTAGACGGGTGTCGAACTTTACGGACTCCGTCGATGCCCGTACGGCGCAACCACTTGGTGTGCTTGAAGATGATCTCATTGCATCTTCCTCGCGGGTCTGAGACATCCAAGGCACGCAATCGCTTGCCATGGTAAACGGGGCAGGGATGATGCGCGAACGAGGATTCTGCTCGACACTGGAGCGAATGTGAGCGTGATATCGGCTTCCTATGCGAAGAAACTACGCGTGCGCGAATTTTCAGACCACGGTCGTAGTCTGGAGGTTAGAGGAATCAATCCAGGAGTGATGGAGACGCGCTGCCGAGCACTCGTTAAGATCATCCTTGGGTGGGAGCTACAAAATCAATTGACGCCCCAGGTATGGAAACCTCCAAGGGATATTCACATCCCCGTACACTCGCGTGTACTATCAGCAACCAGGCGTTGATCTTCGTAAATTCGACAAAATCCCTCACCCGCAAATCATTCGCGGTGCACGCCGCCCGCACACCCGTCACGAAGACTCGGGTCTTCCCTACCACTACTGGTGGCCGGGTATCCTTGGCCAGACGTCCGCGGCTTGCGCCAGCGACCACTAGGCCCTAGAGCTTTCCGGAATGGTTTCTTTACCACTCCAGTCGAGGGACACACTCGTTGGTAGTGTACCAGTCCGCCAAATTTATAGCAGCGGACCGAACTCATCTCAGCAGAGCTCAAGTCTATGGGATCTGGCTCGTTCTCCACGAAGACAACTGGTGCAACAACCGAAGTGGCAGCCTGCTCATGGCTGTACTTCTCTTGGAGAACGGGTTTAATCGCCTCCTTCATGGTGGATGTGTGCACGCGGAACAGCTGCGTGCCCGCGGGGCCGACTTTCACGCCGTCCATGACGACCGTTGTCTTTACGTCGTCAGCGAGAGAGTTTCCAATCAGAGATGATGCCAACGTGCGCACCTCTTGTACGTACTCGTACAGCTCATGTTTCCATTGCTTGCAAGTGAGAAACCGTGACCGTTGTCGGAAGGCATCATGTGCCGGGAGGAAAGCAGCGCGAAGCCGCTCGCACAACAGTGTCGAAGACGAGAAGCATCCAGGAGACGTCGTCTCCAGCGCGTATGTCCAATTCGTGGCACGACCGCCAAGATTGGACAACGCCACGCGTAGGTCTTCAACCGTGATGAGACCCGCCTTCATGGCGATCTCTGCTTCTCGGATCCAGAAGTGAAGGTTTTCGCCTTCCTTCCCTTCGAACGGAGGTACCGAATTCCTATGTCAAGACATACTCTATGTCAAGGCATACAGCAACATTTCAACCAATAGACAGTCAGATCGGGTTCACTTCTCAGACATGCACTTCTTTTTCAACCAATAGACAGCCCAATTTGTCCTACCGCACGTCTCTACACCTCACATTGGGTGTATGCCTTGACATAGGAATTCGGTACAACCAGCCGTAGAGGCTCGGTTGTACCGTCTTCAGCTTGGCCATAGAAGCCTGCAGGTTTCCCTGCACATGCGCGATGAGCTCGCGCTCGTACGCGTCGAACGCAGCCACGCGTTCTTCTTGATCGGATGGCGTTGCCGACGCCAAGCTCCGGAGGACATCTCTTTCGAAGATGCCTCAAATCCTCCGAACAGATTCGAACTGCGAGTCGTTCATGTGATGAAACGCATTGCAGTCCATCGTGAATAACTCCTTGAGATCACAGAGGATCAGGTAGTTCAATCTACCCGCGTAGGTGTGAGATTGACTACAAGTGCTACCAAGTGTGACGGGGTCACACAGCACCTTGCCTCGAGGAAGCGTAAGAGAGCAAAGGCTCTCAGTGAACGATAAGTTCACAGTTCCCGGCCTAAGGGAACTGTCTGCGGGTTTGATAGCAAGATAAAGACTGAATAAATTTATAGCTGAGTTAAGCTTGTATCATACAAACTCTAATTCATCTATAGTAAAAGCTAAAGAAGCGTCCTTGGTTGGCTCACAGCCAACCGGTACCATGTACCATGGACTCTAATGAGTGACATCCGTCACTCTTTATGTAACTTGGTTACATATCGGTGTACCCCGTTACAACTGTAATGTGGAGCACGTACTGTATGTGGTGCTGCGGCACATCAGAGTGGTGTTGTGCAAAACATTGCAGAAAACTAAAAATGACTTGTGAATGGCTACAGAAAACAAAACAAAACAAGGAATGCAGAAAACTTTTATAGAAGTAAAAGAAGGGACTACTTAGATCAATTTGGCACTGAGGCTGCAAAGAAGCATATGACAATAATTGAAAGGAAGTACCGTAAGGCCAGAAAATACTCATTAATGCGAGTTGCTAGCATCTTGACGCTGTGAGTCCTACATCCAACTACAAGAGTTGGTGATCTTGGTGGGCTTGATCTGTTCGTCGATGACGACGTTCTGATCTTCGTGCACGCCGAGCATCTCCGGTAGCACGTCCAGCAGCTCCGTGGGGATAATATCAAGATTCCAGTGAGGGATCGGACGAGCAACATTCGTCCAATACCATAACACAAACACGGAGGCAGCCAGGTCCAAGAAACGGAACGTGCAGCGGGCTATGCTCTGGCTGCTGCGGTGACCTGTCTGACAAAGCAGCCGCACCACCCTGTGGCGCAGGTGGTCTAAATGTTACGCGAATGTGGGGAACTTTTACCATTTTGGCTTCCGCTTCCATTCTCAGGTCGCCTCGAATCCCCGACGCGCCCCGCAAGATCCCGCAGCCCCGCAGCACCATGACAGGCCTAAGTGCAATTGAACTACCTTCCGAGAACATGTATGCAGGCGACGTACTCGAGTATTTCTCGATGCCGTTCGTCTGTGGTGATTCCAGAGGGCACCGCGTAGTTACCATCCTGAGTGTCGACGACACGCCAGGCGAGACATTCCCGATCTCCGTCGACACGGGAAATGATCCTCTGGTGAGCATGGTAAAACACCATGCCGACCGTTTCGGGAAGCGCTTCAAGGGGCGTATGCCAAGGGGCGGAAGCTCGGGACCTATCGCCTTGATGCTGGCCCTTGCCACGGCTCGACACGAGCTAGCGCTCTCAATTCAGCTCTTTTGAGTGCTGTGTTTGCTGCAGTAGATTGGCTCGACGTCAGCTTTGTGCTGTACGCGAGGAAAGTCTCTGCCGCGACGCTTCGCCCGAGTCAACAAGGTCGGGAGAAGATGCAGTGCTTCGCCCGGTCGCTTCGATCCCGTCCAAAGCGAGCAAAGTTGCTCTGGGGCAGTTGATGACACCTGCAGTACCATTGGTTGAGGCAGACGCAACTCCACCAAGCGAGAAAAGTTCTTGATCCCTGTTACAACTTCCCCGCGCGACGATTGATTTGGTTTCGTCGGACAGCGAGCGAGACGAGAGCCCTGGGCTGCTGGCTGCCCGTGCACGCGAAGGGCAAGCTGTTGCAGTGCATTGTGGTGACGATGACCAGGCCGCGAGTATGGAGGAACCGAATGACGCCGAGCTAGAACGACTAAAAGAATACCTGAAGACCATTTCTACGATAGGCCAACGTGAAAAAATTAGGCACCAGGCGAAGAAGAGACGAAGTGGATGGCACGTTGGTCGCTCTAGGAAGCGCCATCACCAACGGAAGTGTGACATTACTCGTAATGGGACGAAGATTCACCATACCAAGTCTCTAACTGTCAAAAAGACCAAGGACGTGCTTTGTTTGCCGACTGTGAAGGAACGCCTACGGAAACCACATGCGCGTCGTCCAGTATACAAAGAAGCCATTGTTGAAGACCCACAGATTGTAGAAGATGTGGCGTGGCCGAAGGGCATTATTTATCGAGGAATGCATAGTACCGGAAGGAATTTCATTCCCCGACATCGCCGATGTCGGGGACTGCAAGTGTTTCGGGGACTGTTTCATGGATACATGCACAAATTACGCCTGCGCCGTCTACTGTACAGCCGAATGTTGCAAACTTGGCGCAATTTGCAGCAACGCACCGTTTGCGAGATCTACTCTCAAACAATTCGACACCGGACGTGTCAGCCTTGGCGTGTACACCACAACGTTCCTCGACGTGGGCGACATAACTGTGGAGTACGCAGGCAAGTTGTGCGAGTATAGCGCATTGGTACTGGGGCAGCCAAACCAAGCGATGCAGCAAAACAGTGGCTACACGATGTTGTAAAATACCAAGTCGGTGCGCAACAAATACGAGCCCTTGATTGTGGTTTCACTACACGCTTCATTAGCAACGCATGTGACCCAAACGCTGCGTTCGTGGAGGTGCACAACCAATCGAGTGTGAAAGTGCTCGAGCGGATGATCAAGGACGTTAAGGCTGGCGGACAAATTACAGTAGACTATGGTAACGAGAGATGGTTCACGTGCATGTATGATGTTGCTGGAAAGACAAGGACGCCTAATAGGCAGGAATACTCGTACCAACATTGGAGTTAGTGAGAAGTACATGCTGTAACCTATTAGGTGTCCAAACAATAAATACCTTCAATGCTGGATTGTCCGACGAGTATTTCTTCTTTTACTCAAAATGATACAAAATTCTCGCGTGGGCAGCATACTATAGTGGCATTAGTAGGTGTCCCCAACGTTTGGGGTCGTGTAAATGTGTATCATGTACGGTGGAAGGTCGGATGTATTTGGAAGCCTTGGATGAACTATAGCTAAAACGCTCGGGTGCAGGACATTGCTATCCATTAAGGGTACCTATCTCTAGCTATGCAAGGAGATCCACTCTTCTTGGCGTTGCTCTGGAGCGTTTGAAAAGCCAAAGTGGGCCCAACCAGCCGAGCACGCCCTACCAGAGAGGCCATCGGGGCTTCGCCGTTCGTTTTCTTCTTCCTTCGGCTTACTAGAAACTCTCTTCCGTGAGAGTGGTTATTTGGTGAGCATACTCGACGTGCACGCAGGTCCCGAAAGCGAAGCAGAACTTGCATGGACCACTGAGCACACAGTTAAACAGGCCAGCCCATCACAGGCTGGTTCAGCACCTCCATCCGCGCGTAATTTGAGCCAATTTGCACAGACAGAGCTATCCCGATCTCGCTCCGGTTTGTTGGATTGACTTGAACACGGCGAGCAGCCCATGGTAGCACACGCACGATCATCTGACTATCTGGAGCCACGACCAACCCTTCACCTTCCCATATCTGCAGTAAATTCGCACGCGCCATCTCGTCGGCGCGGCGAGACAACGAGGATGACGCCAAGATAGTATAGAGAAACGGGCGTCGGTCAGCGCTGTGGTGGCAACATTCACTTAGCTCTTGGAGAAGAGCCCTCATGATCAGTCGACGGCGCAAGATGTTATCCCTTGTCAACACGTTGTTGAACGTCTCGACGGTTTTGTTAGTCGTAACGTAGCCGCTTGCGGTCCAAAACGTTTGCCAGTTGATGAAACGCCCGAACGGTCACTGGTCTCGCATGTACGTCCCAAACTGGTAGAGCGCCGTTTGCGCCAACCAGTATTGTAGACCACGCATCGCCAAATATTCGTACTGGTTGCTGACGAAGTACATGTAGTATATGTCACTCACTAAGTTAGCGCACACGTCCGAGGGAAATCCTTTCAAAGCCTTGTGAACGTTTTTCATAACGTGAAAGAAACACATTAAAACAGTGTAACGTGGGTGACTGCCGAATACAGTGCGCAACGCGTTGCTCTGCGCTTTGTCAGCGTCTCCCATTGTGAACTGCACGGATAGCTATTGTCCCGAAATCGAAATAAAAAGTCGACTCAGCGCACGCAGCGCAGCTACGTAGATTTCTTCGACATCTTGAGAGGCCACAAATACAGAGCAACCACGTGAAACCCACGCGAGCGATCGGACGTACCGACAACCGCAACAGGGTATTCGAGCCTATTCAACTTGTACGTTGCGTCAATGTGCAAGATAAAACTCTCCGGCGCGACGGCAAGTGTGGTGTAGTGGCTTCCGGAAGATCGACAAGACAATGACGAGAATCACGCCGATGGCGGCTACATTCGAGATACCTACGGACCACCTGATGAGATGTATCCATCAAGCCTATCCGTACTTAGTCCGAAGGGTGTGGTTCGACCTCAGCAGAAAGGTCGACGATCGACGATCAGCATCCCATGCCCGAAGATCAGACGCAATATTGAACTGTCAAAGAGTCGTACGCCGGAGAAGGGGAGAACAAGGTCACGCCGTTGGACACTACGCGAGGGAAACCACATGTCATCAACGGATGAGTGGGCAGAGAGGTATGTACGAAGTCGCATGAAGCAGGTGAAAAGTAGAGGTCAGTCACGAATTAGCAACCAAGAGCTCAAGGCAAATCAACCTTTTTGGACACTAAGTGTTTCCGTCGTCTGCTTCTGTGAAGTTCTATACGTTCTTCAGTAGATCGAGGGAGACTCGCTGTGGTCTCAACACCCCCCAACTCGTGTCTGACAGGAAGGCACGTTAAACTCAAGTCCCGCGAGGGCAGGTATAGCAACAAAGTCCCGCAAGGGCAGGAATAGCGGCTCGTCGACCAAGACGACCAAGGAATAGCAGCGCGTCGACCAAGACGACCAAGGAATACCAGCTCGTCGACCAAGACGACCAAGGAATAACAGCTCGTCGACCACGACAGCGAAGGCAAAGCAAAACAACCCTCTACGGAGAAGAAGTCACGTCTATTAGAGAGATGCTTCGACTTACAAGACTCGACGTTCGCGTGAAGGTTTCCACGCAGACGTCACCCCGCAGACGACTCTAGCATCGAACGCTTGAACGCCCTGTCCAACGAAATCACGTTAGTCAAGACCCCGGGAATTCAGCGCACCGCACGCGACGTACAGTGTGTGAAGTGCGCTTTGTGTGTAGATCGAGCCCTCCAGAACGCAAATTCTGAGAGCCCGCTCCACAACAATGGTGCCGCGATCCGGGACAACTGGTTCTGAAGATGGGGTTCAATTGAAACTAGAGCTCGAAGCACGAGCTCCGACGACTCCAGGATCGTCGCCGGAAACTCAGCTCGCAATGAGATCCGACCCGCCACAGATGCCCGAGGGAGTGTCTGTGGTCCCCGACATCAAGTCGAGGTGAAGGAGGAGTACGAAGAAATGTACCCAATTCCCGATATGTCTCTCCCGGAGCCACCACAGGCTTTGCTGCCAAGCCGAGTTCGCCTGGGTTATCGACGGAAAGCCGTTCATCGAAAGATGACCCTGTGTCCCACCAGACACCAAAGAAAACACTCAAGAAGCCCATGCCTATGAAAGCGCCGGAGTCGGAAGATGAAGACCTGGCGAAACTTCGAGCTCCGCTACCCGAACTAACGGCCAGCCTGGTCCATGAGTTTGGGTTTCAAGAACTCACCCGACTTCTGCAAGAAGATCCAGTGTTGAGCACTGTCGACGTACAGTTAGATGCTCGTCTAATTGGACCAGTGGCCGTACCCCAGCACCACGAAGTCTTCACAACACTGGAGGCCGTGAGGAAGCTACTTGCCATGTTACATGAGGCCGGCCTGGAAGTCCGATTGCAAGATCTCAAATCATTGGCATCATTCGATGTTGAGGTGGTGCTGAACTCGACTCGCCGTTTGTTTCATACCCTGGGCGAACTCGTAGGAATGAAGATGAAGCGTGAACCTGCACTACGTCGAGCTGCGTCGCCGACTGGTCAACCGAAGGCCCACTGGATCTTCCCGCTATCGTTCGGTGTCCTCGATCGTCGATGAATCCAAAAGTGACGCAAGTGTGCCAGAGACGATGACGCTTGCTCCGAAGCTACCCCGTTCAAACCAGTGATTGCTGTAGCACCGGCGATTCCTCCGACGGTCCAGCCTGAAGTGCGGGCGAACCCGCCTCTTCCGTCGAACGATCCAAGTACGCCGTCATTGAATGCGCCTAGTTCCCAAGCGCACATGTTCCAGCACGCTATGGAATCCCTCGCGAGTGGAATGGCGGGTATACCCCACCGGCGCCGCCGGTTCCTGTAGTGACGACCTCGGAGGACAGGCATCCAGCTCGGACGTATCAATGAGGTCAGCCAGTCCAAGGGTCACACCACAGACTGCTTACCCGGCCGACCATCCCGACGATTTTTTCGATCTAGGAACCGAGAGTAGGGAGAGATCACACACGGCATTGGCGTCGACAAACGCGTCCGGAGGGTCTATGACCCGTATCCGCATCTCCGTAACATCTGATCTCAAGGGGTTTAGCGGACGTGCGTGACGCCACCGAAGAGACGTCACGCACATGGCTCAACAAGCTGCAGTCGGCTGCAAAGCGAGACCGTGTGTCACCTTCGGAGATGTGTTTACTGTTGAATGTCCTGATCTCGGGACCTGCAAGGCAATGGTATCTTCAATTGAGTCGTGACATCCGAACGTCGTGGAACGATCTGTCCTCGCAATTTCAATACCAGTATTGTGGGAAGGAGTCTCCGTCGCGCGAAAGTATTATCATGCCACGAAGCGATTCGGATGAAAATCCCTTAGAGTACCTGCATCGATTGAACGTGGCAAGAATCCGGGCCAAGCTGAAAGTCAAGGATGGCACGGCTACTGATCGTCGAGAACACATCGAACACTTCATCGACGCTCTGAGTTCTAACGAACAAGCGTTGGCCGATCAACTCATTATGTTAAGGATTGAAGATGCAGAAGCACTCGAACTAGTGCTTCATTCTCGTCAACGAAGCCGTGACCGACAAGGAAAGGTTGTGTATAACCCATCGAAATTCCGAGTGAAGAATCCACCTCCTGCGCCCGCCAAAGCTGTCAATTTGCTACGAGCACAGGGGGATGATGAAGTCGACAAATACCCGATGGTAACGCAACTCGATGATGAACGTCAAGATGAGCCGGCGAAAGTCGCAGCTGTAGCCCCTACGAGCAACAACGAGAAGCGCTCGACGGAAACCCGTCCGAAGCCCCCATGCACGCACTGTGGGTTTACGTTGCAAAAAAGTGATGACTGCTGGACGATCATGATGTGCAGCCACTGCAACGGGCGGCACCCCTCGGACCGCTGTCTGAAGCTGTGTAAAGCATGTGGCGAGATACATGAGGCTGGGGCGTGCCGTTTTGAAGAATTCTTCAACGCGATGCGACAGTGGTATGTGCCACTACGCCACGCCGGAATGCTACCGCCTGATGCGTAGAAGATGTAAAACTAGATCGCTCTCTGGGTTTGAATCCAATGCGAGACGAGCGATCAGTGAACATTCATGCATATGTCGGTACGACGTCGAGGACAACAGTTTGTGGAAACACGGCAATAATTCAAGATAATATACCGGGTGCACGTACGTCGAAAGTGATGAGTGTCCAGCTCCCTGATACCGATGAATTCAGCAGAGCGGCGGTCGTCGCCGTGATGAACTTGTTACCTTGGGAGATTGGAAGACGCACCCTCCCGGCAAGTTCTTCAGCCAAGCGAAAGTGGTCGGCATGGCCGACGACAACCGCGCAATCTTGATGTTCGATTCAGGAGCCGAGGTGTCCCTCATGGACACCATCTTTGCTCTTAAGGTAGGCTGTGTGATCGACGAATCTATGACGAAAGATTGTGTGGGAGTTCGAGATAGGCCGTATGAAACTCTGGGTCGAGCGACGATTAAGATCACCTTGGTCGGAAACTTGGTGTATCGATTTAACGTTTGGGTGGGAGTTCTACCGGGACAAGACGTGTTGTTAGGAATGGATTTTATGGTCCCAGCTGGCATCCGTGTGGACGCAGGAGATGGGTCAATATTCTTACCGGACGAAGTGCGCATTCGCATGCTGGGACGGCGAGAGTTGTTCAGCACCAAACGTCGATCAATATGTTCTTCGACGCCGTTCTGGATCGAGGTTGGCCAGTCGTGCATCGTGTCTGCGCGCCCGGACCACAAGACGAACCAACAGCGCTGGGTTAGCCGGGGAAAGGGATGGATACCCACGGTGTTGGAAAATCGAGGCGGAAAACCAAGGTACATACGTCTTACCAACATCAGTGATCGACCAGTGACTGTGGACACGTTGAACAAGCTGGGCGTGTGGATGGGCGATAATCTCGTTCCTCGAGACTACGGTTTTGTCACGACGAAATCCAACCGGTACGCGGAGTGGCAAAATCTAGTATTTGGTGCAACCCGCGAATTCAACAAGCACCGATCGTCGAGGAGGACAATTATCCTTTGGTGCAACATGTAGAATACCCGCTCCAACTGCGATAGTGAGTCGGACCTCAGCCGAGGAAGATCTGAACCTCAGGAAGGCCGAAGATCCGCCTCGCGTGCCGATCGTCGCAGCAGTAGAAGTCCGAGATTAGACCAGCCAACAACAAGCCAAGGACACTTCCACCGAAGAAGCTCTGCTATCCGACATCAGCGAAGAATCCGTGCAGAACCGGTCTGCAGCGGAAGCATCGGAGCTACCAGCGGTCCCTGCAGACTGGACGTCAACGTCCATCGAAGCGATGTCGATCCCTCGACCAATTGTAAGTGTGGGCGAAGAGTTGCACGTGATCAGCTTCGACGGGTCCGGGAAGGCAAAACGGGAAGGGGGCGCATTTGGTACCATTGTCTGGAAGTTACCAGGTTGGAAGATCGAGATCGAGAAAGCCGCTTCGGGATACGACCTAGACTTAACAGTCAACGAAGCAGAATATCGATGACTGCTGTTGGCGCTGGATCTCTGGGAAGGACTCGACGTGCGACGTATAATCGTGTGCGGTGATTCGAACCTCGCGATTTGTCAACTGCGCGACGAGATGGACTGCCAGGCGTTAGGATTGCAGCTCCTTCGGAAGAGATGCTGGGATAAGCTGAAGACGCAGACCTGTGCCACGTCCGTCGAGACTGGAACGCAAGCGCGGATTTAATAGCCTGACAAGCACTACAACGTCAAGCGGAAATACCGATCTCCGAAGAACAGACTGTAGCTGACTTAGCTACGTTGAATTGACTTGGAGAGATTATTGATCCGATGTTCGACGACAGCGCTGGCGTCGAGGTATCTCCAATCATGCCAGTGACCACTAGGTCGAGAGCCCGACGCGAAAGTACTCAGCCAGATAGCGAAGAAATCCAACCCGACGAAGATCAACGAAACACCTCGTCACCCGACGTGCTCGATGAAAGTGTCGTGAAACGTTTCCGCTGGGAACGTATCCGAGACGCTCAAGATGAAGAATTGTGGATTCATAATCTGAAGCAGTTTGTCAGGGGCGATGTGACCGGAATGACGTCACGCGATGCAAGCGACTGTAGCAAGCTGGCACACCAGTACGAAGAAGACCAGAATGGTCTACTCTTCTACCATTCAAAGGGTGATGAGTCAGCCAAAGACCGAAGCGCCGTGATGAAGTTGGTTATTCCAGAAACTTTGAAGGACGACATATTGCACCATTACCTTGCCAGTATCGAGGGTGGCCATCAAGGAATCGGACGCACGTATCACCGAGTCCGTCAACACTTCCACTGGCCGGGACTATACAAAAGTGTTCAACGTTTTGTGGGTGAGTGTACTGATTGCGAAACTGGAAAGGGTAGACCCACAATCAGGGGCGAATCGCCCGGCAACATCATGCCGACATACCCATTCCAAATGATCGCCATGGACCACATTCCGTCTCTACCACCTTCGTTCAAAGGTAAGACCAAACTTTTGGTGTGGATGGACCTGTTCACCGGGTTCGTTGTCGCGAAGGCCAATTCGTTGAGAACGGCGCAGACTGTGGCGGAGTCCTATGAAGAATGCGTCTTCCGACGATTCGGTGGGAGCGAGGCCATACGTCACAATCGAGAACCAGGGATCATGTCAGATTTCTTTCGAGCGTTCAATCAACTCATGGGCCAACGTCAGCGAGCCACACTCGCTTATAGACCGCAAGCAAACGGGTCAGCAAAGCGCATGGTACAAACAATTACTCAAGCAATCAAGATGTACGTCGAAGACGAACAACAACGAGACTGGGATGAGTATGCAGAGAGGCTTACCTACTCATTCAACACGGCGTATGACCGCGTGATAAAGGAGACCCCCTTCTTCCTGGTACACGGCTGGGACCCCGCTCGACGATCGAAGTCTCGCTCTCGGTGGGTAACACTCAGTGTCAAGACTCACAACCACGGCGGTGGCGCTTCCACATTCAAAAGCACTACATGCATGCACGCGCACAAGCAACGGACTTGTTACGGGACGCCATTGCCGAACGGGCGGAAGCTCACAACGAGACAGCAACTGAAACCTCCATCGACGAAGGCACGCAGGTCTGGTTGTTCCTGGACCGAGTGAAGCCAGGCTATGCGAAGAAGCTAGCGCACCAGTGGCATGGGCCCTTCAGAGTGCAAGAGATGGTGAACAGCTACGCTGTTAAGTTGGAAGTCGCTAGTACTCCGTACCAGCTGTATCCTGTGGTACATATATCCAAGCTGAAACCGGTGCGAAAATACCCCACACGCCCGACAATAGCCCTACGCGTGCCACTAGAAGGTCGCCTTGACTTCGATGAGGAACTACTGCCGGAAGATAGCTGGGTTCCGGTGGCGGCAGGCAACGATGTATTTGAAATTGACGCTATTTTCGATATACGGACGGGTCGTCGAACGCGGTACGGACGAGCACTACGAGAGTATTTGGTACGTCGGAAGGAAAGTGGTGATACTACGTGGGTTGACGAGGCTGATTTGAACTGCGGCGGACTGCTTTACGAGTTTAATCGACGAAGGACCGGGGAACATAGGTTCGAAGCAATGCAGTCAA
Organism: Phytophthora hibernalis; assembly: GCA_012656075.1. Lineage (NCBI taxonomy): Eukaryota > Oomycota > Peronosporomycetes > Peronosporales > Peronosporaceae > Phytophthora > Phytophthora hibernalis. The sequence continues at coordinate 261,926 of JAAKBF010000089.1, forward strand.
GTGAACGGATGAACGGCGAATAGGCATGGGAATGGTGGGAGATAGGATCTCACTAGGATTGGGGACTGAAGACGCCGCGGGGTGGCTGTGGTGGAACGGTGGTCCGAGGATAGGGCCTTGGATCGATGAGGGCGGAAATGTCAGCGGGAAGGCCGCTGGTAAAAGAGTGGAAGAGGAGAATGCATATGTACATGTGAATGTGTTCCAGATCGGAAGAAAAGGCGGGAAATCAAGGTGTATGCAGAACTGAACGAATGACGCTTAACATGATGGGAACTCGGAGAGACCATGACAGGTTGCGACATTGTCTGTAAAGAGGCTGCTCGTGGGTTTCAGTCGACGACCGGGGCAAATTTGTCCTTCAGGCGACCCAGGCGTCGAGCGGGATGGTCGGCTGGAGACCGACGATAGAAGACCCGCCACGGCTCAGCTAGATCTATGACTTTCATCGCCCGATACAACGACTTCGGGTCCGGCGTCCCGTCCGGGAGAGTATTCACGGAACCAGTCAGGTACCATTTGGTGCGATGGCGAGAAGGAGGAAACGGCGTGAAAATCGGGTCCAGCAATATGTCGACGTCGCATCGCCAATGACGCATTAGTCGTTCAACCTCGACCAGCCCAGCACAGTCTGTTCAAAGATGAATTTGGCCCTCGATTTCCGATTCGACTTGTCGACTTGGAGTTTTACCAGAAACTCCGAGGGTTTCTTCCCGATGGGAAAGTGTGGGTGCATTCCCAGTAAACTTGGCTCCATTTGGCCAGGTGGAAGGTATAGATTCGGATCAGGGTCTCAAAATCTGCGTCGTCTGGGGCGAATGTCCACGGTGTGGGCAGCTGAAGCAACTCCAACCACGGTTTCTTCGAGTACATTTTCTGAACTTACAAGTCCGTCAACAAGGCCTTGTTGTAAGTCGGTTTCGGCGTACCCTTGGGCGATTTCGGAGGATGAACCCAACCGGAGGCGAGCGGAGGCGGGAACAGCGAGCAAATTGGGTCAGCGGTGACAGTCGAGAATCGAAAACCACGCAGTTTCGCACCGTCCGACGGTCGAACGTCGGTAGATCCCCAGCTTGTCAATACTTCGAGCGGAGGTAGTACCGGAGCGGTGAAAGGAGCAATGACTTGCATGGCGGGACGGTCTCCATCATCCTCATCGCTCCCATTGTGATCTCCACCTGAGGCGTGATCGTCCCTAGCGCTGGGCGGCGGATGAGCATCACCCGAGTTCTGTTCAGAGTCGCTCGACGATGAAGACTCGTCGCCGCCGCCGTCTCCACCCGAAGCCGGAACAGAATGTGACGAGGTCAGGACTTGCTGCGTCGAAGCCGGAGAAGGGTCTTGAGAAGGAGGAGGCGAATCTGGATACGGACCGGTCACCCCCTGAATGTCTTTCGGCAACTGGAACTGGGCAATTTTAGACCGTTTCATCTGAGGCGGAGGCGTCGTAGACTTCTTGGGAGTTTTCGACCGACGCCCTTGGGGCGATCCTGGAGCACGTCGCTCAGCTGGAGGCAAATTCTCGAGGGGCGTCGACTCACAGGTATCTGACCGGGACAAAGCGGCCGGTATCTCAATACCGGATGAAGGAGTCGGCGAAGAAGAAGCAGCACCCTGCAGAGGAGCACTCATCGGAAATGCTTTACCACCGCGGGATGGGGAGTGAAGACCGACGAACCACCCAGTGACGGAATGACGGAATTGGTGTAGGCGGCAGTACCGCACCTCTCACCAACTCGAGCGTATGCAGCGAAACATCGCGGTCATTAGTCGCTCGACGAAGCCGATGATCACAGTCGTCGCGCTCTTCTCGCGCATTTGAAAGTTCTTGTTGAAGAGTCTCAACCGAGGCCCCATTAGTGGCAAGGTCGATTTCCGCTCGGAGACGACTTGCTGCCTGGTCGTCACGTTGAATAGTCATCGACGCCAAGTTGTTGGTCAGCTCGGTGATCAGTTCCTCGTCTTCGTCAATACGAGAAGACAGAGAGCCATGCTCGATAACGTGCTGATCAATCACACGTTGCAGGTCCTGGAGGCGAGTGTCGCGCTCGGTGACTTGCAGTTCTGTAAAAGGACGCGGACATCACAATTAGCGAACCAATGAGCACCAATACCGACTGACCAAACGACGCATACGCACCAAGAGCATTGATCACGATCGTAGCGTCCGTGTTGTCTTGAGACCGGTTCTATCGAATGATTCCTTGTAAGCGTCACCAAGAACGGTGGCCATCGAAACGGCGGCCAGTAGACGTTGATTCTCCTGCTCGTCAACTTGAAGGAAGGCCTCTGCCCGTTCGCGACGCTGCGTAGCCAGATGAGAAGCCTCTCTTGCTCGACGCTCCCTGTCCCGAGACCGAGTCAACTTGTGTTGCCAAGAAGAGGTTTGGATGCTCGACGAAGGGGCCGAATCATCAAACAAGACTGGCGGAGCGCCGAGCGGAGGTCCCGAAGACGCTGTTGTCGACGCGGGTAAGGGTGGAAGATCAAACGAGGCCAAAGTCGAAAACCCCGGTCACGCTGATCGGAGCTCAGCCCGTAGATCGCGAATTCGCGTTTGATCCACCTGCAACTCCTCGGAAAGGTCTTGGTAAGCGATGTCACTGGACGATTGGGCGCTAGCGAGCTGCGCACCCATGGCCTGCAACGACTGACGCAGATGACCGAGTTCAACGCGAAGGGCATCTCGATCCTGGGTTAATCGCCCAACTTCCTGATCTCTCGAGTCCTGATCCTCCTATGCAGACAAACGTAGCTGCTGAACCTGGTCGCGTAAGGCTCCCAGGGACGGTCGTGCTTGAGCAAGCTCGGCATGCAGCAGAGTTGCGTGATCGACGGAGGCGGCAGTCTGGTTCGTCGAACTCTCGATGGCGGTGGCGAGCGCGTAATTCTCAGCGGCTAAATCTTGAAGCACGTGGCTACGGAAGAGAGTACCGAGCAGAGCACCAACAACGGCCGACACCTGAGGGAAAATAGGCGGAGCATGGACGGATTGGCGCCCGGCCGCACATTCTTGACAGTATGGCGTGAGAGTTTGCGAAGACGCCGGATTGGCGGTTGAGGTCGTGGCCATGGTTGGCGTAGCTGTTAGAGAAGACGATGTGGTCGAAGAGACGGCTGAAGTAGACGACGGATCTAAGGAGACCCGGACGGCGGAGTTGGCTGGTCCGAGATCGCCATCGACGTCAAACCACTGCATACAACTATGAAACAGGAATGTGAGCAGGTGGTCAAGAACAAAGAGGGGGAAGAATATGCGGAGATGGATGGGAGGTGACACATCAGCAACGAAGCGTACCTGGACAGTACGCTTCGTACCGATGGGGGCGGCTGTGATGTAGTGGCTTCCGGAAGATCGACAAGACAATGACGAGAATCACGCCGATGGCGGCTACATTCGAGATACCTACGGACCACCTGATGAGATGTATCCATCAAGCCTATCCGTACTTAGTCCGAAGGGTGTGGTTCGACCTCAGCAGAAAGGTCGACGATCGACGATCAGCATCCCATGCCCGAAGATCAGACGCAATATTGAACTGTCAAAGAGTCGTACGCCGGAGAAGGGGAGAACAAGGTCACGCCGTTGGACACTACGCGAGGGAAACCACATGTCATCAACGGATGAGTGGGCAGAGAGGTATGTACGAAGTCGCATGAAGCAGGTGAAAAGTAGAGGTCAGTCACGAATTAGCAACCAAGAGCTCAAGGCAAATCAACCTTTTTTGGACACTAAGTGTTTCCGTCGTCTGCTTCTGTGAAGTTCTATACGTTCTTCAGTAGATCGAGGGAGACTCGCTGTGGTCTCAACACCCCCCAACTCGTGTCTGACAGGAAGGCACGTTAAACTCAAGTCCCGCGAGGGCAGGTATAGCAACAAAGTCCCGCAAGGGCAGGAATAGCGGCTCGTCGACCAAGACGACCAAGGAATAGCAGCTCGTCGACCACGACAGCGAAGGCAAAGCAAAACAACCCTCTACGGAGAAGAAGTCACGTCTATTAGAGAGATGCTTCGACTTACAAGACTCGACGTTCGCGTGAAGGTTTCCACGCAGACGTCACCCCGCAGACGACTCTAGCATCGAACGCTTGAACACCCTGTCCAACGAAATCACGTTAGTCAAGACCCCGGGAATTCAGCGCACCGCACGCGACGTACAGTGTGTGAAGTGCGCTTTGTGTGTAGATCGAGCCCTCCAGAACGCAAAATTCTGAGAGCCCGCTCCACAACAATGGTGCCGCGATCCGGGACTACTGGTTCTGAAGATGGGGTTCAATTGAAACTAGAGCTCGAAGCACGAGCATATGGTGCGACCTCAGGCTCTCCAACGCAGTGTCAGCTTCTTCTTCCGTCAGGTCGGCGGCAACCTCCCTCCAGGGCACGCGCGGCGGCATCCTTCACAAGCTGGTACGTCGAAGCTGCACTCCTTTCAAAATTTACGAGGTGCGCTCGACTTAAGGAACACATCAGGTTGGAATTAAGCATACATCACGCCCTGCCAACCTCCGAGCCAGCCTGTTTGCGCGAATTGCGATACGCGCCACTCTTTTCGTGTGCATGTGCAGAAGAAAACGGCGGTTCATAACATCCACAACGAATGATGGGATCATTTCACTGTTTGGTGTTTCCCCGATCCTGTGGTTCTGACAAGAATTTAAGGTGGCGATACCGTACTGTTCGGTAAACTCAGCTCCGTGGCGCAGTCGCCCTGCTGCTGGATCTACTGCTGGGCCTGGCCCATCTTGGACAGAGACGAGCCCTCAAAGTCCTCGAGACCCGTGGCGAAAGTGAGGCGCTCGCGGCCCTTGCTCGAACTCTTGGATATGGTCACCTTGTATTTCTCCTTCCGCGTGGCAGCCTCCTCGATCGAGTTCTTCTTCTTCTTCTTGACTGTCTTGCCCACCACTTCGAGAGTGATACCCTTCACACCGTCGGCGATCTGCTGCTCCATCTCCAGCAGCTCCACCACCGTGCGGTTGTATTGGTGAGCACGAGTTCGGAGCAGTGCTCAGCTTGTACTCGTTGAACACGGGGCCGTAGTGGTAGGACTCGGACGGGAACGTGTCAATGGGGAGTACAGCACGCTGATAATAAAACTTGGGCTTGTCGTATTCTTCCTGTTCTTCCTCCTGGACGTCCGAGTCACAAGATTCCGGTCCGTACTTCTTCACGTGCGTCGAAGAGCTTGAACGCATTGCCCTTGTACTTAGCCAGCACCGAAGGCGCGTCGCCGACCTTCTCGGGGTTGTACGTGTGGTAGAAGGCCAGCAGACACTGGTGGTTGAAGTTCGACTCTTAGTTCTCCACCTCCTCTTCTTCATCTTCGTCAGCGCCGTAGAACTGCTCGCTCTCTGCAAATTCAGGCCAGTAATTCTTCACGAGCGCCGTGAACAGCAGCGCCTTGCGCCATGTGAAGCGCTGCGCTCCAGCACACCGTCGATCTCGTGCAGCTTGTCGACATTGTACTTGCGGTAGAAGCGTGTGATGCAATCGCTTATGCTGGCGACGTTCTCCTGCTTTGCCACTTGTTCACTGTCCGTGGAGTACCGGTATACACCTTGAAGCATATGCCCTTGACTCGCAGCAGCGTCCACAAATGTTCTAATGTTGTACGAATGTTAGCCCAGGTTACGCTTACGCAGTACCGTGGAATTAATGCTGTCCCTCCCTCATTCTTCGGGATTCCCAGTATAACTGAGCTGTAAAAGGGAGGGGAATAACTGAGCTAAAAAGACCTCGTGCGCTTGCACTGCAATTTTAAAAATGATATTTCTCTCAGCTGGAAGCTGAGAGCACACAGTGTTCATCAAGTCAGTTCGGCAAATTTGCGAATGTTCGATTGGAAAAGTACACTTGGTTTCACTATGGGGTTTGCAACATCACTCACTGGTCCCCACTATACCTTTCGCAATTTCTAAAAACAGCCGTGTGCGCGCACACCACACTCCCTGACTCGCCCCAGTATGGTTTCGAACAAAGTGGGTACGCCGAAAGAGACATTTCTGCGAAATTCACAAATTTAGCCTCGGGGATACGATTCTCAGTTAATTACTCGCACTTCGGTCAGACACTCACGGTACGATCCCCGCCTATGTTGATGGGTCCAAGCCTCCGACCGTTTGACGCATCACCGAAACGAAACTTGATCGGGTCAGATTGGTGCGGAAAGGTGCCCCCAGTAAGTTGCACCTGCAGCCACTGAGGCGCCCGCTCGGACATGGTTTCGGCGCTGACTTGCGTTCACTATGCGTTAGAAAGATGAACCCATCAAAATAAAAAGAACCCATGCGAAGGGGCAGGTAGTCAGCACGTTTCTTGACTTTTGTCACGGCGACCCATCAGCCGAGATCTCTGAAGCGTATCACTTCTCTAGATACGGGGTAAAAAACAAACAAAAAACAAATCTCGGGCACCGTTCCCGAAAATAGCTATTGGTCGCATGGATCATTTTCGAAAATTTGAGAACCGATCCCGAAAAAGCAGTGGGTCGTTTTCGACAATTTAGTTCCCAAATTCCCAAAAGACCGATCGTCAAGTGCGAAGAGTCGCAGACGATGGGTTCGTGAGCCGATCGCGAAGCGGCACAAACGTACGCAAGCGAAGGGTTCGAGGTTGGCTCGCGGCGACAGGAAGGCCGCCGACACCAATCTCGGCGCCATGTCCCGCCGCTCCAGATGGGCGGCGTCGTGACGCGCTCACAGCCGCCTGATAGGTGCAAGAGTACAGCATGTACGAGTCGTAATCTTAGCGATTTATACTAGAAATTCTCGTGGAAAGCTCTGGACATAGTTATGAGATTGTGCCTAACTATCTAAACCGTTCATTGCCTCATTATCCAACTAACTAGCAGTACGTGTCGTAGCGCCAGGTTTGGAGATGGAGCCTGAAGAGGAACTTCAAAACGAAGAGATCTACGTTGAGATGGACGCGTTTGACAACGTGATGGGGGCCTACGAGATCCAGGCTCGGCTAGGCAACGCCAGGGACAGTGAAGCCATTCGGAGTGATGAGGCTCTACAGGGGCTTGACGATGCCCGCCGCGCAGCCGACCAGGCTGCCGCTGTTATCGAGGACGCTTTTCACGAGATGTGTATCGCAGAACGTATTCAACGTAGGCAGATGCATTCAGGCAAAGAACAATGCAGGTGGCGCTTCCTGCAGCTACTGTCAACGCACCTCCTGCAGCTACGGCGAACCCATCACGCGGAGCGAATGTGAACGCTCTTATTGCAAGGATCTGGGCATGTGAGTATCGTACTGCCCATTGCCAGAGCGACCACGGACGCCGGATGTGATTGAGATACTCTCGTCGGAAAGTGAGTCATCTGAAGCGACTGACATGGAGTCACTTCCGTCTACAGATGACTCGGAAGAAAATGGTGACCACCCAAGGGCCCCCGATGATACTTCGCAAACAAGTGACAACGAATGGAGCCGTTCACCATCCGAGTGTGTGCCTTCGGAAGAAGGAAACGACAATGACTCGTAAGAAATGGAGCGTTCTATTGCCGGACCTATTTCGCAGAAGTAGGGGAAGAGAACGGCAGAAGTAGGGCCACTCCGGACGAGGAAGAAAAGGCGCTTGTCCGAGTAGTGGTGGTGTCGTTCCCGATATCTCTCTGACACGGAAAATATATATTTTTGCGTTACTTTAACTCGTTGTGAGATTTTTTGCGTTACTTTAAAATTTTGCAACTCGGTATGACTCGAGAAGGCAGGGCCGCGCCCGCGCGGCTCCAAAGGTTTGACATCGTGACTCCAGCCGTCCGCCATCGTGGCAGCAGTCGTCCGGCGTCGTGGCCAGGTCGTCCGGCGTTGTGTTTACTGGTGGGGGCTTCTTCGCGGCCGGCGTCACGCTCGAGAAGGCAGGGTCGCGCGCATGGCTCTAGTCGTCTAAAACTGACGGACGACTCGAGCGTGTGTAGGGCATTTGCTGCGATCGCCGACGTGCTCGAGAAGGCGAGGCCTCACGACCGGCTCCAGTCGTCTTGCGTCGTGGCTTCAGCCGGCCGTCATCGTGGCAGCAGTCGTCCGTCGTCGTGGCAGCAGTCGTCCGGTGTCGTGGCAGCAGTCGTCCGGCATCGTGGCTACAATTGTCTGGCGTCGTGGCTGCATTCGTCCGGCGTCGTGGCTACTTGTGTGGAGGGCGTCTCCTCGGCCGCCGACGTGCTCGAGAAGACGAGGCCACACGCGTGGCTGCAGTCGTCTGACGCCGTGGACCCTTGTGTGTGTACTGGTGGTGGTGGAGTGTGGGGGTTCGAGTCCGCCGACACGCTCAAGTTGCTGCGGAGGAAGCAGGAGGGCCTGCAAAAGTGACACGCAAATGTGCACTGCTGTTTAATTTTTCTAAAGCGTACGAACCATACTTCTAGTAACTGCGGACTGACGCTCCTCACCCGAGTAGGTTGTAAACCATTTGGAGGAATTTACATGCAAGGTCATGGATCTCAAAGCTTAAACGACCCATAAAATACTACACAATCAATCAAAGACTACACAAATCAAGTTTGTTAAGGACCAGTACCCCTCCCGTTTCATCCGCCACCCAACCAGGCTCACGCGGTAGGTGCCGATCGGGGGCTCTTCTTCGCAGGCATATCCGTCTTGCGTGGTTTCTTGGCAGTCGATTCCGACTGTGGTGGTTTGGTATCGTCCTAGCGCCTTTTCAGCCGGCGACACAGTGACGGTTTCGTCAGCTCCCTCTCGTGTCGTCACTGCATCCGCCGAGTGCGACGTGCTGAACGGCGTCTCCACGTCGGAAGCGTCCGATGGACGCTCGAGTAGTTGGGAGCGGAGCGGTGGTCCACGTGTGATCACCGGGGCTGGACCTGGAAATGGGTCGGCGTGAAGTCTGTGGCGGATTTGGATACTACCGAGGGGATTGCCGTACATGAGTTTCAGCGAGTGCACCTTCTCGAATCGGTAGCTCAGCCTAAGGCGATAGCCAATGGTGTTCAAGAGTGGGCTGCGGTTCTTTGAGATAGATAGCTGGTAAACAAACTTGCTGCGCCGCGCAACATCCGAGCGTGTGTACTCGTCAAGGATGGATTGGAACTCCGATCCCAGATGCTGATCGATCAACTCCAGACGCCATAACTTTTCGCGCTCTTCGATGGCGAGCACACACATCTCCAGCGTCACGTTCTCGTGAGGCAATGGCTGGTACGCCTCGATGTACACGGTGACAGAGGTGACCTCGCGGAACGGAAGACGAGATTCTTCAGCTTCTCTCTCGGCTCGTAGAAGTTCCAGGGTTGTCGGTATCGTGGCAAATTGGATTGTGAGCATCGGCAAACCTCTCGCTAGTCCTTGCAACTTATAGTGGGCTGTGACCAGTAATACGCAGATCTCATGCATCTCACGCAGCTCTCACTCGGACCCTTAACACGAGGATCTCTTTTCATTATGTCTGCGTGCGGGCCAGTTCGCCGGGGCAGCTTCAACTCGGATGGGCCGTGTCGTCAGGAAATTCGGCAAAGCGCACTTCGTCACAAAGTTCCGTTGGGTTTCTCAGTTTAAGCTGATGACCCTTCACTCCACCGATTTATCTGGCGCCGAACGCAGTACTAACACGTCTACGCTTCATGGCAAACTTTGTCGGCCAAATGCACTAGTCTACTCATTACCACATCTGCTTGCGCCAAAATGCGCGCACACAGCTTGTATTGGCGCCTCGATATCACTCAGGGGGTCTCGGTGTATCTCACGCAACTCTCACTTGGTCGCCCAACACCACCAGCACTTGGAGTTACGGCTGCATGACGATCGGTGCGGTCGTACCCGAACGTGTCTGCTGCACCGCGGATGGGCTTCGCGTGTTTGGCACACTTCGGCTGGGCATGACGACTTTGGCGAGTCTACCACCGTAGGCACACAAATTTCTGCTGTCTTGTAGGCAATGCGGCACACGCATCTCTCGCCTACTGTGGAGAATCCCCACCAATTGACACTCGATGGTATGTTCGACCCATCCCGTGGACTCCGCTATTTCACGAACCACTCCGGGTTCAGCTTCAACCTGATGAGGAAGAATCAAGACCGGAAGCTGGGTCCTCCCCAATACTCGACCATACACCACCGGTTGGTGGCAGTGCTTCCAAAAATATGGTACTACCAATATATTGCCATAAAATACGGCGCATAATTGATTTTCCTGAGCAAGATGATACCCTACAATAATTGATTGTTCAACCCAGTTACTTGACGAATTTTACCCAATCATGAGTACGAAAACCATTAAAAATTGCAATAATTGATGTTTCAATCTTCGTTTTCAGATGCAATAATTGAGGGTAGGCTGTGGACCACCCTCCGCTTCCATAAAATTTTAGGAAGCACTGGTGGTGGAGACTATGCATTCATCGAGCCACAAGGGTGGCCTGCAACAGTGGTCTACATCGAGCACAGCGTATTTTCCACTTCGCAACCGTATCCAGTTGCGAAGAGCCCACGTCACATCGACGGTCCGTGCCTTTGCTACCATAACTGCGTGGCCGACAGTCACCTCAGAAGCTCGTGCGTCAACGTTGCTACAAGCACAGTCTGTGATGACCTGAACTGCTCACTTGGCAGAAATTGTGGCAATCGTTTTGAGCCACAGTATCCATTGGATTTGATCGAGACTCGTGTTGGCATTGGGGTTGTTTGCAGCTATCCCATCCCGAAAAGGGCATTTGTCGTCGAGTACGTTGGCGAAATCTTGTATCTGTCCGACGCCGTCGCGCGGGGAGGATCAGCGTTACCAGGTCCAGCTACGAACGAAAGCGGCTTGGCATGGAGGGACGACGGTATTCGTCGACGCGTTTGCGTGCGGAAACAAGAGTCGGTTTATCAACCTCTCGTGTGAGCCAAATTGTGCGATGTACGAGTGCGATTGGACGAACACAACTCGTCTGGGCATTTTCGCAATCAAAGACATCCCGCCGGCGCGAGAGCTGACGTTCGAGTACTCATCGCGCAGGAAACGAGATTTTGATTTCCAGTCATCCAGAATCGGCATTATCACGCAACAATCTTGCAGATACAGCAACCACACGAACTACAGTTGTCGTCAACAAAACCACACTGCCTGATGCGGATGGTGATGTCGACGAACTACGGGACGACAGTACTTATTCAAGCTTCGGGTCTTCCGTGGACAGCTCTAATGGATTGGAGCATCGAGTTTAATTGCGCAGGAGCGACATGTGGGTTGTGTCGATGTGCTAGTTCGGAAATCAAACTCCTACTCGTCGATGAATAAGTGGGAACTTTGTGTGAAGATGTTTCCGACCCTGTTTCCCGGCGGTTGTGGAGGGCCGACGGAACGGAGAGCTAGAAACCTTCCGCTCCGCCAATGGATATTACGTTGCTTGCGTTTATATGATCATAGGTTTGAGAAACACCACGCATTTATGCTGCTGGCCTTCGATTATCTCGCTACGGAAGAAGCTCGACGAACCTTATATTTCAAAATGAACGTAAAAAGCAAACATTAAACGCAGAAAAACTATCTCGAAGTACGCTTCGTGAAGCGGTCAAGTATTTTAAATATTAATCCATTTCGCGCGCGAAAGGAATCAAGCCCAGACCACCCTCTGTAGAGGTACATCATGTTATCGATTTGAGAAGCGGCTTACGCGTACCAGAGTCTGCTTTCTATGGGTCCAATGTAGGCAGAATGCATGCCCGCCACCAACTTTTCGGAATGCTTAAGCGATTCGGCCCGCTTCAAGTTTTCTTTACGATTTCGCCTGACTCAGCTGGTACATACAGCGTTGCTGTTAAGGCAGGTGTGCTGTCGAAAACGGCTATTGAAAGTGCCACTTTGGCGTTGATGCCAAATCGTGCTGAACGAAAAGAAAATGCCGCTTGCCATCCTGTTGAGTGTCCAAGGTATTTTCTAAGCGTGATGAACACTGTGATTGAAGTTTTGTTAGGTAGGGATCAGCAAATGCAAGCACCTAAACGCGGAGGAGGGTGTTTTAGGGGCGTCCGTGTGTTTGGAACAGCAGCTGAAACCCAGCGAGCGGGCGATTTACATGCCCACTTTGCCGTTTGGTTGCATGGATTTCCGTCGACGTCACTGGGATTAGCACAGACACTTGCGCAAAATAAAAACTTTAGGGATCGATACCAATCACTCGCAGATTCCGTTCTGACTTCAAAACCACCCTGCCTTCATCAAGAGAGCCGATGTGTTAATTGTCACACCGAGGGAACACTAAAACCAGTAATACCTGGTGTAGACGCTTTTCGCCGACCTGTTCCTGTAGCGACGGCACCTCCGACAGCAACATGCACCGTTTGCAAATCCGTTTTTAAGGACAAGGATATTATTGATACTTCCCTAGAGCAAGTAGCCCGCCAGCAAAACATCTCAATTTGCACGCAAACTCGCGAATTCGAGAAGTGCCGACCTCCACAACCTGGACATGATACCGAGCTTGCAACATCCCTACTAGTTCGAGATAACCAGGTTCACTATTGGAACCACTGTCATTCGTGTTTCAAGGTACGGGTTTGTCCAATTTGAAAACCGTGTTACTGGGTTATCTAATCTGTTTACTGACATTATCTAATGCAGAAAACTATTCGTACTCCTCGGGGTAGTGTCTGCAGGTTTTTGAAACCGGAGGGGTTCATCTCGGACCTACTAGAATTGAAAATGGCGAGAAGCTTCTATTACATCAGCCAATTGGTTGCGAGTACGTTAACGCGTACAATCGCGTGTGATCAGTGCAATAGAATGTAACCACGACGCGCAATTCGTTCTTAGCTGTGGTGCAAAGGACACAGCTACCTACGCAGTCAAGTACTGTTTCAAGAATCAGAACCCAGTTGAAAACAAGGCAGGATTAGCGCTTGCAGCATTCGCCAAAGCCGTAAATAAGTCGAACGCGCTACCTGCAGACACCTCGGCAATGGAGCGTGGATATCGAATTCTAGGATTAATGTTGTACACGGTGACAAACGGCCAGGAGATGGCGTCACCGATGGCAGCACTCTATAGCCTCCATGAAACGCCATTCTGGTTTTCACACGAATTTGCACACTTGAATTTGCGAAATATGCTAAAAGTGAACGTCGATTCTATCGAACTGCGTTTTTCACAGGATGGTCTAACTGCCGACCGAGCCAGTGGTAGTAACGTTTCTCCCTATAATGCACTAGATCGGTACTGGAAGCGGCAGTCAACACTCGGAAATGTTTGCTTATTGATATTTGTGAGCAGTAATCACGCTGGAAGCGCTAGTCGTGAAGTTGATCCTGCACTCAAGTTTGCGCGGTCATCTTTTCGCGGTTGAAGTCAAGAAAGATTTTTGTATGGGCTGGTGACGAGCTTCCAGACATCATGAGTCCACTGGATGAACAGACAACGCAGTATTACTACACCGCATAGCTGTCGCTTTTTAAGCCACACCGACAGTCGACATTATTGACCCCACAAAAATCAGTTTTTGCTACTTATCGTGACTTTCTCGCTGGTACTGACGATGTTCACTCCTGCGCCTCCGAGAGTTCGAGGAACAGTGGAAGGATTACTACAGAGCGCAACGAAAATCAGAAGACACAGATTCCGCTGAGGCTGAAATATTACGAACCAGACCTCCAGCCTCTTCTGCGTGGTCGCCAATGGAGGATGGAGCTCTCAGTGATAACGAACCTATGGATGATGATGTTCCTGACGATTTCATGGATGCCAAAACCGTTGTTGCTCCTGAAAGTTCCACGACAAAATTGTTAGAAGATGCGGAGCACGTAGTACAAGCACAGACCTCGGAAAAAAGGATTGCGGAAGTGATATTACTGTATTTTTGTATTGTAATTTAGATTATTGGTTCAGTCTCAAAACGCAATAATGGCAATACATGTACAATTATGTCCAATAGGAGGCAGGCCGGTTCAAAAGCCCGGTTCACTTTGCGGTCAACTTCCACTGGCCCTGGTGTCAATTAAAGACAGGGGACATCATTAGAGTATGGTGAGTGGCTCCCAACGTTTGTTGAGCTTGTGGCTAGATCTCCTTTGGAGTAATACTGTGGTCTCACTTTAAAATCTACAACAATGGTTGCAAACAGAGACCTCTGCGCTTTTTCTTCGAGCCTCAAGACCAAGGCAGTCATCGGTGCAAGCGCTGTGGCGCGGACCGGAAGCAGCTGCCCCGAACGGGCTACTCCAATCTGATCTCGCACCTGGCAAGCCGCCACGAGGACTTTCGCGAGCAGTTCGCCGCCCATCACCGCGGAACCGAGCAGCCCCTCCAAGCATTTGGCTTCGTTTCGGAGGAAACAACCCATCGCTTTTACTGGTTGCGGTGGGTTGTCGAGCGGAGCATGCCGCTGTGCGAGGTGGACGACGAGAGGACCAGGTCCATGTCCAAGTGGCTCCCAACCAACTCCAAGGCGCTCAAGGCTGACATGATTGCGGTGACGAAGAAGCTGGGGTCGTAATCACCGAGGAGATGGGCATCCTCTTCGGGTTACTGTTCGACGGCTGGAGCCACTTGACCATGCACTTCATCGGCGTCTACGCTCTCTATGTGGTTGGAGGTCGACTCCAACGCACATTGCTGGCGCTATCGCCCCTGGACGATGGGAGCCAGGATGCGGATGCTCATATTGAGCTTTTCCGTAACGTGTTAGTCGTTTATAACAAGAGGGTTGATATGGTGCAGTTTATCGTGGCTGATAACTGTAACACCAACCGCAGCATAGCCACAAAGCTCGGCGTCCCATTGGTCGGTTGCGCCTCGCACCGGTTTAACCTGGCGGTTAACACGTTCCTAACCGAACACGACCTGCTGTTACAAAAGGATGATAACCTAATGTCTCAGCTTCGCCAACCCAACAACGCTGCTGAGCTGTACAAGCTCACTCCTCTTCGGGCCAAGAAGCGCAACGTGACGCGGTGGTCGTCGACCTACGAGATGCTAGAGCGCTACATGGAGCTGCGGCCGCACATTCGGCTTGTGGAGGCGGTGGAGGACTTCGTGCCAAATAGTAGTGAGAACAAGAAGCTGGGGAATGTGCTGCGTCATCTGCGCAAGCATGACAGCGTGTGCAACCGTTTGCAGTACGAGACGACGACGATGAGCGAGGTGCGCCTTCTCTTTGACTCGGTTGTGGATGACTACCCAATTATGGATAAGTACCTGAAACCGACATCTAAAATTGTACACTCTGCCGCTTTTGAGAACGGCTTGGTCAGGCTGGCATCTAGTGAGAACCCGTCGCCGAAGGAAATTGCCGCGCTGAAGCGTCTTGAGCGCCCCGAGTGGTCGAGCAAGCGCGCGCTAGTGGCAGCAAGCGCAAGGAGCGCAAAGGTGACTACGCGGCGCAGATCATCAACCAAGGCGGGTCCAAGAGGATTCACGGTGAGCGAATGCCGTACGCCGGTCTGGCAACGCTAGTTCCTCCGACGTCTAACGCCTGCGAACGTCTATTTTCGGAGTGCAAGTGGGTGCTCACACCGCAACGCAGCAGCTTGCTTCCTGCGAACTTCGAGATGCTGATCTTCCTGCGCGCTAACAAGGCAATGTGGGATGTCACCAGCCTGCTATAGGTACGTGTCATGGCTGCATGGCTTGTCGTTGACACTTAGAGCTGTTAATGGAGGAATTGTCAATAATTGCGCCGTACTTATTATTGTTTGTCCTTGTATTGCCGTCGTTATTGCGTTAACAGCCTCGAAGCAATTCAGTATGTTACTGTATTTTCCGAGGCATGTACAAGCAGTGCCCATGCTAAAACATGTTTTACAGATTGCTGGAAAGGTGTACCCGTCATTGAGTAGCCTTGTGTTACATACTTATCTGAGGTCATGTCCGTACTCGTCTCTGGTTCTTGACGCTGGAGTAGATGATGGTGATAGGAAATGCATCGGGACGCAAGAATTATTGGGAAGTTTAAGGATGCTCAAACACGCCTGGAAAAGTTGGGGGAATTGTTCTGTGTGGTGCCGTTTGAAGATCGCAGCACACCTCCGCTCTGGACACCGGAGTCGTTACCCCCATTTCCGAAGATCGCGGAGGTTTCTGAAGCATTCGACCTCAACTTCTGGCAACACGTTGCTTTTGAAACTGCAGCACAGCATCTCATCTACGCTTATTTAGCAAATATCACAGACGCGATTTCAGAACCTGTTTTTCCGGTTGATCATCAACACGTTCCATACGGCATAAAAATCTCAACTGATTGGATATCTTGGAGATGAAGCAGGCACCGGGAAGTCCGCTGTCGTAGGTGCATTGCTCATATTTGCGAAGATGTGGGGACGCAAAGGCAGCGTCGAGACCCTGGTATTCACAGGAGTAGCTGCGATTAACATTAAAGGGCGAACCATGCATAGTGCAAGGAATTTACAGCTTAACGGCGCTGAGTCAAAAACAGCTCCAAGCATTGAAATGGAAGCTCGGTTTAGTCGTGTTGCTCTCGTGATTATTGATGAAATTTCAATCAGCGATCAAGCGCTGCTTGGAGGGACCGGTAGCGTTTCACGATCAATGTCAAATACGCCAGCTAAAATTATGGGTGGTAAGCACATGCTACTCATCGGAGATTACTTACAACTACCTCCTGTCGGAGGATCACCATGTAAGATTTTGTTTTATATAGGCATATAAACGGACTTTATACTTAATTTATATCATGTTTGTTTGCACCAGGTTTCTAACCTCCGCCATACAATGCTAAACGATTGCGCCATGCTGGCTACATTGTCTACAAAGCAATCAACTTTGTGGTATTTCTTACGAAAAATATGCGTGCTCGATTTGACGCATACTATACTCAACATTTAAATGACCTAAGATGGGGACGGCTCTCAGATGCCCAACTAAGCGCATTGAATTCACGGGTACAGGCGAATGATCAACACGAGGAATCCACATGGTCTGAACACGAATCGTTTTACCGTCCTGTAGTGGTGTGTACGAACCAACTGAGGTGTGCAATCAACAATCAAATGATTTTTGATGTGGCCAAAACCCGGAATGTTCCAGTCTATGAATGCCTTGCTGTGCCATCGTCGCGCTCTCGAGGTATCGTGAAGCACCTTGCTAATGTCAACGATGACCTCACGGAACGCGTACCAATCTTCTATATTGGAATGCCTGTGATGATTACTCGAAAGCACCCCAGCCTTACAGGCGAACGGCGTTTTAGCCACCATAGTGGGCTTGTATCCATCTCCGGGGGCACTTCAAACCATCTCGTACGAAGCGTTTGGTGTCAGGATTCAAAAGTTGGTACAACAGCCAGAACTAATGCTGCTTAAGCTACACGGAATGAGCAAAACGCTCATTCGCGGATTTCCGGATGGTGTAATTAGGCTTCCTCCGCTTCATGGGCAAATCCGCCTCACAAAGATCCCGAATTTGTCGCAGTCGAGTATCACAGTGACCCAATTTGGTCTAGTCCCTGCATTTGCGTGCACAACTGAAAAGCGGCAAGGATAAACCTGCCACGATGGCAGCGTGGTCACGCCTCTAAATCGCAGAAAAGGTGTTCCGTGTCCAACACTCTACGTAGCACTTACAAGCTCGGTGAATTTGAGCGGGCTAACGCTTACCGAGGAAATCACTAGGCAGTATCTCGACAAATTCAAACCGTCGCAGGCAGCAGCAAGTGAAATGCAGCGCCTCATCGAGATGGTAGTATTGCCGCCATACACATCGGCAGTATATGCCACTCTTTTCGCTGACTGGAAATCTAAGCAGCACACGTGAACATGCCTCAGAATAGTAGTGATTTCTTTCTTATATTTGTATCCGAATGCAGTACTTGATATCACTTTACATTACTCATGACCTGCTGATGTTAGTCGAGAGAGATAATTTTTGGCCTGGACGAGTTGACCTGGGCAACCTCAGAAGTATACACTTCAGATTTTGTATTTGTTCGTACATACCTATTGACATCGTCTTCTCACTGGGTTACCCAACATTGAGCTGCCAGACATATTCGCTTCTATAGGCTATCGCGTTCATTGTATGATCCAAGCGCCGAAGGGTCGCAGTGGGAGGAGCCTTTAAACAAATGCGCATTCCTCGCAACCACAAACATGGGTAACAAAGCCTCCAGTGCGACGAAGCGAGCTCGAGCAGCTCCAGGAGACGCTACGCGACCGTCAAGCACAAGAGGCTGCACCTTGGAGAGAGTGTACCTCGCCAAGCTGCCCAAGCAGTGACAGAGGTTCCCCACAGAGAAATGAGTGCTCATGGCGTGAAGGCGAGCGCCGTTTGTGGGCTTGCCTCTCACAATACAGGTGCGGTAAAATTCAGAACGATGTTCTACTAATACTGGTTATCTGTAGTAACAAGAAAACTGACACTGAAGTAGTGAAGGCATTGACAGAAGTGATGACGACGCGGGTTCCGGCGACGCAAAAACAACTACATATTGAGCAGGCTAAGCCGTTGACTTCAACCTCAAGAGGTCAGTATAGTATGTGTCCTACACTGCTGTCTTCTACGTTGCCGTGGCTGATGCAACTTCTGCAAACGGGAGCAAAGCTCGACCTGTATGGATGGGTGGTGCAGCAAGTGGGTCGATCACGACGGTGACAGATCCGCCAGTAACCGTGCATCACGTACTCGAGGAAACCCCGCAACCGACGGACACTACGCTTACAACCGCGGAGGTTAAGCATGCGTGCGCGGCCCTTAAGAAAAAGCTGGCCAGAGAGAACGGCAGGAAACGTCAGCATGGACGACGACTGAAGTCAGAGACATTCAAACTCTCCGACTGTCAAACTTTGATGCTGGCGTATCGATACAAAGCTGCACGAAACGGAGGGTGAGCGGTTGGTTACGAAAGTATAGCTGGCAGCATACACTTCCCCACATTCAAGGGCCATCCGCAAGTGCTGAAAGATAAAGAGTCGTTCTTGATTGAACTGCTCGAGTCGGCGCTGAAAAACACCGCGAGATTGATGGAGGTAAGCGTGTTATGACAAGTGCATTGTGGGAAGAAGAAAATTCGCGAAGTGCCAAATGCGTCATGATGAGGAGCTCGACACATTGAAGGTTAACATCAAGGAACTCAAGGAGCGCCTGGAATCTGAGAAGTTGTTGTCGAACGATCTCCTGGTCCGGTTGGCTAGGGCATACGCGGAGAACATGAGCGGGGCCAAAGTGCGTAGCACTGCTGCTAAAAATAGCCACAACGTGGACAAGTGATGTAGTGGTAGTATAGTAGAAGTATAGTATATGTATCGTCACAAAGTACCGTTGGGGTTTCTCACTTTGAAGCGCATGACCCTTCACGCCACCGATTTTATTCGATACCGAATGCAGTACTTGCACGCTTGCACTTCATGACAAAGCTTGTTTACCAACTGCACTAGCCAACCCACTGCCGAAATGCACACACGCAACTAGTATCGACGCCTCAGTTTCGATCTCATGCATCCCACGCACCCTTACAAGTGATGTAGTAGTAGTATATTAGTAGTACCCTCACAAGTGATGTAGTAGAAGTATAGTAGTAGTATAGTATATGTAAAAACAAATTGGTGTATACAGCAAAATATTACTGCAAAACAAAAATAGGCGAGGGATACGGTCCATGTTTTGTAAGACATGGTACGTGGTGTTTTATCCATGTTTACCATGTATCTACCATGTTTCTAGAAATTAATTAATTAAATTACGAGTATTTTACGCCCATGTTTGAATCATGTTCAACCATGAAGAAATCATGTTGACAGGAGGACGCAAAAATGAAGACTGATTGAGCTCGCGAGGGTGCGGCGATGCTGACACCCTCTTTTTATAGCTCAGACTTATCTCCAGTAATGTATCCATCCAGGGAAACATGGACGAAAACATGGATACATGGGCGTAACATGGAAACATGTATTGATGAACATGTGCTACTTACGCGTCGACTTCTTCCTCGGCGGTCGTCGCGTCCGGCTTGCTTTCATCACTGACGGGCACGACCTTGTGCAAAACATCCCAGCGTCGATGCCGGAGTCCGGCGGTGGTGTGCATCCTTAAACAAACACCGCCAAAAGTGAAGGCACACGAATAGTCCACAATTATACCCATCTCTCTGGATGGGGCTGTGCACTGCGACCACGTTGTACTGAATTTTTGACGAGTTCGTCTGCCAACTCCGCTAGCAAGTTCTGATTAGCCCTCTTGTCAAAACTGTCGTAGCTGCTAATCGTACCCAGTGATTTTCATTGACATTCATCGGCATGAACACGATGTCCTCTTCTGCTGCTGTGACCAAACTCAGTGTCGTTGGGGGATGCGCGAGCCTTTGTTCGGAGCTTGTGTCTTCAGGCTCGGCAAAATATGGTCGTATTGTTGTTGTATGAAGCCGCAAGATTCATCACGAAAGCATTGATCAGGTTGTCATTGTACTCTGGCACAGTATAGATGGCTCTATTGCAATTCAAATCCATCACCAAAACCAGGAAGTCTATCATGCGGCGAATTTTGCAGTATCCGCTGAGCTAACCCGTCGGCCCCCTCATCTGCAAACGCGCTGTCCACAGTGCTCATAAGCCAAGAGTAGAATTCCATACCGTCTTTGCACGCTTTCACCAAACTCCATAGGTATTCTATCGCCAATTGAAGCTGCGTGTAATCGCCAAGACCTGCTACATTACATACCCGACTCTCTTTAGACGCATCTCCTTGCGAAGTCAGATCCATAGCATGGCCAATCGGCGTCTTGCACTTAATTAGTTCAAGCGATTCCGGTACAATAGATTCAGGTAGCCGATATACCCCGACCTGGCGTACTGGTGCACGGAACTCGACGGTGATGTCTTTGTTCCAATATTTGTGGTGCCGCACCTCGCACGAACTCAGGTTTGCCGATAGCTCCTTGAGAGGAGGCATGTGCGTCTTAAGAAATTCAACAACGTCGACTACGTCATTTCCACGTAGCGCGTTCCGAAACTTGGCACCTTTGTTGTACTCCTTTCTCTCACGACTAATTTTCGAATTTGCTGCAGCTTTATCCTTTCGCGGACGACCCACACGCCTTCTAGAGCTGAATTGCTTCATATTCTTCTTTGGTTTCGGCTCGTCAACATCTGATTCGTTATGCTGCGTGTCGTCCTTCGCTTCAAGTTCTGATTCTTTTGCTGCCCCAGCACACTGAGTCGGCGGCAGGGTCTCGTCGTCTTCGCTACTAAGAGGTGGTATGGCCACGTCTCCTTTACGTAGCTTGACGCCCCATCTTTCCAAGTTTTTCAGTTCGGCCTGGAACTTCTCATCTGGCAAATCAGTGAGCTCGCTTGTGATTCTGCTGAAGACACTTTGAGCGCTGTTGTATTTGTCTTTCTCAGTCATCCGCTTCTTTCGTGTAATTTCGTCACTGTTCGTGCTGATGCGCAGGGGTACGTCCACGACCGGAAGTTCTTCTTCCAAAGTGCCAACACGCAACCACTTTCGGTGCAATAAATGGACGAAAACATGGACAAACATGGACACAAACCATCGAACATGGTTAAAAACATGTTAGAAACATGAAAAATAACATGACCAAAAACACGGGACAACATGTGAAGTGCACTTATCTGGCTGGGATAGACGAGTACGGAATCGTCAGCAAATGAGCGACATGTTTACGGTACAGCATTACATGCTTGCACGGCATCTACATGGTTGCGGAAACTCACAAGTGCACATCCACGTGAACTTGTCAACACGATGAGATCTTCCATCACGAAGAAAAGTGACGTACGATTCTTCGTCGTCCAGCGTGTACCTCTTGAAGGAGGCAGGATCGACTGCAAACTTGTACTCAGTGACGAATATCTCGGCCACCCACTCACTTTTCATCCCCAACAGCTGGTTCATATCTTCTCCATAGTTGATGTCTCTCACTGTCCAGGTCATTATAACCTTACTGACGTACTGGTCTTCTTTGCGCCGCTGGAACTGAATCACCGTCTCCAAACACTGTATCATACTCATTGAACTCTCCAGACCCACCTTAAGCTTTCCCAAGAAGCTCTAAATACGATTATTAGTGTTGTTGCGAAAATGTGGTAGATCCATCCGAAAGCCAGTGACTCACATTTCTTTGCAGCCAAACCAGTTCACGTCAAAGTAATTCGACAGCTCTTTGCACCCGTCTCGAGTAGCTAGCGCTTTGAACTCGTCGACATGCTGCTGTAGATCCTCCTCATAGTTGGCGTAGACCATGTTATGAACACAGAAGTCCATCTGCTTTAAACCTTCATGGCTGTACACTCCATACTTTTTGGTGTCTCGCACTGCCCCACGTAGCCATTTGAGCACATGAAAGTGACACAGCAGGATTCGAGCAGCAGGGAACATGTTCCGCAGTACTTCGATCTCATTCAGATCCTTACCAGCCATTATAATTTTGGTTTTCTCCCAATCGTTCACATCCTGGAACTGTTCGATGACTTTCATCATATGCCAATCCGCATTTCGTTCTATGACGGAGTGTTGCACTGCCTGGCCGTTTCCGAACTGATCCATCACCATCAAAGTACAGAGTTGGTAGTTGTATCTGAAAGTCGCACAATTCAACAATGAAACATAGCAAAACATGGACAAACATGGTCGTCAAGTGAGTCTTCAAAACATGGCAAACGTGAGAAGTGATAGCAACATGGTACAAACCTGTTCGTCTTGTGCGTGCAGCCGATCAGCAAAATCTCGGAAAATCGCTTGAACAACTTGCGCATGTGCTGGGAACTAACCGTCACAACAGCGGTCTGACCTTCTGCGTTTTCATCGACCGCAGACACATTTCCAGGCGCCTCCAGATCAAATTTAACCAGCATTTCTGTCGCAAGATGTTCGTCACTCAAACGACCACCTAATATCAAACCACATATATCGTGCATTCGATGAGGATACGAGTGTAACATGCATAGTATCGACGCATCACTCACCTGACGATTTCACCCTCGCAATCATGTTGTACGCGTCTGTTAACGGCACGTAGTGAACACAATTCGTGCGAATGTAGTCGTAGATTTTGCTCGCGCTGGCACCACTCGCGACCATTAGCTCCGCATCACCCATGATAGGTGATTTGGCCGGGACTTGGCGGACAGAAGAGTATCGTTGGTAAATGTCGTCCGAGACAGCATGGCAGTGACCATAAACAGCATTCTTAACTTGAATACGCCGTTGCCCATTCTTCAACTCCACATTCTGGGCTCGAAACAGCACTTGACACCCCGCATCCTTCACTTTGTGCCGAGTCCGCTGTCCCTTGGAGCGTACACGCGACTTCCACCCGTGCGTGCAAATGTAAACCCTCTCGTACGGCTCTCGATCTAACTCGGACGCCGGTTTTCCTGCATGGGTTTTCTAGTTTCTAATTCGGCGGTTACGGAGAGCGACATTCTGCGTTTCGCTGATCACAAGAAGCGTCCGCGTTTCGCTCTGGTACCTTTTCAGGTAGGCTTCAAAATCTTTCCATGTCTCGTGGTCAGTCTGAAGCTCCGGCGCGTAGTACAACTCTTCATTACAGTCTTTTAGAGCACGTTTGCGGCTTCCCTGCGCAACAGCGTCTTCACTTTCAGCCGAATGATCCGTATTTTGTGCGCATGACACGTCTTCAGACAAATCATCCGTGTTTTGGGCGTAAGATACGTCTGCCTTTCCTCCGGCAAACTCTCAGCGGATGCGGCGAAGTTGTCATCAACATTGGCACAGTCTTCTTCACTGCTGCTGCTACTGATGGTAGCCAGAAGTCGAAGTGATCGCAATATCGGCGTGGTCTTTTAGTGCGTACCATCTGCAAAATGTAGACATCGAAATAAATCGTAGCCAAACATGGCTCAGTTCATGGTCAAAACGTGTGGATGGATGGCAAACTATGGTCGAAACATGGACTTAACCATGGCCATAACATGTTTGGGCACCATGTCTCACATCGCCGACTCTAGCATCATGCAGGTACACGTACGTGTATGTGTTACGTGGAGGTGTTTCACAGAGGAAGAATGCTCGAGGTCTGGGCTATAACAAGCAAGACATAGAACGAAGAGCGTTAGATAAGTACATGTACGGCATAACAAACAACATGTATCCTTACTTGAGCGTTGCCGAGTTGCGCACAGCCTTCGTCTCTGGCCAGGTAAATGCTGCCGTCCGTCTCCAGATGCGGCTGTCTTTCTCCAAATGCCCTCACTTAGCTACACATACGTACGCTCACATGTAAGACTCATAGTTACCGCAAATCAATACGAAGTGCTGTACCTGTTAAGACGTGAGCACTGCAGAGCCTGACTAGCCGTGGGTGCGTCCGCATCTTGGGTTGGGCTGCGCGGGAGGCGTCTAAACCTTGATCTAGCAGGAAAGGACGCGTAACAGTTAATAAAGAGGCCGTCTGGCCATCGATAGACCGTAATGCATCACATAACATAACTAAACATGTAGGGGAGCGAAGGGGAGATATAACACCTCTCGGCAGCTCAGCGGGGCTTCAGGGGCGGCGTATGCGTATCGCGGCGACGCAGGTTTCTGGCGACGCGTGGCAGGAATGAGTGGTTGGAACTTGTGTATTTAAAAATGAAAGGTATTTTTAAATTTAAAAACATGGGCAAACATGGTTTAAATTTAAAACTTGTTCAAACATGTGGGACGAGACATGGACCGTATATTTTTCGAAAAAGTATTATTTTTCGTGTGTTTTTCTGTGTGTGAAATAAATGGAGCTGTGACTTTACCTTGTATCCAGACCAGCTGAGAAACCTCGCGCGCGACTCGAGCTAGCGCTGTTGTTCAATGTCGAGCAGCGATGCAAGTTGCAGCGCTAAAGTGTAAAATCATAAAGTTTTAAAAAACATAAACTTTTAAACATCATAAATTTGCGACTCTGTTTGTTGTGTACGTCCACATCGAAAAGTGAATTTGCTCATCTTTCTGCCCGAGATGATCTCCAACTCGACGCGCGAGAAGGCCAAGGCCACCAAGGCGTACCTGGAGCAGAAGTACGCGACCATGAAGCGTGAGCGAGAGGAGAGTCGCGAGCGACGCAACACGCTGGAGCAGCAGATGGCGGCGCTGCGTCTGACGGAGCGCAAGAAGGAGCAGTACCGCCAGGAGTTGCGCTCCAAGGAGCTGCAGAGTCTGCGCCACCAGCGCAAGCGACTCGCTGTCGGGGACTTCCAGCCGTTGGCTGTGATTGGTCGCGGTGCCTTCGGGGAGGTGCGACTTGTGCGCAAGAAGGACAGCGGCGAGATCTTCGCGCTCAAGTCGCTCGAGAAGACCGCCATGGTACTCAAGAACCAGGTGGGCCACGTCAAGGCCGAGCGGGACATTCTGGCCAGTGCTGACAACGACAACAATTGGCTCGTGACGCTGCACTACTCGTTCCAAGACGACCACCGACTGTACATGGTCATGGAGTACCTGCCTGGGGGAGACCTCATGGGGCTGCTCATGAAGGAGGATACGCTCAACGAGGCCACCACGCGCTTTTACGCGGCGGAGATGGTACTGGCCATCCAGTCTGTGCACGATCTGGGCTATATCCATCGAGATATGAAGCCGGATAACGTCTTGCTGGATGCCCATGGCCATCTGAAACTCACGGACCTGGGACTCTGCAAGAAGATGGACTCGCGAGTGGACCTGCTGCCGGTCTCGCAGCACGCGATGAATCCGGAACAAACAGCGGCGGCAGCGGCAGCGAGGGGGAGGCAGCAGTGTGGACGCGTCGCGCAGCAGACCGTTTTCACGCAACCGACAGGTGGCGTTTAGTACCGTTGGCACGCCCGACTACATTGCTCCAGAGGTGCTGGCACAAAAGGGCTACGGCAAGGAATGCGACTGGTGGTCAATGGGCGTCATTCTGTACGAGTGTCTCGTGGGCTACCCGCCGTTCTACGCGGACGAACCTGTGCAGACATGCCGCAAGATCGTCAACTGGAAGCAGTCGTTCGGGTTCCCGCCTGAGGCCACGGCCAGACTAAGTCCGCAGTGCATGGACTTTGTCCGGAGACTTGTTTGCAACGCGGAGAACCGTCTGGGCGCTAGCTCGGTGGAGGAGATCAAGCGGCACCCGTGGTTCCACGGCGTGGACTGGGCCACATTGCGCTCCATCCGAGCGCCGCACATTCCGCCTGGCGGCGGGACCCAGTTCGACTATGTGCTCAACCAGCTGCAGGTCAATAACCCGGACGAGTGCGGGCCGCAGTATCAGGAGCTCGTGAAGCAGATTACGTCCAACTTCGACGAGTTCACGGAACCCTGTGAATTGCCCGCGCCCGCTCCGGTGCAGGCGTCCGTAGCACCGCCTGTGTCGCCCATGGGCGTTGGTCGTGGCGATGATCAGATGGCACAGGACGGCGACACAGCCAACGCCGGCGAAGACTTCGGCCCGGACGGCAAACCTCTGACGTTCAATAAGTTCATTGGCTACACATACAAGCGCAAGCCGCTCGTCCGCATGGCGCTGAACGATGGACTTTTCGACAACGGAGGAGCGGAGACCACGCCGCCCTGCAGCCATGAGGAAGAGGCCCCCGCAGCACCAGCAGCGCGGCAGGTCACCAAAGTTACGACAGCCGCTACGGCCAGTGAGGAATCTGTTGCTAGTAGAATGCATCACGTTAATTACCCAGTGCGCCGTTGAGTATTGGAATCTAATTGAGTCGTTGGAAAGGAAACATTAACTTTTTGGCCTCACGTTGAAGAAAATATCCAGTAAAATTTCGGATTACTACAGAAGTCCAACGCCATGGACGATATCAATCAATCTGCAGCCATGGACTCCATGATGGACTCCATTCGTGTGGCTCATTTGCCAACTTGCCTCCTGTACCGCAAGACTTCTGAATCGCCATGCAGGAAATGGACTTGAAATCAACCCGCGCGCAGTTCACGCAGGTGACTACCCCCGGCGACGTCAATCCACGGTGAACCACCTGCCGTCTCCGTCCGTGGCGCTGGAGCTCGACACGCCGCGCACGGTGGACGTCGTCATGGGCGACGGGGTCCCCACAGGCGCATGGGCCGCCGGCCTCTTCGACTGCCTGGACAACGTCGTACCCAACTGCGGCATGGTCACGTTGTGTCCGTGTGTGGCGCTGGCGCAGCTGTCCACTCGACTGGGCGTCGCCTCGTACCGAGTAGCGCTGAGTCTACTGCTGTTGGTTACAGTACTGGAGCTCACCATGTTCACACTCGTGTGGACCACGACTGACAGCGACGACGACTCAAGCGACGAGAGCTTCAGCTACGCCTGGGAGAACCGCAACGGCTCCCACCGCCGCCATGAGGTGCTCAACGGAACGTTTGCGATCCTGACGATGATCGTGCAGCTGCTGCTGTTCGTCTACATCTGGCAGCTCCGCGCCAAGACGCGCGCAGTTCCTACTGCCGGGCAGTGCGGCCACCGACTGCCTCAGCTCCTGGTTCTGCTCGTGCTGCACGGTGGCGCAGCTGCGGACCCGTGCGCTGCTACCAGCCAGGCGATTGCGCGTTCAGAGCGCCCGACGTGCTCCAAGCGTACCCCGGCAAGTCGTACGCGGTCTAAACCCGATCGGTTCTCATCCGTTGCATGCCGTTCATCTAAGTGCCGTTGCACGCAATATATTCCACTGCCTTCGTGCTCTGATCCTGGTCAAGTATCAAATAGGCTGGTCGCAGAGACTTCACTTGGCAACTTGCTCTACAGAGCAAGAATGGCTGACTTCCAGAAGCCTCCGCCCACGCAGGAGACGCATGCCTATCCGACTGTCTACGCGACTCCCGTTGAGACGGTGGTGTATGTGGAGCATGGTTCCGGCACTCCGGGACAGACTCAGCGACCCGGAGTCAACGAGCAAGGCGTGATGCTTGGCGCGTGGGATGCTGATTTCTGGGGCTGCTGTGACGTTTTGGTGCCGAACTGCTGCATGGTGACGTTCTGTCCCTGCGTCTCACTGGCTCAGATCACGGAGCGGTTGGGTGTCGCCCCGTTCCGACGAACGCTCGTGATCTTCCTGTTGCTGGTGGCTGCCGAGTGGGTCGCAGTCCTATACCCTTCAGAGAGCAGCAGCACGAATGGATGGTACTCGACGCTGAGGAGGGACTCGGACGACTCGGACGACAAGCGCGAAAGCAGCCCAGTGCAGTCCTGGATCATCACCATTGTCCGCGCCATCTTCTTCGCCTACGTATGGCACCTCCGCCAAACCACTCGCAGGCTGTTCCAGATCCCAGGCGGGAGGGGCTGCGGAGACTGCTGGGCATCATTCTGCTGTTCCTGCTGCGCAATGGCCCAGATCGCTACCCACATTAAGAGCTACAAGCCTGGGGACTGCAGCTTTGGACCGCCCGACTTGCTGCCTCCGTACACAGGAACGCAACACACATGATCCTATTTTATTGCACAACCCAGGAAGTGTTGGCAGTAATTGAAATTTGGGCTTCAAAAGTGCCATCCAGAAGAGCGTTTAAAATTCTCTGGATTTTATATCCAGATTCTACTAGGGATTGCAATGAGGTCTGAATCGCATACGTTTCCTAATACGATTTGGATACTTCAGCAAATAAATTATTTTATTTGTGACGGTTGACCCATCCGCAGAAGATTAGGACAAAACACCTCTATGCTATGATATCCCTTATAATCGTATTTTACCTGCAGCAGATGATTTATCCAGACCGTTCAAGCAACATTTTGGATGATTTTTCTTCGAGCAACACACATAATATAGTAGTTTTTTTCTTCGAGCAACACACTAACTATAATACCGAGCACCGTTTACTTCAGTGGGGGGGACGGCGCCGGTATAACCTATACCGGAAAAAGTTGTCTGGTATACCGGGTACGAGTTCAAGCTAAAATGATATTCGGCATAGACTTGATTTTCTATTGAAATCCACCTCACGTGTGAACCAGTGGTTCCAACTTTTATTATAGTGCGCTTTTCGGAAATCTGACCGGCGGGAATGCGGGCGTCTGGTGCTAAGAGCACTCGAGGCGAGGCGTGGACAGCAGACGAAGTACTACTCCTGATATCGGCATGGAAACGTGCGTCTACCACGACGCTACCAGTCGGACACACAACTGATCAGTTTACTGCAGTAGTGTATGAAGAGTACATTGACATTGACTCCCTTTCAACGCTTCAGGCCAAGCATTCTGGAGAACCGGCGGAGCCTAACGAAGTGTTTTTAGAGAGAACATCTATCGGTAGCGATCCACAGGGGGTTATGTGTGCAGGATCCTGGATACCGCCCGCGCTCGATTCGTCTGGCCAAAGACAAGATGGCGTCGCTGAAACAGTCGTTCAACCTGATTTCGGACCATAACAGTGGCAGACTGGTTGGGAGCACCGGTAAACCAGCTTGGTTTGAGATGGAGCCGGAGGAGCGCTCGCAGGCTCTAAAGAAGTGGAAGCGCGTGGCGGTGACTGAGGACTGCTACAACGCCCTACAAGACGTTATGATGACGACCCGAGCGTGCACCCACTTCAAGAGGGCGTCTCACTTGGAGCCAGCCTACTCGAAGAGTCAGTCGATACACCTGATCCCTCATCTATAGTTAAAAACGATCCCGAGAAGCTGCTGATGCCATGGAAGAGGTCTTGGATAAGGCTGTAAAGAGCATGCGAATGATGGCGCGCGCGGATATGGAAGAATTTCTCAAGCATGAGCAAGATGAAAACGAAAAGACGCGTGCACTTTTGCGCGAACTGTTCGGAAGCTCTGATAAGAGTTAATACACTAGCCTGCTCTAACGGATTCTCTGAATTGCATTCACTTTAAAAGCGCATCTCTTGTTTTGTTCTCTGCACAAATGGTATTGTGGTCGCTGCTGTCATTTAGTTTCTTCGCGAAGTTCGCGAAGTAGAACGCTCCTGTCGTGCCTCGGCACGTTCATCCCACACTCCATCACTCTCATCAATAACGAAGTTGTGCAGAATGCACACCGAACAAATGATAGCTGGCACCGCCTCAATAGTTGTCCGCGCCATTTCAATCGGCTTCCCCACCAAGCGCCACCTCGCTTTAAGAATCCCAAACGCACACTCGATCAGGTACCGCATGCCAGCTAGAGCCTTATTAAGGCGACCCACTGCCACATCACTCTCTGCCTCTGATATCTCGACTGTAGTGACAACGTGTGTCGAGTTTGCGTAGGCTGAATCTGCGAGTAGTTAAAACGGTATCTTGTAGTACTCGTTCAAACCAGTAAACAGTTGTCCCGCTCCTTCCGTTCCTCCCAGCCTCACAAACATCTCACCGTGAGCACGCTCA
Organism: Phytophthora hibernalis; assembly: GCA_012656075.1. Lineage (NCBI taxonomy): Eukaryota > Oomycota > Peronosporomycetes > Peronosporales > Peronosporaceae > Phytophthora > Phytophthora hibernalis. Next base: position 292,111 of record JAAKBF010000089.1, read on the forward strand.
ATAGCGCTGTTGTAGAACACTCTGCTGTCTCCCACCGAGCCTGGCCACCTCACATCAACATCAAGAAAGCGCCGTCCTCGATCAACGATGGCGCTGACGTTGAACGAATAGAAGCTCTTCCTGTTGAAGTACTTCTAGCTGTTGGGGATACTCGGTTGCACAATAGGAACATGACAGCCATTCAGTGCTCCCACACAACCTGGGATCCTGTATCCCTCCTCGAATTCCATGGAGTACTTCAGCATCTGCTCTCGAGTTGAAGGGAACTCCACGTAAGAGCCCATATGCTTCACGATAGCACATGACACCTCACGAACAATCGCAGACCCCGTCGATCTCCCGATGCGAAACAGGGCACTCAGTAGGTGCAGCGAGCACCCATGTCCACAAAAACGAGAAAAATGGCTAGTCGAACGGCTGCTGGAATTGGCTTGCCAAACGCAGTGTCTTGTTTCGTAATATAGGGCTCCAGGATGCCGAGAAGCTTCACGAAAGCTGGACGAGGCATTCGGAAGTGACTGCGAAACGCAGATGGACGAGAAGACGAAACTTCGCCACTGCAGACTCCGGTGAACACGAGACCGCGTCCTCACGATCAACGTGTCCACGTTCACACTGGTTATCAAAACCAGAATCGCCGCCGATTGCATTGTAGCACTCTGCTGCAGAGTCTGCAGCATGACTGGGGACTCGAAGATCGGAGCAAAAGCTCAGAGAGCAAAATCACGAAACGTTCTGCCTTCGCATTTTGCTCAGGGTACCGAAGTACCAAGTCTTAGATCTAGAAGTCATTCATGAGCAAGAAACTGCGTTAGATATAGATTCATAATAACTGAATATCCACAAATACTGTACAGCACCTAATAAAAAATGGTAGCGTTCCGCCTCGTGCGCTGGAGCCGCTGCTGGATCGAGAAAGCCGAGACTGGAATCTGAAATGAAGGGAGTAGCTAGTGCAGACAAAGACCCTTCGCAAGCACCACAGCACATTAGATAAAGAACAATATTGACTGAGTAATCGCAAGAGGCAACGAGCGCATGCACCTGATGGTGTTGCCGCGTGTTTGCTTTTGGTGTTTCTCTCACGAGTGAATCTGTTTTGAGCGGTTTCGCATGCCGGAGAAAACCACCCGGGACAAGGCTGGCGGTATTTATGCTCTTTTTATGTCTGCTTTCCGGAATACTGTATGGCGGAAGTGGGTGGCTTGAACACCCCAGCACCAGCATACTATGCCGGTACCGTGTAGCTTGAATCCCCCAGGGGTGTGTAGATAATTCCGTACGTTTGGAATATATTGAAGCGCGTGCCCAGTAAATAGATTTTTTGGTTATTGTCCGGCATTCATACAGGTTACATGTAGGTATAGTAAGAATATGCTTGCATTGCCGCCTTATATTCTCACTTTCATGCAAAACTACGTACCAAAGCTAAAATCGCATCAGTCACGGAAACTTATTCATGCTATTTGAACGAAACATTTCTTGCAGCTATCTTGGCCAGCAAAATTTAAGGAAATTACTACGCCCGGTGGCTATGGATATACGGCGAGAAAACTACACGCATTGAGAGGAGTAAATATGTAGGCATGATTGGCATAGTTTTAAGTAGCAACCGTTTATTTAGAAGCGAAGTGATGCTAGATCGAAGAATTTTGGATTCCTTCAACACTCCTTCAACCATCATCTTGCTAATATTTCGAAGTACAGCTTATTTTTCGCCATCATTTGAGTATCGTTCCTATCAGTATCTCCTAATCAATACAATCCAAAAATGGCGAACATGAATATGAAGTGAATTGTGCACAACCATTTTTCTATAAACACTCACTTTGAAACATAGTTTGCTATAGTAAAATCCAGAGCTGTTCCGTGCGAAGTCGCGGCTTTGTATGGAATCCGAGTGGAATCGTATCTAAGCGACAATTCACGGTAGTAATAATGTAAATTACGCCTTAAAATCCCAATCTTTCAAAATTGTAAATCTCATAAAATTTGAGTTGTGACACCCTTTCCTCCCCCTTTCTCCCATCCCCGACTGTTCTGAGTCTTCCATTTGGAAATCTCACTTCGTCCGATACACGTCATACAAGACTTCCGCGCGAATATCTGCAGATCTGTACGTACACCCTTGCTTCCCTAAGCGAGGCTGCGCTTTACTGATACGAACTGCGTTTATCTATCAACTTGCTACACGCTCATGAGCAACAGCGAGCCGGAGCGGCAACTTCCGTCCGAAGGCACAGCGTAGAAGTGACTGCCGGTAGCCGTGGAGTGGCATGAAGACTGGGATGCTTTTCGAACCTACATCGATGAGTACCAGAAGGCCACACACCAGGTCTTTCGCCAGCGCACCTCCACGTCCGTGCAGAAACGAAATGTGGAGATTGAAGGTCGCATAAGACCTTCAGCGACGTGTACAGACACAAGCGGACGTAATGAAGCGGCGACCTCGGCTATTGAAGCAGACATGGCGGACAAGGCAGTTGGGGGATGTGGATCGCTTGATTCCAGAAGAGTTCGCCAACTCTGGATCAAGTTGGTCTGCACGCATGGTTGGAAGCGAAGAAGTCGTGGGAAGGGAATACGCAAGTCGTACTTCGAGAAATCTACAGGGTGCAAGGCAAACATCAAGGCGGCAGTCACGTGAAATGACGCCGAGGACATCAAGGCGTTTATGGTAAGAGTAATTGGTTTCGACGTCAGCCACAACCATATGGTGTCCAAAGCCAACTTTTGACAACCATGCGTCGAACCGCCGAGTGGAAGATCCGGACATGCTACGAGCTCCAGGCCGCGGGGTCAAAGCCTAAGTTGATTTTACAATATCTCCGGAAGAAGACAGGTGCGTTTTGCTTAGGTTGTGCTTGTCATGTCGTAGCTAATGCCTCGTATTGTGTGTAGGCAAGAACGTTATGCTGCGCGATGTTCACAATATGGTGGCTAAGATGAGGGAGAAGCGAAGAGGTGGAGCCACAACCGAAGAACGACTTGAAGCGGTTCTGCGACAGCTTTGTTAGTTCGGGGGAATCGATCCACATTTTTGGTTGATGACGCTAAGCCGGCACAGACCATTACTCAAACAGACGCGTCAAATGCGCCGTTGCTTCAAGGAATTCCCCGAAGTTCTACTTATTGACGCAACACATAACACAAACGAGTCGCGGTACGAGCTCTTCTCGTTCATGGTGAACGATGTTTACGGACATGTAAGTAATTGTGCAGTATGCCTACAGTTACAATCCAATAGTGGGTTGTATATGCAGCTACACTTTTGTAGTTGGAGATACTCTAGGCACTGCGTTTGTGACTGTACTAATTTCACTGTCGTTATTTGCTTCTAGGATCAATATGTACATCGCAATCTCATGGAAAATGAAAGTGCTGAGTGCCTCTCGGACGCTATCAGTTCGTTCAAGTTTCACAATCAGTCTTGGGACAAGATCAAAGTTATTGTCATTGACAACTATATGGGGAGATTGGATTGCTGAAGAAGGAATTTGTCGGCGTGAAGGTTATTATATGCCACTTCCATTTGAAGAAATACATTCGGACTGAAATGGCAAAGAGCGAGTACGGCGGACCCTCTAGCTTCGACAAAGATCAAGTAGAAGATGCTGTGGATATGATGCGGCTGGCGACGTCGACCGAGGACTACACCAAATACTTGATATATATGTACTTCTTGATGGACGGGGTTTATCTCAAAGGTGATGATGCAGTTGCTGAGCCCCAGCACCCGTTTCTCATTTACTTCATGCGTAAATTGGGACTCAATGAAGGAACGTTGGTATCTTGGGAATCACACCAATAAAAGGTATGTGCGGTGTAGGGAAATACATATTTTGGGTAACCCTACACAAGGGATGACTAAGCTAGACCAGTGGGTACATCGCACTCAAGAGCATCAAGAGGGTACACCACCAAGTGGGTACACCGCCAAGTGGGTACATCGCACTCAACAGGGAACGGATTTAAACGGGGATCGCACTTAGATGGACTCAGCGAAGGACGGATTCAGCGATGGACGGACTCGGCGAAAGTTGGACTCGGAAAGTCGACTTGGCGAGAATTTGCCTCGAGGGAGATATGCCAACGGGGGATAAATCAGGATCTGGGCGAAGAGTCGCCGAGAGGTAGGAAAACAGCTCGACACCAAGGGACGGAGCTGAGCGAAGAGTCGCAGGGAGATCTGTACCGATTCCATTTCATTTGATATGTGTAAAGGACCCATAGAAGAACATAGGAAGAGCCCGAAGGGGCTCTCCAAAGACATAGAGATAACAATCAGAGCAGAAAGTCCAAGAATAGCGTACACTTTTCCGGTAAGTCCCTGTGTGGGCTGGATTATGTCTGCCGTCGTACCCCGAGAGGCATAGCTTGTAGGGGAGCCGTCTGGTAGCGCCAAGAGATCAAGGTCAGCCCGGGGTGGCACTTCTCGCTACCAAGCGAAGACAAGTCTCGTCGATTCGACGAGCCGGTGGGTCTGCACAACCCAGGACACCGTAACCTCCTAGCTAGGCGTAATCTGCGCCTGGTGACCTGTAAACACGCTCGCGCGCTGCCGTCCATCCTTTGGTGGAGGGCACAGGGTTTGCACGGCGACTGCCCCGCTCAGGCGAGTCTCTGGAGAGTTTGGAGCTTGGTACTTGTTGGGAACAACACTCAACTGAACCCCGGCTGGGGCGAACCGCAAAGAGAACCGATAGGAACCCTGCGCAAGCACAACATCGCCGGCCTGACTCGGCGAATTGTTGTGCTGTTGCGTGGAAGCCGAACTAACGACGTTTTCTGTGAATCACAACACCACAACTGGTGCCGCGACCCGGGATTCAAGGGTATGCTTCGTTTTCGCAGGTACCAAGTATAACCAAGTTAAGAGCAACAAGTGAGAGAAGATGGTCAAGGGATCGCCAAGTTTGAGCGACGCAAGCACGCAGCCGGCAGGATCGCCACTCGACGAGAGCCAGCATTACCGCCGCGGACGTGGAGGTGACACGCTCTGTCGAGTTTGACGATTTCGACGATAACGAAGACTATGGAAGCGAGGAGGAAGACGAAGAAGAGAAGGATGATGATGAAGGGACGGAGTATGACGACGTGAAGAGAGTCGTCGATCTCCGTGAAGACGTCGACGAGTTGTCGCTGCAGGTGACCCGCATGGGAGCTCCTCGCCCAGTCGAGCGGAACCTCGCAGCGGAACTCGGCGATAACAATGACGACGAACAAGACGTGGCTCCGGTGACCGACCGCCGCTTGTTCCCAAGGCGACAAATAATGTCGAAACACCGAAGGCCAACCGAGTCCTGGCCCGACTCGTCGAAGAAATGCAGACCAACAGCCGGTGGATCAACATGTTCGCTACAATGTACATGTGTCACGCGAAGTGGGCCCAACTCAGCGAGGAACTGGGCCAACCCGTCAATAGCCAAACGATGGACCAACTCGTCGAAGACACAGCGATATTACTCCGAGCAATGGGGTACCGGTGTGGCTATATGTCGTCGAAACCGGCGCTCACTTCTTGGAGTGTGCACACGGTCGGAGTCGAGCTGATGAGATGGAAGCGCAAGTTGAAAGACCTGTTCGGGATGCAAGGTGGACCCAAGGGACAATTACCCAAGGCTTGCCGAGCTGAAGAACTCGGCGAAACCAAACTGGCTCCACCACAACCGTACGTCACTGAGCCGTACGTTTTCCTGAGCCGAACGAAAACCCAGCGAAAATTCAGTTACCAAAGACACCCGAGACGAAGCGTGGTGTATTCCGGAGCACTGAGGGAACACCGTATTTCGCCGACTCGCACATGCAAACTCCGAAGAAGGCCAGCGATCAGCCAGCTCGACGCCCGATGGCGGAATTCATCACTGCTGAAGAAGCCGCCGAGTTCCGTCGTTTGATTCGATCGGATGCCGCAGCAAACGCAACCTCTGGAGGCGATGACCACAGTGATGGAGACGACTACCATGGGTACCGCGATGTCGATGAGTCGCCGCACGACCACATCCGCCAGCTCAGCTTCGACGGGGCCGAAAGCGACCGAGGACAAGTCTTGGAAATTAGGACGCACGCGCCGCTTGAGATGATCACGACCTTGACGGGAAACGCTACCGTTCAGAAGATGCGCTACAATGGATCAAACGCTTTATCGACGAGATGAAGGGGATGTGCAAACGGCAAGATGACTGGTGTGAACCGTTTTCGCTGAGTCTGGGCATGGCTGCTAAGGGGTGGTTCCGGCAGCTTCCCAAGAAGACTCAGCGAAAGTGGAATCTTCTCAGCGAAGCCTTCCTGGACTACTACTGCTCGCAATTCGACCAGTCGGCGCGAGCTCGCTACTACTCAGCGAGACGCAGGGAGAATGAACATGTCTGCGACTTCTTGCTGCGATTGAATGGCTACGTACATCCAGTACGAGAAGGGTGGAGCTGACGCCGCAGACCACGTCGAACATTTCCTGCTTAATTGCGGAGACGACGACATCATGGATCTACTGTACCCACAACGACTTAGCGATATTACGAAGATCGAGAAGGTGATCAATCAGCGATTGCTCGGAGCGAAGCGAAAGAACGCGACCGCCTGAGCACAAGCCGCAGTAAGGACGCCAAACGAGCCGAGAAGAAGGAAGAACAAAATCGCCGAGTCGACTCCAGGAAACAGCAAAATAAACGCCGTGATCGACAGGGTGAGGACAGCCGTCGCTGAGTTACGCTGGCAGATGCGTCGATCGACGACCTGTGGGCAGCACTCGACACTCGTCGAACTACGGCAGACACCGACCTCTATGACTCGTCGAATGGAGAAAGCGATGCGAGCGAGTCCTCGACCAAGACTCTGAAGAAGACTCGGACTCCATCGACGCCGGTAATACGACTCGAGACTCCAAACGATATCAGTAGAGCTCGTCGAATCCTAAAGGACAAGCTAATCGCCGAGACGGGTCTCGAGAGCGGAAGGCATACGGTTCGTGTGGAGCTTGCGCAGCAGCAGGTCACGATGCACACTTTGTCGCCGACGCTGCAAGATCTGCAAGCAAGTGCACGAAGTAGGCCAGTGCGAACTCTTCCGATGCTTCGAGAAACTCACCAAGTTCGTTAAGACGTCAGTCGACAAGTCCATTGTCCCGGACGATCTTCAGGAAATCTACTCGCCGAGGCATTTAAAGTAGTGGGCCCGACAACCATGACTGGGTTGGACAACAACAAGCTGCCACATTCAGCAGAACCAGCAGTCGAAGCAAACTACGTGTTTGATTTTGTTGGGGAAACGGAACGGCCCGACGAGTGGAGTGAGAATGAGAGTGATGAAGAGAGTGGACGAGCGAACGTGGACGAGAATAGTGGGATCAGCGAGTCGAACGACGACGAAGACCGAACGATTGGAAGTATGGACGGAAATCAGCGACCGACGATCTCGATAGGTCAAGCCAAGAGATGGAAGTTGCTCCTGGTGAGCGACTGGGATGGTGGTCATTCAGGAAATTCGATCGCCGAGTGAGAATGAGCGCTCTAGTGATGGGAGCTGTGAATGATGAGTGGACAAAAATCTTGTTGGATACCGAAGCAAACGTGTCGGCTGTGACTGAAGCATTCGCTAGGAAGTTGCGGCTGAAGCGACTCACCAACGATGACATGAAGATCGACGTCCAAGGAATCGCCAAGACAAATGTGGCGACCACCTCTCGCGCAATCGTTAAGGTTACGCTGGGGTGGGAAGTAGTTTACGAATTTGAGGTGTGGATCATGCCTCATCATGCCGGAGTCGACCTGATATTGGCTACCAACTTCATGATACCAGCCGGTATCAGGCTGGACTTGTACAATTCGATGGAAAAATTGCCCGATGAAGTCGTGGTGCCATTAATCAAGTCGTCGAGAGACTTGGATGACACGGAGTACAGCCGAGAAGTGATTGGAGGCCCACGGGGACATTGAACATCATGAGCAGAGAAATTGCTCAGTTCAAGTTGAGATGGAAGCACCCCAGCGAATCGACGCATGAGCTGTGGGTTCGACAATTGAAGGGGTGATTCCAACAGTCGAGCACAACGCTGCTGGACGAGCCGTGCGGGTGTTGCTGACGAACATCACCGCGAGCCTGACGTGGTGTCCAGCCCATTTTCCGGTGGTTCTATGGATGCCCCACGGAGTACTGCCTCGGGATGATGGTTATGTGCGGGTGAACTCAGCGAAATATCGCGACTGGCAAGTGCTCGCCTACGAGGGCGCTATCGACAACCGACTCCTAAGGAAAGAGCAACGGCTATATATGGAATGGCTTAGCCGACAGCCTCCCGCTGTCGAAAGGCCACAGTACACGACACCGACGGCTATAAAACCAAGACCCGTCCAACCAAGAGGACGATACCGTGAATCGCTAGAAGTCGACGAGCTTGACGAGGATTCGACAGGTGTATCTAACTCAGCGAGCGGAGAAGCACCTCAGACTGATGCCATTGTCGAAACCTGACGATTCGACCATCTCGGCGAAGCAAACTGACGATTCTCTCATCGATACAACGGAAAGGGAAAAAGCGAATGGCAGCAGCCGTCATTGGATCAGCACGACTCGGCGATAACTCTGTCCATAGCGAGGAGCATCAGAAACGATGCAATACCCAAATGGACAGGGGTGACCAGTGGGACCCTGGCGAACGTGACCCAGTTCGACACACTCCTAGACTAAAGGAGCCAGGACTCGTCGAATGTGACGAGTTGGAAGTGTCAGACACTCCATTAAACAAGGACCCAGCAGAAGACCTTCGGCTGCGGTTCCTCGCAGCTGTCGAAGAACTCGAGATACACCTCTCGACGGCTGACGTCGTCCTCGAAGACGGGTCAGAACTGCCGAGTTTGAACACCTGTCGAGCGAGGAAAGTCTAACAGATTATGCTCATGAGCTGGCCTTTTGCCTGACCTGACGGAATGTTATCAACGAAGCTAGACTACGAAGGCAATAACGTTATATCTCCAGCGCACGATGTTCGACAGCAAAGAAGCTCGTCGAAACCTTGAAACGGCATGAAAATATCATGATCTCGAGTGGAAATGCGCTTCCACCACCGGCATACGGTGTGGTCTGCGATATTGACGTCCAAGGGCACGAACCCATCAAGCAAAGAGCTCGGCGAGTGCCGCTGAAGAACTTGAGCAAACTCTATGAGCTTTTTGAAAGCGCTGATTCAGGCAGGGATCGTGTCATTTTCGAAGAGCCCTTGGGCCTCGCCAATCGTGATTGGCATGAAGAAAATGGTGTCGACATTAGACTTTGCATCGACTACAGGCTGGTGAACGCAATTGCGGTCAGCGTGGAATACGCAATGCCGCTGGTCGACGACTTGCTGACAGAACTCAAGAGCTACTTATGGCTCTGTTCCCTCGACGCTGCTAGTGGATTCTGGGCCGTAATGATGACTCGACGAGCTCGCGAAATTTCAGCTTTTGTGTGTGCTCCTCGGCCACTTCGAGTGGTTGCGCATGCCGTTTAGTTTAAAAAGCGCGCCGATGATTTATCAGCGACTCATCGACAATGCTCTCTGGGGCGACGTGCAACCGAGTGGTGACTGGGCTACATTCGCCGAGAAGATGCGGCTCGCTGAGGCTGCAGCAATTGCTCAGCGAAGCAACGACCATCCCAGCTAACGCAAGGGGCTATTCGATGAGTCTAAGCACTAATTTGAAGCCGACTACCGATCTCTCGATGAGTCTGACCCGCTGCAAGAGCTCATCCGGCCCTGAAAATGACATGTTCTGTTCGGGTGAACCTGACGAGTCACAGCTAATTCTGGTCTTTGGACGACGATCGTTAGTTGGCGATATTGGTTTGGAGGTACAACCTTCGACGAGTGCCTCAACACGCTCGACCGGTTGCTACACCGATTCGCCGAGTGCAGAATCAGTGTGAGTTTCACCAAGAGTATTTTTGTCCAGCCGATGGTCGACTTCCTGTCTCACAAAGTGACGGCCGACGGAATTGCCGCGGATCCCAAGAAGCTGGCTGCGATCGCCTGAGCTTCCTTCCCGTCATCGAAATAGGGATGCAGGCATTCCTTGGCGCACTCAATTACTACAGCCGGTTCATCCAAAACCTGGCGTTGTATGGAGCTGTGCTTTATCAGCTGAAAGAAGATGACTTCGGTAGGAAGACTTATCGACCGCCAGAGC